>BLSH010411801.1:2597189-2610364 GCA_018402905.1 Glandirana rugosa
GACTTGCACCGCCGAGTGACCATCAGACAACTTACCTTCATGGAAAAGTCGGTATGTGGGTGCCTACTTTGTGTCCAGACATTTTTACGTTTTGACGTCTTCATTTGTGACTTACCCGTGTCTATAGTGTTTTCACTGTAGGTAGGGTTGGACGAGGTTAAGTCGTCCCTTAAACAAGTGTCTAGACGACTGTCCTGGGTTGTACCGGGAGTACTTTCCTGGGGATTACGTACTTTTACCGTACACGTTGGGTTGGGTACACACTAAGACTGGAACCAATAACGAACTTTTGTTACACCGTCCCTTCTAAATTTTCTAAAGTAGCAAACAGAGCCCTTTGTAGACCTCTCAGAATAGAGTTATTTGTAACACGCAGCAAATTTAAAAGGGAATTATAGCACATGCCACATTGTTTTCAAGCAATAACCAAGGTCAGAATCACACATGGGTTGGGTTGCACATGCCATTTTCATGCATTAGGGGTCCTTTCATGAGGGCCATGTTGGGTCCTGTCAGCAGATCTGTGAACAAATTCCCTGCTGAATTGGAGCAGGTTGGGATGGATGTCACTTTTGTGATATCTGTGCCCATTCAGTGTTTACTTCTGCAGTTTTGCATTTTTACAGACCTGTGTTTCATCCGTGGGTGTATGGCTGAAAAGGTACTTCCATTCAACAGACTACCAGTGAGCCGCCACGTTCAGGTCTGGAAGAAATGGAAAAGGGTACAGTCCTTTTCCATTTTTTTCTGGACCTGGATGGTAATCTAATGTAAATAAACACTGTTCACATCCGCCTGCTTATATATTTACATGTAGTTTCCAATCAGGTCCATCTATAAATCTAGGTGGATCTGATTGGAAAGCCTATGTGAAAGGTCCCTTAGGCCAGTGTTTCCCAACCCAGTCCTCGAGGCACACCAACAGGTCATGTTTTCAGGATTTCCCTCAGATGAAACAGCTGTGGTAATTACTAAGGCAGTGAAACTGATCAAATCACCTGTGCAAAATAATGGAAATCCTGAAGACATGACCTGTTGGTGTGCCTTGAGGACTGGGTAGGGAAACACTGCCTTAGGCTACTCACTCATTCTGAATTGGCTGGCTGGGCACTTTTGTGTGCAGAAAAACAGTGTTCACTTTTTTTAAATGCACCACCATGCAAAGATGGTTCACATCTGTGCACTGTGGTGCGCTGAAACAGAAGTGCATTGAGGTGTGTTAGTAAGGTGCATTGTTTGCTGTTTCTCCTTACCTCCTATCAAAAAAGGCTTATTATTTACAGAGTTCAATAACTCAATTGAAATTTACACAAATAGAAATTAATAATTCACCTCACTTCCTTTCCATTGTAGGCTTCATTGAGCTCTGGTTAGAAACCTCAAGAAATCCTGTGTCGTGTATTAAATACACATTAAATACACATTTCCAAAATAACGATTGCATACAAAATTTAAAAATATATATAAATATATGCATACAGTATCTCACAAAAGTGAGTACACCCCTCACATTTTTAAAAATATTTTATTATATCTTTTCATTTGACAACACTGAAGAAATGACACTTTGCTACAATGTAAAGTAGTGAGTGTACAGCT
Source organism: Glandirana rugosa (assembly GCA_018402905.1). Taxonomy (NCBI): domain Eukaryota; kingdom Metazoa; phylum Chordata; class Amphibia; order Anura; family Ranidae; genus Glandirana; species Glandirana rugosa. Next base: position 2,598,789 of record BLSH010411801.1, read on the forward strand.
TGTATAACTGTGTAAATTTACTGTCCCCTCAAAATAACTCAACACACAGCCATTAATGTCTAAACCACTAGCAACAAAAGCGAGTACACCCCTAAGTGAAAATGTACAAATTGGGCCAAATTAGCCATTTTCCCTCCCCGGTGTCATGTGACTTGTTAGTGTTACAAGGTCACAGGTGTGAATGGGGAGCAGGTGTGTTAAATTTGGTGTTATCGCTCTCACTCTGGCATACTGGTCACTGGAAGTTCAAAATGGCACGTCATGGACTCTGAGGATCTGAAAAAAAGAATTGTTGCTCTACATAAAGATGGCCTAGGCTATAAGAAGATTGCCAAGACCCTGAAACTGAGCTGCAGCACGGTGGCCAAGACCATACAGCTGTTTAACAAGACAGGTTCCACTCAGAACAGGCCTCGCCATGGTCGACCAAAGAAGTTTAATGCACGTGCTCAGCGTCATATCCAGAGGCTGTCTTTGGGAAATAGACGTATGAGTGTTGCCAGCATTGCTGCAGAAGTTGAAGGGGTGGGGGGTCAGCCTGTCAGTGCTCAGACCATACGCCGCACACTGCATTAAATTGGTCTTCATGGCTGTTGTCCCAGAAGGAACCCTCTTTTAAAGATGATGCACAAGAAAGCCTACAAATAGTTTGCTGAAGACAAGCAGACAAAGGACATGGATTACTGGAACCATGTCCTGTGATCTGACGAGACCAAGATAAACTTATTTAGTTCAGATGGTGTCAAGCATGTGTGGCGGAAACCAGGTAAGGAGTACAAAGACAAGTGTGTCTTGCCTCAACTCAAGCATGGTGGTGGGTGTGTCATGGTCTGGGGCTGAATGAGTGCTGCTGGCACTGGGGAGCTACATGTACTGTGACATATTGAAGCAGACCATGATCCCCTCCCTTCGGAGACTGGGCCACAGAGCAGTATTCCAACATGATAACAACCCCAAACACACCTCTTAGACGACCACTGCCTTGCTAAAGAAGCTGAGGGTAAAGGTGGTGGACTGGCCATGCATGTCTCCAGACCTAAACCCTATTGAGCATCTGTGGGGCATCCTCAAACGGAAGGTGGAGAAGCGCAAGGTCTCTAAAATTCACCAGCTCCATGATGTCATCATGGAGGAGTGGAAGAGGACTCCAGTGGCAACCTGTGAAGCTCTGGTGAACTCCATTCCCAAGAGGGTTAAGACAGTGCTGGAAAATAATGGTGGCCACACAAAATATTGAGAATTTGGGCCCAATTTGGACATTTTCACTTAGGGGTGTACTCACTTTTGTTGCCAGCGGTTTAGACATTAATGGCTGTGTTGAGTTATTTTGAGGGGACAGAAAATTTACACTGTTATACAAGTTGTACACTCACTACTTTACATTGTAGCAAAGTGTCATTTATTTTGTGTTATCACATGAAAAGATATAATAAAATATTTACAAAAATGTTAGGGTGTACTCACTTTTGTGAGATACTGTACATATACACGCTATATTACCAAATGTATTGGGATGCCTGCCTTTACACACACATGAACATCCCAGTCTTAGTCCGAAGGAGTTAATATTGAGTTGGCCCAGCCTTTTCAGCTATAACAGCTTCAACTCTTCTGGGAAGGCTGTCCACAAGGTTTAGGAGTGTGTCTATAGAAATGTTTGACCATCCTTCCAGAAGTGCATTTGTGAGGTCAGGCACTGATGGTGGAGTAAAGACCTGGCTCACAATCCACGCTCTAATTAATCCATAAAGTCCATAAAGACACGCATGAGCAAGTTTGGGGTGGATGAGTCCTGACCTCTACCCGATAGAACACCTTTGGGGTGAATTAGAGCGGAGACTGTGAGCCTTGCCTTCTCGTCCAACATCAGTGACTGACCTCACAAATGCGCTTCTGGAAGAATGGTCAAACTTTCCCATAGACACACTCCTAAACCTTGTGGACAGCCTTCCCAGAAGATTTGAAGCTGTTAAGGGTGGGCAAACTCAATATTGAACCCTATGGACTAAGACTGGGTATACATGTTGTATATATACACTGAAATTGGTGGACAGCGCCAGCAAAGAACATCCATGCAAGTAACTTGGTAGATCCCAAACAAAACCACCAAGCTAGTCAATATATAATACAAAGGGGTTACAGCACAATAGGTATACACATATAAACAGTAATATGCCAACTTCAGGCATCCTTGCCCTTTATAGTTACCAACCTGCACAATGCAGGGGAATGAAAATATGAGGACTAACAGCTTGATATATACAAAGCATATGATACGAAAAAGATGTTACCGCCTATTAACCTTTTCTTATAGCAAGCATTGGCTTATAAAATGGGGATTCTTAGTTACCATATATTGCAATACATGTTCAAGCTGACCAACTGCGTCAAAGTGATCTCTCTCTAGCCAGTCCAACTCTATCTTACCAACCCTTATTTGCTAAAATAGCTGCTCTTGAAGATATAATCATACAATGCCAATATGGGGCAGACAGAGCTGGAGATGAAAACAGCCCTGGACCAAAATCAAGCTGTTCACATTCACAATTGGGAAAAAAAACACACACAAAATTCTGTTGGAAGAGCAACAGCATAGTAGCTTTATATACTGTATAGACTGAACTATAAATATGCGTTATACCTTTCTATACCTGCAGGTGGCACTGCAGTATTATAGTGTGTTATCTATGGTAATATAATGGGAGAAAGTACTGTTTTTCCTCTGCGTGTAGTTGCATCCTCCTTTTTCCTGTAAGACATGATGTGATATTTCTCCATGAAATTAAAGCTCTCCTCTGTATACAAGAAGCTTCCAGCGTTATATCAATACTCTGCACAATAGGTTATGGGACCAGGCACCCAGGGCACTGGAAAGAGAATTATGCAACTCAGTGAGTATAGTGAGCCTGTGAGAACTGTATGCAAAGATGGCAATCGGTTCAGATGTGTAGTTTGTAATAGCAAAGCTGAATAATGCCAATTACCAGGTATGGATGTTTAAGCTAGAATTGCTTTTGAACAAGGATGACTTGTGGCAAGTGCTGGATACACACAGACCCACAAACGGAGAGATGGAGGAATGGGGCAGAAGAGATAGACAGGCAAAAGCAATTATAAGCTTATTAGTGGAAGATGACCAACTTATCCACATAAGAACAGAGAAAGACTTCATTACAAAAGCTGCATGAACGTTCAAGTCTAACCACTTCAGCCCCGGAAGGATTTCCCACATTAGGACCAGAGCACTTTTTGTGATTCGGCACTGCAACGCTTTAACTGACAATTGCGCGGTCTTGCGACATTGTACCCAAACAAAATTGGCGTCCTTTTTTTCCTACAAATAGAGCTTTCTTTTGGTGGTATTTGATCACCTCTGCGTCACTTCTGATCACCGATATAAACAAAAAAAGAGTGACAATTTTTTGTTAAAAAACGCTATTTGTTACTTTTTGCTATATATAATACACGTCCAAAAAAAATATAACAAAACAAATTTATTCATCGGTTTTGGCTGATATATCTACATCTACATATTTGTGGTAAACAAAATCGCAATTGGCGTTTATTGATTGGTTTGCGCAAAAGTTGCCAACCATGGGAATTCATTTCTGGTGTTTTTACTATCTTTTTTTTTAACAAGTAATGGCGGCGATCTGCGATTTTTATCTGGACTATGATATTGTGGCGGACATGTCAGACATTTTTTACACTTTTTTGGGACCACTGACATTTATATAGCAATTAGAAATGTAAATAGCCACTGATTACTGTATAAATGTCACTGACAGGGAAGGGGTTATCCTACAGGGGGCATTCAAGAGGTTAACTGTGTTCCCTAGGCGTGTTCTAACTGTGTGGGGGCTGGGCTGGCAGGGGCATAAGAGATCGAACTGATCCCGATCACAGGGATCAGTAAATCTCTGTCATGCTGCCTGACACAGCAGGGAATCACCGTGTTTACATCGGCGGTTCCCTGCTTTTCTTCTCTACCAGAGGATTGTGAGTCGCCGGCGGACATCAAGTCTGCCCGACCCACGGCCCCGCTCAGGGAGCGAGCGGCAGGCACGAGAGCATGCCGGCGGTGTGTGCTTGCCCTCTAGCTGCATGTGTGTGGATCGCCGTTTATAGACGGTGATTCACACTACACTGGCACTCTCCAGCAGTAAATGTACGCGAGCCGGTCCAGAACCGGCTAAACGACAAACTGTTTTTGCTACAAAAGCTATATAAAATGAGACTAAAAGAAGGCCAGCAAATGTGTGACCATGTGAATGCTATGCTAGAAATCATAGAGTAGCTATGAGCCATCAGAGAGGGCATCAAAGATAACCACATTGTTGCCCTGCTTCTCTGCAGCATTCTAGAGACATATACTGCTCTTATTAATGCTTTAGAAACCAGTCCTGAACAGGAGCTGACACTGGAATATGTCAAAGCCAAGTTAATCAATGAATATGACAGAAGGAAAGAAAATGTGCACCATGATGACAAAGCTCTTAAGATGTACAAAAGCACAAAGCACAACAAACAAAGCAGAGCCTGATTTCACTGTAAAAAGACCAGTCACTTAAAAAAGGACTGTTCTAACTGGAAAGCCGAGCAGCCAAAGCCAGAGCTATCCACAAAAGAAAAAAGTCAAAGCAGCAACAAAGGAAACTGAAAAAACTTAAAGGAGTGGCACCTTTAAAGTGACACAGAGCGGTAAGCCATGTGACTAGCGAGACTTTCTTCACAAACATTGATTACAGTGCAAAAGACAACGTTTTCTAAGCAAACGGAAAAAGCATCACTGCCGAAGGTAAAGACCAAGGCTTCCTAAACTGCATTACACCACAAGGCAAGCAGAGTATACTTGTAAAGAAAGTGCTGTATGTTCCAGAACATAGAAGGCAGCCTTCTATCAGTGAAAACAACGGTCTCACAGTTAAGTTCCAGGGTGATGAATGCACAATTCACAATAAGAGATTCCTCGCAAAAGGAAAACTGGATGATCGCCTATGCAAGCTCATCACCACAGACCAGCAAGCCAATATAGTCTCTAATGACAGCAATGACTACACAGCAAATGTATTCACTTATGGCACAGGCGGCTGGGGCACAGAAGTCCAGAAGCTATACAGGACATTATAAACATGACTGCAACCTACTTACAGAACAAACAGTTCATTTTAAACAAGTGTCCGAATTTCCCATATCTGGTCAACCACACAGGACTCCCATAAAATAACTAAGATGGCAACTCACCAGATCCATATGCTGCCTCACCTAAGAGGACAGCAAACATGATTTGGATGTCACTTATGTAGGAATATGTATAACCTAAGTGTCTCCATTTTGTATAATTATGTATGCTTTCTATTACACATATATGTACGCTAAGACCCCTTTAAGATGCATGAAGCTAGTTTTGTTTATACTGTAGAGTTTCTTCTTCCTGATATTACGTGTGGAAAGTGAAACCATTGTAAGAGACCACCTTTTCAATGTTTGTAACTCCTTCTTTTTTCTAGCTATAAAAGAGGAACCCGGGAAATGTCGAATAGCTTTTCCCTGAGAGATAACTCTGTCTGTGTGTACTTTCTTATATCTCAGGGGGGCTCTGGGGTCCCATGGGATTTAACTGTTCCACCGCAGATTAACTAGGGATAGAGAGGAGTTCAAATCCTTTCAACTTGCAATGGTGGACCATAAAATAGTGACATCCAAGTGACATCCAAAGCGTGTTTGCTGTCCTCTTAGGTGAGGCAGCATATGGATCTGGGGAGTTGCCATCTTGGCCATCTTATGGGAGTCCTGTGTAGTTGACTCGATATGGGAAATTCGGACACTTGTTTGAAATGAACTATGCTTTCTCATAATTATTTTTGGATCACATTAACATTTTTTGTACTTCTTAGTACTCCTTTTATAAGACTTTATTGATACATAGGAGCACTGCATTGTTTTTTATATCATTTAGATCATTGAGATTGTATTTTCTCTTTTTTTGCGTTGGTACTCTTATATACAATTGGCACCGATCATTCACACTATTTTCTACTCACAGAACAGACTACCCTCAAGAGCCATTAAAAGTACTCCATTCGAAATGTGGCATGGATCAAAGCCTAGCATATGCCTATATTCCAAATGAAAAGCGATCCAAGCTGGAGAACAGAGCCATAGAGGGCATTCTATTATCCTACAGTGAGCAAACTAAGGGTTACAGAATCCTATACCCAAAAACTGACAAAGTGACAATAAGCCATAGTGTTTATTTTGATGAAAGTCCATCACCAGAAACACTGATCCCTGAAAGCTGTGAAGTCAATATGCCAAGCAAACCAGAGGAAAAGGTCGACCAAAGTGAACCTGTACTGGAGTCAGAACAAGAGATAGAACTCACATTATCTAAATCAAATTCCCCATCAGAACCTGCTGAACTGCCTAAAGTCAGAAGATCCAATTGGACTACAAAGGGGATACCACCCCACAAGCTGTCATACACTGTCAAAACACACAGCACACTGGAATCAACATCTTGGGAAGATATAGAAAAACTGCTAAGATGTGAAGCCAATAAACAGGCAGCAGAAGAAGAATTAAAGTCACTTTAAGAAAATAAAACCTGGACACTCACAGAACTCCCTCCTAACCGCAAAACTATAGGAAGTAAGTGGACTTTCAAAATAAAGTCAGACGCAGAAGGGAATATCCACAAATGCAAAGCCAGACTAGTTGCCAAAGGTTACTCCCAAAAAATTGGTGAAGATTATGATGAAACTTTCCTTCCCGTCATAAAACACTCCACCATCAGAGCGCTTCTTAGCATTGCAGCCAGGAAGACCATGCAAGTCAAACACCTAGATGTTAAAACTGCTTTTCTGCATGGAGACCTTAAGGAAGAACTCTGCATAGAGCAACCACCAGGGTTTGATCAAGGAGATAACCTTGTGTGTAAACTTCCGAAGAGCATCTACGGTTTTAAGCAATCTGCAAACATGTGGAATGAGAATTAAGTGCTTACTAGAGAGGGATTCTCAAGAAGTAAAGCAGACCCCTGTCTCTACTCCAGAAATCAAGGAGACAGATGGATATACATCCTTATCTATGTTGATGATATTATAACTTGTTTTGAACAAAAAGCGGATTACAATCAGATAGTTCACAAGCTGAAAGAACATTTTGAAATCAAAGAGCTAGGGAACATTAGCTACTATCTGGGAATCCAAATAGAGAGAGAAGCAGATGGAAGTTATCTTCTCAACCAATATCAGAAAATCTCTGAAATCTTGGAACAATTCCATATGCAAGATGTAAAGAAAGTGAAAACTCCTATGGAACCAGGCTATCTAAAGAGCAATGAAGCAGAAAACTTTCTACCCAACAATGATATGTATTGCAGAGCAATCAGTAAGCTGCTATATGTTGCTACTGTGACAAGACCAGACATAGCTGCAGCAGTGGGCATACTATGCAGGAAAGTCTCAGCTGCCTGTCAGCATGACTGGAACGTAGTGAAGAGAGTGATGCAGTACATCAAAGGAACAATTCAGATGAAGTTATGGTTACCAGCAACATCCAATCCAAAACTGGCCAGATATGTGAATGCTGATTGAGCCAGGGACTGTACAGACCTAAAATCCACAAGTTGATTCATCTTCCAGTATGGGGAAGGAACCATAAGTTGGTCTTCTCCAAAGCAAGCAACTGTCGCTCTATCTTCAACTGAAGCAGAGTACATTGTAGCAGCACACGCATGTCAAGAAGCAATATGGATTTGTCAACCTTTTGTGGACATTGGGATAGACATGTCAAAACCAATTCCCATTTTTGAGGACAACCAGGAATGTATAAAGCTTACGCAACCAGAAATAGTCAATCCTAGGACCAAACATATTGATGTCAAGTATCACCTACTGAGGGACAATCAAGAACAAGGTGTTATTGACATTCTATACTGCCCGTCAGAGGAGATGACTGCTGATGCACTCACCAAGCCTTTGTTGAGGGAATGTCATAGTTATTTCCAGAAGAAGCTGAATATAATTTGACAAAGCACATGTTGTTGAGAAGGGGTGTTGGAAGAGCAACAGCATAGTAGCTTTATATACTGTGTATACTGAACTATACATATGCATTATACCTGTCTATACCAGCAGGTGGTTCTACAGTATTATAATGTGTTATCTATGGTAATGTAATGGGAGGAAGTAGTGTTTTTCCTCTGTGTGTAGTTGTTTGCTCTTTGTTCCTGTAAGACATGATGTGATATTTCTCCATGAAAGTAAAGCTATCCTCTCCATACAATTTCTTCCAGCGTTATATCAATACTCTGCACAATAAATTTAAGAGAGTGGATAGCACCAGCATATAATATCCATGCAACTTGCAAGTAACCAGCTGGATCCCCGACAAAACCACCAAGCTAATATATTACAAATGGGTTACAGCTCATAGTAGGCATAAAGGTAAGTGTAAACCTACTGTGTTGTAACAATTTTGTATTACTGTATATATTAATCTCCAACAAAACCACCTAGCTATAGACAGCACCACTTGTACCAGTTATGCAAACTAATAACCAAAAGTATTTCCAATTGCCAAATTAAGTTTATGAGCTTTTAGGAAATCCTTATCTTTTAGCTCCTAAATACAGTATAAATGCAATTTTTTCATTTATTTCATACACATAAATAAAGTCATAGTTAACAACACACACAACATTTCACATTATGTTAACTTAACTGAATAAATTAGTGCTGTGATTTCTCTAAGTTATATAAAAAGGGTAACTGTTCTGTGAACCATGCCCTGATTTAAAAAAAAAAAAAAAAGGTTTCAGAGAACCTTAGGAGAAAAATGCTAAAGCTGCAAAAGCTGAAAAGGCTACAAAAGCATTTTTTGGACCTAAGGTCCTCATTAATCAACAGTCAGCTAAGCTAATTACAAGTGTAGGAAATACATTACACTTGCTTCTCGCCTTAGGAAGGGACATCCTAAAAAGATTACGTTAAGTGCAAAATGAATCACTGAAGAACGGGAAAAGGAATGCCATTGTAATAGCCAAGAATCTCTAAGTCAATGTTCTGTGGGTGGAGAAGCCAAAAGTTGACCTTTCAGGCAGGAAAAGAATCACTGAATGTGAACACTCAATTCTCATCCCAACCATGAAGCATGATGAAGGGTCATGATTTGGTGCTGCTTTGCTGTCTTGTGGCTTATAAAACCTGTTATATTTAAGAAAATAATACATTAAACATTGTTTAAGTAGGAGAATGTATGGACAAAATAACGGCCCAAAATGGAGAAATAAATCAATGGCTAAAACAAAGGAAAATCATTTTTTTGGAATGGCCAAGTCAAAGTCCAGGCCTCAAATCAGTTGATATTCTGTGGCATGGTGTGAAGAGAGGAGAATAGTGCAAAATGTCTTCTAACCAGTGTTCAAGTTTGATCAGAAAATGTTTGTCAGACTATTTCTTTTAGAGTCAAAGTGATTTCCCTAATTTTGTGGAATTTTTCCCCTTGTTAGGGATTTTTTTTCAATTGGGAATTGGTTCTCCTAGATAGATACTTATCTCCCAAGTTTGGCTGGGGTTGAGCATTGACTTGTTCCTTTGCCCATGCAGGACAAAGGAAAAAAGGGTCACTCCCTCCTTACCCCGTATCATTCTGTTCAGCCGCCGAGAACGGAGCAAATATGAAGTTGTAAGCTCCAAACTCATTTTTTTTAGACCTTACCCAGGGATACGGACCGCCCTATGCCCCTATGTGTCATCACAAGACACCAGCGCTGTCACATTATTATTTGTTATTATACAGGATTTATATAGCGCCAACAGTTTGTTCAGCGCTTTACAATGTAGAGGGAGGACAGCACAATACAATACAGTTCAATACAGAAGGGACAGGAGGGTCCTGCTCATGGCGCTTACATTCTAAAGTGACAGGGCTGGTGATACAAAAGGTAATAGCTGTGAAGCATGATCTGATGAGGGCGGCTTTGGTACAGTTTCTGGGTGTGGGATAGGCTTGCCTGAATGAGTTTTCAGGGATATCCTAAAGGTGGACAGGGTGGGGGCTGACTGGACATACTGGGGCAGGGTGTTTCAAAGGATAGGAGAGGCTCTAGAGAAGCCCTTCAGGCGAGCATTGGAGGAGGTAACAAGGGAGCTAGAGAACAGGATGTCTTGGGAGGAGCAGAGAGGACGATTTGGGTGATATCTGTAGATGAGGTTGGTGATGTAGCTGGGGGTGATGTTGTGGATGGCCTTATATGTTGTGGTTAGTATTTTGAATTTTATACGGTGGGGTAGAGGAAGCCAGTGAAGGGATTGGCAGAGAGGAGCAGCAGTCATGGATCAGTTAGTGAGGTGTATGAGTCTAGCAGCAGCATTCATAATAGACTAAAGGGGGGATAGCCTGTGTAGGGGTAGGCCATAAAGGAGAGAGTTGCAGTAGTCAAGGCGGGAAATAACCAAGGAGTGAATGAGCTGTTTTGTGGTGTTAGTCAGGATGGGGGTAATTCTGGAGATGTTGCGTAGGTTAAGGCGGCAAGATTTAGCCAGTGATTGGATGTGGGGGCTGAAGGAGAGGTCAGAGCATAGGATTACACCCAGCACCCTGGCATGTGTGTAGGGACCAATGGTTGTGCGTTGATCTTAATGGTAAAGTCATAAGGAGGGGATCGGGGAGGAGGAAATATTACAAGCTTAGTTTTAGAAAGATTGAGTTTGAGAAAGTGGTGTGACATCCATACTGATATATCATCCAGTAAGTTTATGATCCTTGAGGAGATCGAGAGGGTGAACTGAATAGTGGAGAGATAGATCTGGGTGTCATAGAGGTGACATTGGAAGCCATGGGAGGTTATAAACTGGCCCAGGGAGGAGGTATAAAGAGAGAATAGGAGGGGCCCAAGGAAAGAGCCTTAGGGTATCCCAACAGAAAGAGGAAGAAGAGCGGAGGAGATGTTGTTATATGTGACACTAAAAGTGTGCTTAGATAGGTAGGAGGAGAACCAGGATTAGGCAAAATCACAGAGGCCAAGACAGTGGAGTCTGTTAATGAGGGGCAGGTGGTCAACCGTGTCGAAGGCAACAGAGAGGTCATTAGTGAGTTGTAGTAGGGCAGTTTCAGTGGAATGTTGTGGGCAGAAGCCGGATTGTAGAGGATTGAGAAGGTTGTTGTCAGTGAGGTAGCAAGTCATGCGGTCGTGGACACGGCGTTCAAGGGGCTTGGAGGCAAATGGGAGCAGGGAGATGGGTCTTGGGTTATTCAAACAGGTAGTGTCCAGTGAGGTTTTTTAAGTATTGGGGTAACCAGTGCACATTTGAGCTGGGAGGGAAAGGTGCTAGAGGAGAGGGAGAGGTTGAAGATGTGGCTTACAGAGTTAAGGATAGAGTGGGAAGGTGGTTGCAGTAATTATGAGGGGACAGGAGTTTGGCAACGTCCTCAATGGTAACAGGGCTGAGGGAGGAGAGTATTGGGTGCGGTGCTAGACCTGATGTGTTGGTTTGGGGGGGGGGGGTTGGATGCTTGATATCTCATCACGAATTGTGTCATTTTTGATTTTGAAATGGTTGGCAATCTCC
>BLSH010411801.1:2610374-2628041 GCA_018402905.1 Glandirana rugosa
TCCATTTATTGGAACTCGGAAATCTTGGTTGAGAAGCGGTGGAGTTGGGATGGGAGGAAGTACGACGATGACTACCTGTTATTTTAGCGTGGGGACAGGACGGGTATGGACTGGTGAAGGTAGATATTGGTGTGTGACAGTAGGAGGGACCTGTGTCAACTAAGAGAGAGATGTGCGTCTTGGTCCGGAGCGCAGTGTGGAGGCAGGAGTTGTATTTGAGAAGGGCAGATTTGTAGAGGGTAAAGTCTTGCAGGGATTTAGATTTAAACCACGCTCACTCAAGCTGCATGGCTGCGTCTCTTCAGACATCTGTTGTCGCCAGTTTGCCAGGGTTGTAGCAGACGAGGCCTGGTTCTGCGTGTAGAGAGAGAATCAACTGTGTCCAGGGAGGATGACAGTGTGTGGTTATAGATGGAAGTGGTCAGGTATGGGCAGGACAGGGGTGCGATTTTATTGTCCATCAGTAGCAGCATGAAGGAGGGTAGGGTTGAGGTGGCGAAGAGTTGGTTCTAAAGGCTCAAGGTTATTTACCTTAATGCATTCTATACATTAGGGTAAAAAACCTGGGTGCAGTTTCCCCCCAGCCCACCTCCCCCCTTATACTTACCTGAGCCCCATCTTGACCTAGCAATGTGGAAGAGATCAGCTGCTCTCCTGGGTCTCTCTCTACATTGGCTCCCATGGCACTGGGAGCTATTGGCTATTGGCTACTGCAGCTGTCAATCACAGCCTGTGAGCCAATTTGGAGAGAGCGTGGCTAGGGTGCGAGCCTGTTCGAGTGCCCCTATAGCAAGAAGTTTGCTATTGGGGTGACTTGGCAGGGAAAGGAACCAGGACTGCCGGTGGGGAACTCAAAAAGAAGAGGATCGGAACTGCTCTGTGCAAAAACATTGCACAGAGCAGGAAAGTATAACATTTTTTCGCAAATCTTTCGTTTAAAGTCACTTTAAAGCAGACCTTCAGTCATTTTTTCATCTTTCCATCTATTAAATCCTCTGCCCTTTTAACTTTGGATAGTAAAATGTTTTTTTTTCTGCCAGTAAATACCTTATACAGCCCACTTCCTGTTTCTTGTCTGGAAAAATGCCTAGGCGTTTGACATCATGCACAGCTCCCCCTCACTCTTGTGAGAGTTTGCCAGGAAGAGAGGGGGGAGGTGAGTCATAAGAGGGCCAATGAGAGTTGCAGGACTGGAGCTGTGTGTCTGTGGTCAGCTGAAGCTGCTGCCTGTTCACTTCCTGGATTTACACAGTTAAAATGATTGCAGCCAGACTCAGTGGAGGGAGATTTCTGCAGCATATTTGGCAAGTACATAATCACAATATATACAAAATAATATGCAAAGTGGTTGGAGGGAGACTTCAGAATGGCAAAGATGTTTTTATTGCAAATTATGTGAGCACACTGCAGTTCCTCTTTAAGTTCACAAACTTATCTAAACCATAAAGTGCTGTGCTCTTTTTTAATTTTTATTAAATTCCTAGCCCCATCACTAATAAATCAGTGGACTAAAGGAGTAATTAAAATTACCATTACTGTAAGGGCTGCAATGATATCACCAAAGGGCAAGAGTTAAGTACTGCAGTGTAATATATATGACCTCCTCTTATTTGACAGCTCTGTACTGTGATAGTCTCTCGAGAAATGAAATGGATGAAGGTTATTGAGTCTCATAATGATGGAATTTGACAAAAAGCAAAAATTAATTGGGCACTTCTGTAAAAAAAAATTAAAAGACTTTTATGTTACTGATTGTAATGATTCATCTCTATATTTTTGTCAATATTATGCAGTCTGAATGATAAAGCTGAGACTGTTCATTAACATTTAAACATGGCTCATTAATTGCAGTATAGTCCCTATTCTGTACTGAAGATGATTCATTTCTCCGATGCAATTAAAAGGACTTACATAGCAAAGGGAAATTGGCTATCATGCTGATGATAATAAATGTTTTCTCTTTATATTAAAGAGTGGCGTAATGAGGGGCGATAATAATATGGGATGTGTGAAAATGTACTGTAGTGCTGTAGTGAGGTGTAGTTCCTTAGGTGGTGTGGTGGATAGAAATACAAGGTAAGGAACTTCCTTTTAATTGGGAATCCATGGGGAAGTTGGAATGCCCATAAAAGAGATGGCAGAGGTGTGAGAAAATGAACAGGTGTCTGTGTTATTGACAAGATTGACAGCATGTGTAGCAGGTTTTGCAAAAAGATTGGTAGGCCAGGACATTTCCTACGCCCTTAGTCCAACTGTCGAGTGACATCCCCACCATCGTACCTCCAGGAGAGCTGCCTGGGCCTCATTAACAGTCCTGATCATAGCAACATAATGCAGACAGAGGCTAGGCCAAAAGAATCAGCCCATTCTGCATCAGTACACCAAGACCGGCTTTCACCCTACTCTGATAGCAGTGTTGTTCTTGGTTTAAGAACCCATAGTGGGTGAATAGTAAGTAACCAATACACTATAGCATCAATCAACAAATCATTTTTAATGGTCTTCCACACAGACCAAGCACTACAACATACATGTGTGTTGGCCTACTGTGCACTGCACAGTTTTGCATGTAGCACCCTCTAGGTAGGTAGGTGCTAGAGGATAGATTTAGTAGATAAAATTAGGCCACCAGCTAGGCCTGTTTGTTTTCATTCTGAGCTGGGAGTGGCTTAGGGTAGGGCTGGGTGACTCACAGGTGGTATCATCAGGACCTCCCAATTCTTTCCAGAAGCTTCTGGTGTTCACTGGAAAGAGAGATGGAGAGGGGACGTGTAGCCACCTGGGGTAATTTGAGGAGCCCTGACCAGTCCCTAATCTGGATTAGCAGGGGGCAGGCCTCCTTAAATACCCAGGGTCAACTCAGCTGGTGAGGAGTTGTTGGGTGAAAGAGATGGAGTGAGAGAGTGTGGAGGCTGTCGGGGCCTACAGGGAGCTCCCCAGTCTTGGGGGGGGTGACCTTGGGCCTGGGCTCGGGTGCATCCGGGAGGAGAGAAGAGATCCTGGTACAGAGGCACATGAGAGAACAAGGAGAGGACAGCGGGAGAGAGCACCTGGTAAGTGAAGCACAGTCAGGAGGACTGGGGAGGCATGCCTGAGAGAACTGGGAGATTGGAGTTTGAGATGGGTGCAGAACCAGAAGAGTGGACTGTAGGAAGAGCAGTGGAGAGAGGTCATTGCAGCGAGGCTGGCTGGCAGGGCCTGAAGAAAGCTATCTGGGATTGGTAGCTGAATAAAGGGCAGCTAGCACCTGAACTATTTCTACACCACAGGGGCCCAAAGCCCCTGCCCGCAAAAGGCAATCCACTGAGGCCTGGCTGAGTTAGTGTCAGGTTTAACCATGAGGTGCTAACTAGTCTATAGGAGTAACAGTCTGCAGCAAGTGGAGTGCAGGTGGAGTAACAGTCTGCAGAAAGTGGAGTGCTGGTGGAGTAACAGTCTGCAGCAAGTGAAGTGCTGGAGGCGTAAAGGAAAGAGGTCTTAAGCAAGAGTTGTCCTGGAGAGAAGACTGGAGTGTATATACAGGAGTGTATAGTGTCCCAATCAAGTTACACCGAATGTTCCTGGGCATCCCATAATTTCCTTTTCCCATCTAAGTTCAATCCCCTCAATATAACAACAAAAGCAAAGCTTATGGACTGTTCTATGTCTCTGAGTGTCTGAGAGATGGATGTTGGGCTGGGCTGGGTGACAAGTGAACCACTACATTCAGCAACCCCTACGGGGGCATGGCTACATGTAAAAAAGGTGGAACCCAGAGAGCTCATTCAAGATGAATGATCTGCCCTAATGCAATGTACGTTATTGAATGTAAAATCCTGCACTATTGCCTTAAAGTGTTACTAAACCCAGGAGCCTGCATTCACTATATCTGGTCTCCCGCAGTACACAGAACATGGAAATGCAATTATTTTAGTAAATATAAACTGATAAATACCTTTTCTCATCAGCAGTTAGAGCAGTCTTGTGACTTCTATCAGTGTTGGGTTAAAGGTTGTAGGAGGAGTTTTCATTATCCCCTGTCTGGACAGGGCTGTAGATAAGTGGAGGGGGGGTTTGGGGTGTTCAAACCCCTCCCCCCAGAGCATCCTGCCAAAAATAAAAAGTGTCTCTGCCCTGTCGTCTCTCGTGGCGCCAGCACCGCAACAATAAACAGCAGAACACAACAGTCAATATTGCGGGTGAAGTGGATGCAGCAGGTCGGGTGTAAGGCACACCGTCACAGGCACTTACGTCACGCTGTTATGACCAGGCTGTGCTGGGTTCCCGGCGGACAGATCATAGATACAGTGGAGCGAGCGGCTCTACACTCTGTACTTCCCGCCTTGGACTTCGGAGGAAAATGGAGCAGAGACCATGCAAGGAGGCAGTACTGCTGCTAAGGAGCTGAGCCTCCCTCTTTCCTTTTCAGCTAGCTTGCTGCCTGAGAGGGTCAAAGGGACGACGTCAGTTGTGACGAAATGTCCATCTGGAGGTCACGCTGACATCACCACTATTCGATTTTCTACCCACGAGACGGGAACCAGCCGTCCTTTCTTCCCTGTGGGTATTACACCATCATTATGAGGTCTGCACACCGAGGAATATATTGGATGAATAGTCTTATTCGTGATTATATCCTGGCTGACTCAGTGAGACGCAGTAGACTGGATGATATAGGCACCATCTGGATAGGTGGGTTGTGTCACCTTTACCCCAGACCAGGAAAAAACGATCGCTTTACATACAGCTGGTTCTGGTAAGCCTCCATACATTAGGTGGTGGACGCACTTTATTTACCTCCGCACTGGGTGTGATGCTATGTTAACGATACATATGTGGACAATCTTGCAATAAACGTTTCAAGAGTGAAATATTGTGGCTTGAGTGGACTTTACCTACAACATTTGTTTAGTGTCATCACTGGACTTTTTCTTTCCTTTATAGCGCAGCCCTGAATACAATACTATCTCCTCCAATATGTCTGCAGTCTCTGACCATCTCCTGTAGTACGCCTGCAGTCTCTGACAATCTCTTGTATGCCTGCAGTCCCTGACCATCTATTGCAGTACGTCTGCAGTCTCTGACCCTCTCTTGTATGCCTGCAGTCTCTGACCATCTCCTGTAGTAGTCTGCAGTCTCTGACCATCTCCTGTAGTACACCTACAGTCTCTGGATGCTTTTGGGGTGTGTACCGCGCTTATGGGTGTTACTGTTAGACTGCTGCCTTCCAAGAATTCCCTCCCGTAGGTGGGATGTGAAATGGATAAAGGTGGTGCTTGGATATGGCGCTGTCTAAGTAAAGGAAAATAGGTATATCCTTGATATCCTGTGATCATATGTGCTGGTGGGGTACTATTTTAGTTTTTTTTAAAAAAGAGTGTTTTATCATACTTCCGTATGTATATATAGTCTGAAAAGTGCAAGTGCAATTATGATAAGTGTTATTTCATATGAAAACAATAACTCATAAGGATGTTTTGTGGCAATAAATATAAATGATAAAAGAAAAGTGCTAGAATAGTGTTATCTTCAGTGTAAGTCCTTATTAATAAAAAGAACCAAAATATAATGACTTATATCAATAAAAAAACATATTTTCCCCAATGTATGGTGGATTGATGAGTGGTCTAAATCACCATTTTGTGTCATAAATTAATAGTTTATAGTCCAAACAACTGTGGTACATATATAAGCAAAAGAATATAAAATATAAAAAATAAAAAAGTCCATCAAGTGAAAAAAAATTTTTTGTGACTTTAAGTGAAAATTTCTTGTATATTTGGTGACTTGAGATTGTGGATGCACTCGTGCTCCCCCTATAGATTTCCTCCTTACCATAGGGCACTGCCCCTGCAGGGGCCACGTGCCTGTCTTTATTAATCCTGGGGACTTGTTCCTGGATTGGGGGTGTTCCTCTAATGCTCTTTAAGGGATTCTTCTTTTCTTAGGTAGGTTCCTCCTCTTGTTCGATCGTTCTCCACTTTTCCAGATATCGGGGGATCCCAGGGTGAATTTCCAACGGGTTAAAAGATAAAAAACAGAGAGGACTCCATAGTGCAGCGTGTTTCAATGTATCCTTGATTTTATTAAAGGAGGGGTTGGATACACTGTTTTTATAAAAACGAGGTAATCAGGTACAAAAAATGGGCTAAGTTCAAAAGAATGTAGATATATGTAGTTCCAAAAAGGATATCACAGTCTTGGTGGGAGCGAGTCAGCTAGATGGAGGAGCTCTGCAGCTCTCCTCGCTGGATCAGCGTGCGTTCCAGCTTCCTCCTACCGCAAACCGGATGTGACGTAGGGTTTCCTGCTAGGTCACCTGACGCGTTTCGTCACAGACGTTTTCAAAGGTGTACCTAGCTATGGAATAGTCGTGTTTTATTTCCGTGGCTAGGGCGGGGAGTTCACTGCGTTCGTATATGCTATTGGTGGACACAAAGTCTCGACCAATAATACTATTCCTCTATAATTACTGGATCGCTAAGTGTTAGAAGAAATAGGTGACAAATATATGAGTCTGGAAAATTAAGTTATAAAAGAAGGAATAAATATATAAACATATAAATGGAATGTATCGCAGTGAAGTCTCCGTATGCAGGAACACTGATAAATGCAATGACAATATACATATTTAACAAGCCCATGCAGTTCAATAGTCCGGTATATAAAACCAGGAATTTAAAAAATCTAAATGAGTAGTATTACAATAGTCATTACCATATAGGCATACATAAAAATGCAAATTTCAGTAAATGAGAATTTTTAAAGATAAAATCTTAAAATTATAACGTGGTTAGACCTCAATAGTTCTACTGTTTGACTAAAAATTTTTTAAAATGATGCTAATTTTGTTTAAAAATAACAATATACATAGGAGGTGCATAAGAATGTATCAAAAAATATATAAAAAATATATCTACGTATAATATATAAATAGGTAATTATTAAAAGTAGTATTGCACACTTAGTGTCATGTAATAAGATTTGGGAGGTAGTATGTTGTCTCAAGAGGGTGATTTGTTGTGAGGCAATCATTGTGCATACTATGTGTAATAGAGGCAGTCATAAGGCTAAAAGAGTGGGAAGTAAGAATCACATAGTAGATTTTATTCGAGTCGTAGGGAGGTTAAAAATTAGAGATAAAACAGTTAAGATCAATGTCAACATTTAGGCCTCCCGGAGTGAGGCTGCCTAATTTATGTATCCACATAGTTTCATTCTGGGAGATTAACTGTTTTTTATTGCTTCCTCTCCAATGTGGGTTGACTTTGTCTATACCATAAAATTTTAACAATGTGGGGTCTTTGTTGTGTTTCTCCTTAAAATGTTTTGATAAACTGTGCTTTGGAAACCCTTTTTTAATATTACGAATGTGCTCACTGATTCTCTTATGTAGGGGTCTAGTGGTTCTTCCCACATATAAGATTCGGCATGGGCACTCAATGATGTATGTGACGTAAGCTGTGTTGCATGTGATCAATGATTTGATGTTATATTGTGTCCCATACACGTATGATTTAAAACTGTGTATTCTTCTGGGTTGCTCTTTGACTATTCTACATGGTTGGCATCTTTGGCATCTGTAAAAGCCTTTCAGATCCTTAAAGATTTTTATGTCCTTGGGTGGGTCCACTACGTTGTGCACCAGTTGGTTCCTTAAAGTGGGGGCTTTCCTGTAGATGAACTTGGGTTTTTTGGGAAGTAGTTTCTTCAAGTTTTTATCTGTTGTTAAAATTGGCCAGTATTTTTTGAATATTTTTTCCACTTGTTTATATTCCTTATTAAATCCCGTGATAAAGGCTAAATCAGATCCATTATTCTTCTTTTTCTTCTTGGTATTTAATAGGGTAGTTCTGTCTAATTGGGCTATTGTATCCTTAGTTTTTTGCAGACTGGATCTATGGTATCCTTTTTCTTCAAATTTCTTGATAATGTATTCTGCCTGTGTGTGGTAATCTTCTAATTTGTTGCAGTTTCTTCTTATACGCATTAGTTGCCCTTTGGGAATATTGTGTTTCCACTGTGGGTGGTGGCAGCTGCTAATGGGTATGTACCCATTCTTGTCTGTTGGTTTGAAGTAAGTTTTTGAGTGTAGAGATCCTTCAATGTTTTCTATCATCAGGTCTAGATATTCAATATTGTTTTTGTCTGCTTTGCCCGTAAATTTGAGCCCATAGGGGTTTCTTTTGATGTTTTCCATAAATTCTTGGAGTGTTTCTTCCGATCCTTCCCATAGTATAAATACATCATCTATATATCTTCTATACATCTGTATTTCTGGATAGTTTTTGCTGTATATATGTTCTTCCTCCCATAAGTCCATAAATAAATTTGCCACGCTTGGTGCATAGCGTGCACCCATTGCAACACCTTTTGTTTGGACATAGTACTCTTTCCCATACCAGAAATAGTTCGACTCCATGCACAGTTTTAAGCCTTCTAGTATATAGTTTATTTGGGCTTGTTTTAAGTCTGTTCTTTCATGTAGAGCTTTCTCTACTCCTTTTAAGCCATCTGCCTGGTTTATACTTGTATATAATGCATTAACGTCTATTGTGACTAGTAAACTGTTTTGATTGGTTTGTTTATTTTGTAATTCATTAACCAGTTGTAGGCTGTCTCTCAAATAAGATCTGCCTCTTTTGACCAGCGGTTTTAGATATTGGTCCAAATATTCGCCTAATCTTGCAAATAGGGAATCTATCCCATTTACTATTGGTCGCCCTGGTGGTTTTTCCAACCTCTTGTGGATTTTGGGGACATAGTAAATGATTGGTGTTCTACTGGCTTCAGGGATCAAGTATTTTGCCTCTTTTTTGTTTAAGATGCCTTTTTCTTTTCCCTTTTTAATGTATGCTTTGAGTTTTTTCATGAATTTTTTCTTTGGGTTATTTGGTAGTTTTTTATATGTATTAGGGATTTTTAATAGATTTTCCATTTCATTTAAATAGTCTTTTTTATCTAGGATTACTACTCCCCCACCTTTGTCAGCTGGTCTAATGATGATCTCTTTTTTCTTGCTGATGGATTTGATCTTATTCCAGATCATTTTGGTATTCGTGTTATTTCTTCCCAATTTTTTAATTTTTTTGAGGTCTACTTCTACCATTCGTTTGAAAGCTCCCAAACAGTCTCCTCCTGGGGTTTTTGGATTAAAGGTGGAGTTGTTTCTTAATTGGGTGTGCATGTATGTGTTCATATCTTCTTCTGGTCTCCTATTTTGTGTTTCAAAGAATTTTTTGAGATTCACTTTCCTTATAAATTTCTGTAGGTCTATATATGTCTCAAATTCGTTGAAATGTTTAGTTGGAGCATATTTTAATCCTAAATCTAGGATTTCTAGTTCTTCTGTTGTGAATTCGACACTACTGAGGTTGAATATGCCTTTACCTAATAGACTCTTCTTCTTTTTCCATTTCTTTCCTCCTCGTTTTCCTCTCTTCCTCTTACTCTGGTATTGTAGTCTGGAGTACGGGTCCTCTCTGTTGTTTGTTGGGGTCTCCTGTCTTCCTCTCGGGGTGTTCTTGGGTAGTCTTGGCGGTGATGTTGTCTGGGTTGTCTGTCGTCTCGGGGCGGAGCTTGGTGGTTTCTCGGTGTTCTTCCTCCTCCTCTGTGGGTAGCCTGGTACCAGGGTTTCCCTGCTTGGTTCCAGTATGTGGGGTGTCTTGGTGTTTGTTCTACTGGTCTGGGTTGTGGTCTTCTTCTTTGGTCCCAATATGGTGTTGGTCTGCCTATATGCAATATGGTTTTTTATTGATATAAGTCATTATATTTTGGTTCTTTTTATTAATAAGGACTTACACTGAAGATAACACTATTCTAGCACTTTTCTTCTATCATTTATATTTATTGCCACAAAACATCCTTATGAGTTATTGTTTTCATATGAAATAACACTTATCATAATTGCACTTACACCTACAGTCTCTGACCTTCTCCTGTACTATGTCTGCAGTCTCTGATCATCTCCTGTACTATGTCTACAGTCTCTGACCATCTCCTGTACTATGTCTGCAATCTCTGACCATCTACTGTAGTACGTCTGTGGTTTCTGACCATCTCTTGTAGTACATCTGCAGTCTCTGACATTCTCATGTACATTTGCAGTCCCTGACTATCTCTTGTATGCGTGCAATCTCTGACCATCTCCTGTAGTACACCTACAGTCTCTGACCCTCTCCTGTAATATGTCTGCGGTCTCTGACCATCTCCTGTACTATGACCGCAGTCTCTGACCATCTCCTGTACTATGTCTGCAGTCTCTGACCATCTCCTGTATTATGTCTGCAGTCTCTGACCATTTCCTGTTCTATGTCTGCAATCTCTGACCATCTCCTGTAGTATGTCTGCAATCTTTGACCATCTCCTGTAGTACATCTGCAGTCTCTGACCATCTCGTGTAGTACGCCTGCAGTCTCTGACCATCTCCTGTAGTACGCCTGCAGTCTCTGACCATCTCCTGTAGTACGCCTGCAGTCTCTGACCATCTCACGTAGTATGTCTGGCAGTAAATTATATGCACAACCCTTTGGTGTGTGAGGGGCTGCAGTTGAGGCACTGAAAACCTCATCGGTTGGCCATCACTGGGATGCAGTCTCAAACCAAGGTATGCATCCACAAAACAAATGGAGTGTATGAGAGTCAGAACAAGCTGTTCTGGTTTAAAGTAGAACTTTCACCATGAAGGCCTCTTTCACGCACTGCAGTCCCTACTTTCATAGGTGTTTGTGCTCTGCTCATTGCTAATAACACGTTCTAGGAGTTTTCTGTCTATTGGTGAGTCACCCACCTCCCCAGTCCATGGTGTGCAGGCAGTGAGATGATGTGCTGTAACCTCCGGCAACCAATTAGTGAGTGGTAATGATGTGCTTTAACCTCCAGCAACCAATCAGTGAGCAGTCATGATGTGAATGGGGGGGCGAAGAAAATGTTTGCCCAGGGTCCAATCAATATGAAAGGTGGCCCTGATCCTGCACCACATTCAAATTACACTGCCCTTGCAATACACAGTGGGTGTCAGTGAAATCTTAATGACAACCCAAATGCTCTGTGCAATGGTTTTGCGCAGAGTGGCCCTGATCCTCCTCTTCTCTATGTACCACAATAGAAACCTGCTTGCTACAGGGCAGACAGTGTATGCTCGCTCCTTTGCTGTGTGGGTCATGTGAGCCATGCTCCATAGCCCCACACAGCGCTGCTTGGTTCTCCCCCCTGACCCCCCCCCCGCTTCACCACTTGGTACCTGCAAAAAATGATCTACGGCCCTGTGTCTGGACAGTGCTGAATGGCCCTGTGCTGATCACATGCACTTTCCCAAGAAAATAAATCTTTCTAGCAATACACACCAAACTGAGCATGTGCAGCTTGTCCACTAGCCTCAGTTCTATCAGCAGATAGATTGGGGACGATGAAATCAGGGGGGAAACAGAGAAGACAGGATCAAACAGCCTTTTTACACAATGTGGAGGATTAACAATCCCTTAGGTTCCACAGTGAGTATAACAAGCATGCGTTACTGCATATACAGACTAATTTTACTGTTGTGGGTTTAGTAACACTTTAATGCAATGTACGTTAGTGAGCATAATAACCTGCGTAAGCGTGCCATAATGCACTGCAACAGTGTGAATCTGGCCTTCTTCAGTCATTAAAAAAAAAAATCAAAGTCAACAGGTACCTGCTCAGCCCCCCCCCCCCCAAAAAGGAGGGCTTAGAAAAAGTCAAACTCATAGGGTGAAGTTCTGCTTTAAGAGTTGATACAAAGGTAAATTCTGTTTTTCCTTTGCATTTTTATCATTGATATGCGAAAGGATTTTACAGTAAGCTGAAATGTAAGTTGAGGACCACGCATCCTGCCTATTTATTATTATACGTTATAGAATGTGAGATTGAAAAGTGTGATCAACACCTGAAGGTAGAATGGTGATATTATCCACGCTGCTAAGGCACTGTATATCAGACTCTAAAAATACAAACCTGTAACAAAGAAAAACTGCTGTCTTAAGATGCGCAATGCCTTGAAATGCACAATGTACACAATCATTAATTTTAACTGCTTAACATTTGACTATCTATCGCCTGCAGGGGCATCTGCATTGCAATCATTGCCTCCTTTGGGGGTCAGGATAGCTCTTTGAATTGGGACACCAAAAAAACATATAATTACACAGTATAAATGTGTTTATTGCTTAACCCTCCAAGAGACTTTTTATTCTGATCAGCCAGTCTTGTGATTTACTGGCATTTTCCACAGTCAAAGGATTACTGCTACTGCGTGGTTTAGCATTTATAGCATCCTGGGTCACCTCCTTGCTGACTGAAGAAATGCAATGCTGCAGATTTATTGGTCATTGAACAGGCTTGAGCCTGGAAGCACAAGGTAGGAAGCTGCTTTTCTGAACCAGCAAATAAGAGTGTCGCCTGCCTGTGTATGAAGAATAGCTGGGCAGAGCAAATCATAAAAACAGAAAATTCTTTGGCTGGTAACTTTGTATTTCAGAAGTTTATTTAGTTATTTGTCTTGACTGAATACAATTTGAATGAATTGTTTAGGTAGGTCCTCAAATATACCTTCGATATACGATTAGGAGATTGCAGAGCATTAGACCAGCCAGTCTGCCCTGTGCAAATGCAAAGGACTTTTCACTACTACATAGAAACTTGTCAAACTCAAACTTTCATTCTCCATGTAGTAAGTGCTTACTGTGTAGTGGAGGTAGCAAGAGAAATAGGAAACACAACTGTTCTGTTAAGAGAGCTCATATATAATAAACTGGCAAATACAGTAACACTCTAATGTTCTTCAAGTCCACTTCCAACTACAGGGTGGGCCATTTATATGGATACACCTTAATAACATGGTAATGGTTGGTGATATTAACTTCCTGTTTGTGGCACATTAGTATATGTAAGGGGGGAAACTTTTCAAGATGGGTGGTGACCATGGCGGCCATTCTGAAGGTCGGCCATTTTGAATCCAACTTTTGTTTTTTCAATAGGAAGAGGGCCATGTGACACATCAAACTTATTGAGAATTTCACAAGAAAAACAATGGTGTGCTTGGTTTTAACGTTACTTTATTCTTTCATGAGTTATTTACAAGTTTCTGACCACTTATAAAATGTGTTCAATGTGCTGCCCATTGTGTTGGATTGTCAATGCAACCCTCTTCTCCCACTCTTCACACACTGATAGCAACTCCGCAGGAGAAATGCTAGCACAGGCTTCCAGTATCCGTAGTTTCAGGTGCTGCACATCTCCCCCAAAAAGCCGAAGCAAAAACCGGGAGGGCCCGCCAAACCACGTCCAGAAATGTTATCACCAAATGTGGGTGCCCAGTCCAATGTCTAAAACAAAATTATGTATAGGCAGTTATTGGAAAATGGTGTGACAGATTATAGGTAGCTGTATCTCAGAAAGCTACTACTAGGCAACCGCATGGCAGTAGGCCATGGACCATATTGAAGCGAACATTGATAAAGTAAAGGGCAGCACTAAACTAGAAGATATGCCTACCAGAAGTATGTATTACTTACTATTGGTAATCAATATATGAGGCACCAGGGTCCCAGTTTCAAGGACAGTGGGGGTGGCAGCTGCAAAGAGGTCTCTGTAGTTTCAGGCTTTTATAAGCAGGTCGCCACGCGCACGCCTGGCACACGGCAGCGACATGGCGACGTCCGTGACGGGAGCAGTGAATGGTTATAACGTATTACAAAAGGAGAGCGATGTTGTCACTCCTTCGACAGTGCTCTGGCCTAATAATTGGCTGCTAGACTGGGGCACTGTGAGGAGGTCACATGGACAGAAGCATTGTAGCTTGATGCAACAGAGGCAAAAGCAAAGAAAGACCTCTGGCAAGATAAATATACTGTAACTAACCCAGGAAACACTTACATAGACACAGTGCTGAATGTGCAAGGTGTTTCTTGAAGCACTGAAAAAGGTAACCAATAGAAAATTATAGGAATAAATATACAGAACGTACCTACATATTAGTAGGTGATTCAATTCTGCAAAAATACCCAGGAACATCAAAAAGACTTGCAGCAGTATTAGTTGACAGTACTTTTGAACTTACCTTTTATAGTAAGTGTACTATCCCCCCCATCCAAGCAGAAAACAGTAACAAAAAATTGAGAATACAGTGACAATATTACATTAAGCTTTTGTAGAACAATATAAAGTTCAATGTTCTAGAGGGGTGATAAGTCTGGAAATCTGTACAAGTTGAGGCTTGTTTTGCAAAAAAAGGAGGTAAAGAAAAAATAGGATAAGAGGAAAATAGAGAAAAAAAAGGGGGTAGAAGAAAATGAAAAGAAGATAAGGCCGGGATCGGGGTCAACACCATAAAATAGATAAAAAGTAGTTTCGTGCAACACTGTATAAATGGTTTGGAGCAACTCCAGAGGGCTCAAATGTATGGGGGGGAGGAAGGGTAGGCATGAGTATAAGGTGTGCATGATAATCGTCAGCTATGAGACATATGCGCTTCAGGCCCTTCGATGATGAGCATAAGATTCAAATGGTTCATTGGGTGACAATTATTACAAAATGAATACATAGTACCATTCATAACAGTTTGGAGCCTTGCAATTCAATGTCTGTAAAGAGCTAACAATCTAATTTATTGAATGCATTCACCCACATTTCAGCAAAAGCTATGTCACCTACAATCACTAGCATGTATTTGCATTTTAGCAAAGAACCAGAGCATATGTAGGGAACTAAAATATACCAATTTCATGCAGACAGTGTCCCAGGGCATACCTCCCAACTTTTTGAGATGGGAATGAGGGACAATTGTTAGCAAAAGCATGTAGGCATAGGACACACACCCTGCCACACCCCCTTAAAGGAGAATTCTACAAAAAAAATGATTAGTTAAACCCACAAGTGTTTTCTTTTACCACTACTATTCCTTTATACTGACTTTAAGGCTACTTTCACACTGAAGTGTCTGTAAAGCGCCTCAAAAGTCCCCCCCAATCCACCCCAATGTGAAAGCCCTGAGTGCTTTCACACTGGGGCGGTGCGCTACCAGGATGTTACAAAAAGTCCTGCAAGCAGCATCTTTGGGGTGGTGAGGGGAGTGGTAATATACCGCTCCTCTACCGCTCCTGCCATTGAAATGAATGGCAAGCGGTTCCGAAGCGGCTGCACACCGCCTCGGTAGCGCTGAGCGCTGGCACTTTTAACCCCTTGTGGGGGGTTAAAAGCGCGGTGCTCCCGCCCACATAGCGGAGCCCTATCGCTGGTAAAACTCCACTAAAACTAGCGGGGTTTTACCGCGACCGCGGCTACCCGTGCAGTGTGAATGTAGCCTTAGAATTTACTAATGCAACAATTTAGAAATTGGATGAAAGTTTTAGCACCAGCAAACACTTTTTGAAAGATAAAAAAGAACATTTTATATACAGCTATATAGGTCAGACCAAAATGAGGGACAATGAAGAGGAAAGAAGGACAGAGGGATCAGGGACGGTTCCTCGAAATCAGGGACAGTTGGGAGCTATGGCAGGTTGCCGGGCTGGACTGAGGGGTTGACAGAAGGGGCAACAGCCTTGGGTGTTTCAGCAGGAGGGGTTACAAATGTGGCAGGACTTTAGCTTCTTAAGTAGTTCACAGCTTATGGGGGCTCACTTTGGCCTTTTCATCTTTGGCTGGACCAAGGGGTAGGCAGAGGGATGCGACTGCCTTGGGTGCTTCAGCAGGAGGAAACAGCACAAATGGCAAGACCTACAACCTTTTTTACTTAAATAATTCACAACTTATGGGAGGTGTACTTTGGCATTTTCACCTAATGACTAATACACACGGGTCGAATGTCAGGGGACATTGGCTGGTTCAAAAAAAAAAAGACCTACAATTGGCCTTTGTGTATGTCAGCCAGTCCAACAGAAGTCATCCTTTTGGCTGGCTTCTGTTGGCCGAGCATGCTGGAAGTTGAATTGTACAGCCAAGTGAAAAGTCCTGGAGGGGACCCAGACGTGCCAGGAACATCCAGTAAACAACCATTAAAATGTTATCAGGAGGACACACAGCAAAATGAGGAATAATGAAACAAGGAATGAAAACAAACTTTGATACCAGGTGAGAAAAGGCAAGGATCCGAACAGAGATTTTCAACTGTCAGCAAGAGCACAGAGTGAGGACAGCTCCAGAAAAGAGCGCACTTAGATTGTTTATTCTTTTCTGGGGTTCTATATCTGCCATCTGGAGACATTTGGTTTTGACACTGTGGACCTCTGATGATTAGCCTGACCCGGGCAAAGTGGGTACCTGCGCTTCTGACTACCTGGTAATTCAGGGGTCATTGCTGTAAGGTGAGCGAAGCAATTGGTGTGTTGGTGAAGGTGACACATACTGGGGCATCTTTCTACCTCTACACGGACTTCCCTCCATTTCCACCTTTGGGATGTTTTGTTTAACTTGGATTATGCTAACCCTTATAGAGGCTGTTTTATGTGGTCTTGACTTTATTCACTAAATAGGGACTATTTGCTCAGCACCTTTTTTATCATCATATGCTGTAAAACCAGTAGCCAACTGGCTCCCGATCAGCGCTCTCAGCTAAGGACTGACCAGAGTGTTCTGGTGGGGGCATCCCCCTGTCAGAACACAACACCTCAGCGCAGGAGATCGCTGTACTAACGTCAGACTATTAGTGCGTACCAGGCTTTAGGCTGGACCGAGGAGTGGGCAGAAGGGACGGCTGCCTTGGGTGCTTCAGCAGGATGGGGTGCAAAGAAAGAAGGCCTTGCAAACTTTTCTGCTTTAGTAGTTCACAGCCAATGGGAGGCGTACTTTGGCCTTTTTGACTTGGGTGCTAAAGATTCTTGTTTTGGCACTACGTCGTCTGCACTGAACCCAAGATCCTGAGCAGCAAGTGCCTACTACAACATTTTGCTACCCGCAAATACAACTTTGCCCATGTGATTCAAATGTAATTATAGATCTTTCAATATTACTCTTATTATACTATACATTGTTGTTTATAATATTTTGGTTCATAATGTAATCTTATTATATTGTCAGGATGTTTTGCTACTCTGTGCAAATATTGTTATCATTGATCTGTTGTTCTTGACTTGAAAAATAAATCAGGCTCATTTAATAAGGTAAGAAGAAATGGGCAAAGTTCAGTCACCCACGGCAACCAGCTGGAAATTATATTTCATTGTTATGACTTTTCAAAAATAAATTAAAAGTGAAATCTGATTTGTTGTTATGTTATTTTGCTTGTTGTCATTGCTCTTTAACCACAACAGTACCTGGCACGAAAACCCCCTTCCTGTCCAGGCCATTTTTCAGCTTTCAGCGCTATCACACTTTGTATGACAATTACTCAGTCATGCAACACGGTACCCATATGAAATTTGCGTCCTTTTTTTCACACAAATAGAGCTTTCTTTTGGTGGTATTTAATCACTAGGAGGGGGTTTATTTTTTGTGCTATAAATAAAAAAAGATTTAAATTTTTTTGAAAAAATGCCTTTTTCTTTGTTTCGGTCATAAAATTTTGCAAATTAGTAATTTTTCTTTGTAAATTTTGGCCAAAATTTATACTGCTACCTATCTTTGGTAAAAATAACCCAAATAAGTGTATATTATTTGGTCCTTGTGAAAGTTATAGAGTCTACAAGCTATGGTGCCAATCATTGAAAATTGATCAGATCTGATCACACC
>BLSH010411801.1:2635847-2672438 GCA_018402905.1 Glandirana rugosa
ACAACAACGTAGTTTTCCCAAGATTCGAGGAGGGCTTCCGGGGCCTCGACGAGGCACCAGTATCCCAACTCCCGACTAAACAATCATCAAAGATCGAGCACATATCAACACCAGTTAAAAAACTCGACATTCAACACCGCAGAGAATCGGGAACGGGGGACAACATACTCCTGAGGGGAATACTGTCGGAATACCCGAACGGTGTCCCACATGCCCAGAAGTTGACTAGGGAACAACCTGAGTTTCTTCAGTCTATCAACGACCCACTCTTAAACCCTCCAAACCCCTAAAACCTCATCCCTCCATAACCTGCAGAAAGTTTCGAACTCTACCATACAAGATATACTATGGTCGGACCATGCGGCCATCACCTTACTATTAAAAGAGGGAGGACGCTCTCTCACAACCCCCATCTGGCGATCCAATACCTCCCTACTCCAAAATCCCCAAACCTCCCAAATTCTCACCCAGCAACTATCTGACTTCTTTGAGTCCAACAAGGGATCAGTTGAAGACCCGTACACCCTGTGGCAAGCCCATAAGGCTGTCATAAGGGGAGTCCTCATACAACAGGGGGCAAGGGCTAAGAGACGCCACAACTTACAGCTCAAAAAATTGACCACAACTATACACGAGCTAGAAACTACTAACAAATCAGCCCTCAACCCTATGACCACGGAGCAGCTCCGGGGCCTTCGGGAGGAGCTTAGAACCCTTTTGATGCAACAACATGAGGGGCACATAAGGAGATTGAAACTCTCCTATTATTCCGCTGCTAATAGAGCGGGGAAACTACTAGCACGGAGAATTAAAACAGCCCGTACTAAGGCCAAAATCCCATTCCTAATTCACCAAATCCACAAGCAGAAGATTATAAACCCCCAGGCTATAGCAGATCACTTTGCTGATTTTTATAGCTCCCTATATAATCTCAAAGATGACAGTGACACTCCCCAACCCACTAAAGCAGCTATCTTATCCTTCCTGGAGCAAACAAAGCTCCCCACCCTCTCAGAGACACATTTAGACCAACTAAATTCCCCCTTTGATCTTCAGGAACTGAGCAGAGCTGTGGCGACTCTTCCCCTAGGCAAGTCCCCGGGCCCAGATGGCCTAACCAACGACTATTATAAGGTATTTCGGGACATTCTAGCTCCCTACCTACTCCTAGTATTCAACAAAGCTACTCTGACATCCCAACTCCCTGAGGAAATGCTTAAAGCTTACGTGGTAACGATCCCCAAGCCAGGGAAGGACCCCACCACCCCGGCAAACTTCAGACCCATTCCCTTCTCAACACCGACGTCAAACTGTTTGCCAAACTTATTGCTCACCGACTAACTACGGTATTCCCAACCTTGTTGAGCAGAGACCAGATGGGGTTTGTGAGGGGACGACAGCCCTCAGATGTAACCAGACGCATCCTCAATGTTATGCAACAAGCCGGCTCTGCTCGAACGCCTTCTCTCCTCTTATCAATAGATGCGGAGAAGGCATTCGACAGAGTTAACTGGCAGTACATGATATGTGCACTTAAACAATTTGGGTTTCGGGGACCTATCCTACAAGCCATCCTTGCCCTCTATTCCAGACCCTCAGCCCAAGTACTCACCTCTGGTATCTTATCTAAAATTTTCACAATCTCTAATGGTACACGCCAAGGCTGCCCCCTCTCGCCCACAATCTTCAACCTTATCATAGAACCCCTCGCAGAGAAAATTCGCTCAGACCCCCACATCTCAGGGCTCACAACTGGTCACTCGCAGCATTGCATAAACCTCTTTGCAGATGATATAATCCTTATTCTCACTAACCCCCTCTCCTCTCTCCCACGAGCTCACCAAATCCTTCTCGATTTCTCACAAACCTCATACTATAGAGTCAACTTTGCCAAGTCACAAATATTAGACTTAAACTTACCTCCCTACATGAGATCCAAACTAGAAAATCAACTTCCATACAAGTGGAGTCATCACCCCTAGGTTTCCCTCCTTGATTGCCACTAACCTAAACTTGTTAACGGAGAAACTAAAGCCACAGCTTCAACACCTACTACACTGCGACCTCTCATGGACCGGGAGATCTGCTGCCCTAAAAATGGTAATTCTCCCTCAAATCCTCTATGTCTTCAGGGCTCTTCCAGTATCTATTCCACAGTTATACTTAAATAAACTAGCTTCGCTACTATCCTCCTTCATATGGAACAAGAAAAAACCCAGATGCCCTCTAAAAACCCTTGTTAAACACAAATCAGCTGGAGGTTTGGGAAACATACACATAAAAGACTATTACTGGGCTACCAAATTAACCCAACTCAAAAACTGGTTTGGGACCGCTGACCCCCCAATATGGGTTGATATTGAAAGAACCCTTTCTCCCACACATGACCTAGTCTCCCTCCTGATAAGAGATTCCTGGATACCCTGGAACACATCACAACTACCACACACCTTAGCAGACTCCGTTAAAGCTTGGAGATACCTCCTGAAAACCAATCATGACGCCATTCAAATATACTCTCCTCCACTTAACACAAAACTCCTTGCATCCATGGTCCCATCTCTGGATACAACACATTTCACATCTCAAGGCTTAGATAAGATTCAGCAATTCTACAAGGGCCTATCTATTAAATCGTGGGACTCTCTCCAACAAGAATTTAATCTTCACCCTAACTCCCACTATAGCTACATACGTATCAAGCACCTCCTAACAAAACACCCTCCGCCCATCATCCGAATCCCCCAGAAAGCATGGGAATTCCTCAACTCCCCCAACCATGGCCCCAGCGGTATAGCCCTATTTTACAATATGCAGCAGAACAAACGCACCTTTAGCAAAGATGCTCACATACTTAAGTGGGAAGAAGACCTAGGGGAGACATACACCCATCGAGAATGGCAAACAGCCATCCTATCCACCCATAAGTTCTCCCACTGCACTGCCCACTGGGAGCTCATGCTAAAAATTTTGCTTTGCTGGTATTACACACCGGCTAGAATAGCCTCCTTCGCCCCAGACAAATCCCCATTATGCTGGCTAAACTGCGGGAAAGCAGGCAACCTCTTGCACATCCTATGGGACTGCCCTATTCTCACCCCCTTCTGGGAACAAACATTTTCTCTCATCTCAAAAATTACAGCGCAGACTACTCCACCAAACAAAGGCCTGGCTATTCTAAACCTTAACATTGAGAAAATTCCTCCCCCCCACAGGCCTTCTACCATCCACATACTGATGGCGGCTAGAACCCTAATCCTTAGATTATGGAAGTCACCAACAACCCCCTCCATAACGGAAGTTATCCACCTAACTAATCAAAACTACACCTTCGAACGAATGTTGGCAGTAAACACACTACAACTGGAACGTTTTAATACCCTCTGGCTACCTTGGACCACTTCCCATCCCCCAAAAGTAAAGATCCCATAGACTCCGTCCTGACACCGACAACTGAGCTTACCTCTTGCTATCCTACTATCTGGTTATCCGATATCTAGACACAAACTGTTGAATTTCGATTAGTCACTTCCTTGACTGTTTGATTACTTGTATACTATATAATGGTGTACCCCCCCCCC
The DNA here is from genome assembly GCA_018402905.1 of Glandirana rugosa. NCBI lineage: Eukaryota > Metazoa > Chordata > Amphibia > Anura > Ranidae > Glandirana > Glandirana rugosa. The sequence continues at coordinate 2,639,429 of BLSH010411801.1, forward strand.
CCCCTTCCTTTCCTTGTCTTTTCCTTTTTATGATTTTCCTTCATGCCTTTTATGTTGTCTGTAACTGACTAAAACCAATAAAGACAATTATACAAAAAAAAAAATACCACCAAAAGAAAGCTCTATTTGTGGGGAAAAAAAAGGACATCCATTTTGTTTGGGTACAACGTTGCACGACTGCGCAATTGTCAGTTAAAGTGATGCAGTGCCGAATTGCAAAAAGTGCTCTGGTCAGGAAGGGGGTAAATCCTTCCAGGGCTGAAGTGGTTAAAAAGTGTTAGGTGGAGTTTGGCTGTTATTTGTTAGCCAAGTCCATATAAATCTGCTAGTGTATCCAACAATACCTTCCAATACCAGACTGACAGTGCTGCTGTCCAAAAGTTATCTCTGTTGCTCCTCCATACAGAGTGGAGACACCCTAACATAGGAAGTGTGTTACAGGCCAGATCACCAGGTAAAAATAAATGATGAAAAAAGAAAATGAATACAACCTCCACATTTAAGGACTGGTAAGCTGAAATATAGTAAATTTTGTTAGTGAGTTTAAAGTGTTACTAAACCCACAAAAGTAAAATCAGTTTGTACATGCAGTAAAGCATGCTTGTTATACTCACTGTGGAACCTAACTAGTTAATCCTCCGCATTGTGTAAAAAGGCTGTTTGATCCTGTCTTCTCTGACCATCCCCTCCTTTTACTGTCCAAAGTCCATCTGCTAATAAAACAGAGTCCTAGGTGGCACTCTGCACATGCTCACTTTGGTGTGTATAGTGCTTTTTTTTATTGCTATAGGGTTTTTTGTTGTGCTGTGTTTGTGCTGGGGAGATTTCACCTCACTACCTGCCCTGGTGACCAAGCACAATAAACCCAATTTAAAGATACAAATGTAAAGTTGAAAATGTAAACATTAGGAGAAGAAAAAGAAAGGTGGTCTGTAAGGTGCGTAATTTTTGTTCAAATTCTTTTAATGAAGCATAATACAGGGAAAATGCTTCCAATAGCACCTCTATGCTGATGATACCCAGATCTATCTCTCTACTCCCCAGCTCACCCCCTCGGTCTCCTCGTGTCTCACAAATTTACAGAGCGATATATCAGTATGGATGTCACACCATTTCCTCAAACTCAATCTTTCTATCTTTCTAAAACTAAGCTTGTAATCTTTCCTCCTCCCTGACCACCCCCCCACCCCCTTGCCCCCACGAATTTACAACTGAGATCAACAGGGCAACCACTAGCCCCTTCACACATGCCAGGGTGTTAGGTTTAATGCTAGACTCTGTCCTCTCTTTCTGGCCTCACATCCAATCACTGGCTAGATCTTGTCGCCTTAATTCACCCCTTTGTGACTAACTTCACTACAAAACAACGTATTCCCTTTTTGGTTATATCTCACCTTGACTACTGCAACTCCCTCCTCACCGACCTACCTTTATCCCAACTTCAGCCTATTAGCAATTTTGCTGCTAGATTTATACACTTTACTAACCGATCCGTGACTGCTGTCCCTCTCTGCCAATCTCTTCACTGGCTTCCACTAGCCTAATGTATAAAATCCAAAATACTAACCACAATGTGCAAAACCATCCACAACACTGCCACACGGGTACATCACCAACCACATCTGCAGATGTTGCCCAAATTGTCCTCTCCTGTCCTCTTAAGACATCTTGCTTTCTAGTTCCATTGTTGCCGCCTCCCACTCTCGACTTTTCCAGAACCCCTCCCATCCTCTGAACCTCCCTACCCCAGTATGCCCAGTCAGCTCCTACTGTCACGGCACCTGAGGTCAGGTGACGGATGCGCACCGCAGGAGTGTGAATCGCACCGCAGAAGTGCAAAGCGCACGCTAAGGTTGCGAAGAGCATGCAAGGTTGTGGACCTATGGCTAACTGCTGCTAAGTAGTACCGGCTGATACGGAGAGAGGGCTCCCTAGAGCACGGGCGCTGAAACTCAGGGAGCTAGTGCATCCCCAGGGCGTGGAGTCTAATAGCCAGTGGGTGTTCACCAGAGCCTCTAGTGGTGAGGATGGCTTTGGCTGCAACTGGATCCAGGTCGCGGCCCCCAGGGTCCCCTAGCTCACGCTCGGCTGCCCCAGGTGAGAGAGGGGAAGCAGCAGCACAGGAACAGAGAGAATTGTCAGAAGAATAGCGAAGGGTCAGGACAACCAGAAGACAGGAGAAACCGAAGACAAGCCAAAGGTCGAGGTATCAGGGAGGAAGGAATAGTCAGACATGCCAAGGATCAATACATGGATAAGACTACAGAGAAACCAAGGGAGACAATCACACACAAGCCAAACATCAGCCATGAGGCCTTACACTGCCAGGTATATATCCTGTTACCAATTAAGGCCTGGGGCGGAGGCCAGCTGAGGAGGGCCTACAAAAGCTCACAGGTGAGGGAGGCCCGGCCTTTAACTGGACACATGCAGCAAAGGTAGGCAACAGATAAGACATGAAAGTTTGCTTAGGTTACATGACAGAATGTTTACTATGGTTTCATGACACCTACCCTGCCCACCTTTAGGTGATCCTTAAAAACTCAGGTAGAGGTGGTTAACAAAGTCCAATGGAGGTGACTTGCTACTCAAAAGTTAGCAAGGGTCACTGATACTCTTACAAATTACGAGCATATATTTATCTTTACACTGAAGACATTTAACTTGTGTCTTGTGCAGATCTCTAAGGCAGAATTAAGTATCATAGATCAACTAACCTACGGTCAAAATTTGCTGGCCTAATTGTGGCCCAGGTGTCCCAAACCTGGTGGAATTTGTAGATTTTGTCTGTCAGTCTCGCTGTTAGCTTTTTCATTGATAAAAGTCGTGTGAAGCCTATTTTTAACTGCCGTTAATGTGAGGGAGTCATTTAGCCAAGCATGTACTATGGATTGTTTGGTAGGAGTGAGGACATGGGTCATCAGTTTGAGTTGGCATTTTAGATTTAGTCCATCTGATTTTAAGTTGAGTAGGGCCTTGGTGGGCAGAATTGGGATTGCAGTGCCCAACAAAAGAGCTAAAATGTCGTATACCTTGAGTTGAAAGGTGAGTAATTTTTACTTTTTTATTAAAGTGTGTTTTTTTTTTGCTTTTTTCAGGGGGCTAACAGATAGGTGGACCTTGCATGTTCATTCAATTTCTCCTTTAATATAAATAAAATAAAATAATTTATATTATATTATGTATTTCACAATTAAAAAACACATAATAATTTAGCATTTTTTTTATTTTACTTTAAATAATATAGAAAAAATATATATATATTTGCTACTCAGGCATCCCTTTCTCCCTACGTTACACTTTTATCTCTTTATCTCTTATTCTTGCTCTACTAATTCCTCAATTTATATTTCACTTTTATGTCAGCTCTTTATTGGTAGAACTTGCTTTCCCTGAGGAGCAGATGGTCCTGTTCCGAGAGAAGATCAGTCTTCCGTTCAAGTCCTCTCCCTTACACAATGCCCAAACACACACTAACAGGTCACACGGCTTACTGATAAAAAGTGCTTATACTGTAATATAAAATCTCAGAGTGTTGCCTTTGTTACTATAGAAATCAATTCGGCTGCTGGGATATTTCTCATTTGGAATGGAGCTGGATACCTTGCTTCTATGTGATGTCCTCTTCTACTCTGTATTTTTACATCTTTTGTATTTGAGTCTTTATATTGTAAAATGTCGCAATGATCTATATTTTGTATTATGTGATTATTAGTGATAAGACTTTTTAGTTTATTTGTATGATGTTTATGCATCTCTATACAAATGTAGGTGTTCTAAGGTAGGAACTGTATCCATGTTATCACCTACAATAAGCAATATAATACTTTAGGCATAGCTTTACTTTTACTGGAAAAAAACAATACTCAGCAGGTGCTCATTGGGAGGGTCTATCTGCTATAATCACATCATCAATCCGTGTGCTGTAATAAAAGAAAAATGTTCAAGTGTAACTCAAGAAAAATGTTTAAACAACATCTCACAGGTTATATGACTGTAATTGTAAAAGTTTTCTTTTCAATTTTTATAAACCTAGAGCTTTAATTAAGCTTTCTATAGATAGATATAAGGTGACAACTAGCTCCGAGCTTTATTCCTGCAGTGTCACCCTGTCACATGCCCCCTGTTGGTGACTAAAAGCCATTGTACATATTATGGTCCACTGTGACCTCACTATCTCTAGTTCAGAATAATTTCAGCTGACAATGAAATGGGTTCATGTACACAGAAAGTGGTTGCAAGAAGCCAGCAGAGATCAGCAGCATAGATATGGAATTAAAGAAGTAGAACCAAAGCTCCTTCTCCTGTGGATCACACAGGAGTGAGCTTTGTTCTGCACTCTTGTGACCCTTATTCAGCTGACAGTGGGCTAATGTCACTCAGTCAGGCCAGATTCTGAAGGGATCTTAAATTTATAGTTGAGATCCACCCAGATGCATGACCACCAGCTGGCACAGCTTCTGAGTGCTGCTGAGATCCTGAGCCAGCCTCTCCCACCCCCTCCACAGCCCAGCATTCCAGTGAGCTCTGGAGGAGCAGAGCAGAGAGTCGGTAACTGACAGTCACCAGCTCTCTGTGCACTGAAGATCGAGGTCTGGGCAATCAGCGATCTTTGAGTGCTCAGTTCTCGGTCTTAGAAGTGGAGGGGGACAGATGCAGCATCGGATCGATGCTGTGTCTACCCAGGAGAGTATATAAGTTTATTTTTATAAATCCCGAACTTCTCTTTTAGAATTAAAAAAGGCAATGACAAAATATTAACATTGAATTATATACTCAATAATTGTGATTACATAATGAAAAACAGAGTATGTAGCAAAACAAAGTCCAAAGTGTATAGAAAAACCAGTAAAAGTCCAAGGCTCCAATTTGGTTAACACTCTGGAGGTGTATATGTGTTCAAAAGAAGCAATTTGTGAGCAATAACTTCACTCAGTGATCCACCACCATGTGCAAACCATGCGCGCATACCAGAGCGAGTGGAAAGTATGGAGTCAAACAAGCTTGTATGATTTCAAAGCACCAGTTGGCAACACATCCACTCCTAGAATACACTCCTTTTAGCAAACTAAATACCATCCAGTTACAGTTTACAACTACTTTAGACTCTTTATACACTGGAGGATTAGGACTTCTGTCTGGTTTTTACTGATGTCCACATCCCCATTGGAGTGGCCTTCTTTTACTTCCTGTCCTGGTGACCAAATAGGAAGTGAAGATATCCTCCTAAATGGTGAACTTTGGTCAAACAGTGAACTGTGATGTGAAGTAAAAGAGCGGTGGAGTGCTTAACTTTATTGTATACTTGTTCCAGGAGGCCCAACTATTGGGCCTTGAGCCCAAATTTTTTGATGGTTCCTGGGTGGAATGGACATACAAACTGTTCACTGTAAAAAGTGAGGACAGAGACACCCATAAAAACGTAAGCTTCCCCATTCTATTTAGAAGTCCTTCTATTTCTGTCTATATTATCGCTGGAGAGACTCACTTCACTTTCTGTCCAGGTGACTACAAGTAATGAGATATCTCTATAATGAGCACAGTACCATGATTGTAGAAGATGGTGAAAGGGTTATGGCCTAACTCCAGTAACAATATTTTTTTTTTTCGTTTTGGTTGACGAAGAGTTGAAGGGAAGAGTTCAAAATGATTTGTTTATTTTCTTTCTGTGACCCCAGTAGGCGTTTTTTTGTTACTTTGACACAAGGACACAAAATGGCGGAGCAGTTGTCAACCAGGACAAAAAGCATAGACAGAAATAAAAACATTACCAGATGTGCTAAGCCTTCTCCACTTTACTAAAAATGCAGCTTTGTTTTTATGTTTTCCTCTATACATGTGTTGCCTTCTGAAGAGATCCATAATAATTGCTTTTTTTTTTCTCTGCAAATTCTTTTTATTGTTTCAAGTATAAAGTGATACAAAACAGAGCCTCTGGGCATACACATAAAAAAACAACTCAAGCTAAACGAAACAACCCATAGCATTATGATTGCTTGTAAGGCGAGGTTAACATCTATGCGGTTGCGGTTGATGACGTATTCAGGTGCATTTTGCGGTGTGTTTTGCGTGTTTAAACCCTCGTTTTGCATGGAGTTTTCATGCATTTTGCATTTTTTATTTTTCTCTTTAAACACACTGTGTATAACTGGTTGCTAAGGAGCAGGCCGGGAAGCTGGCCACTGCATCCTTAACAACCGATGAGTCATCAGCTGTCGGCGAGGTTCCACGCTGACAGCTGAATGTAAAAAAAAAATTGCCAGCAACAAAAAAATCTGGAACATGGGGTACCCCCCAATTCCATATCATGTCAAAATGTAAAAAAAAATGGTGTGCCCCCCCCCCCCCCCAAAATCCATACCAGACCCTTAGCTAAGCATTCAGCCTAGCAGGTCTGGAAAGGAAGGGAACGAGCATGCGCCCCCCTCCTAAACCATACCAGGCCAAATGCCCTCAACATGGGGGGGTGCTTTGGGGCCCCACCCCAAAGCACCTTGTCCCCATCTTGATGGGGACAAGGGCCTCTTTCCCACAACCTTGGGCGGTGGTTGTGGGGGTCAGCGGGCAGGGGCTTTTTGGAATCTGGAAGCTCCCTTTAACAAGGGGACCCCAGATCCCACCACCCCTATGTAAATGAGTATGGGGTACATTGTACCCCCTATTCATTCACCAAAAAAGTGTCAAAAAGAAATAAAAACACACACACAGTTTTTGACAATTTCTTTATTAGAAAAAAAAAAATACCATGTCCCCGATGTAGATTCATTTTCAATCACACCACTGGACCCGAAAGAAAAAAAAAAAAAGCTCTCTCCGCGACGAAGGCTAACTGCCAACTGCCTGCTCCTCCGTCTGACAGTTCTTAAATAAGTAAGGGGCCACCCGGCGATGTCACCTGGTGGCACCGCCTTCTGTGATGTCATCAACCGGTGTATGCTGGGCCGCTAAAGTCTATTACACGCAAAACGCAATCTTCTATGGGAAAAAAGTCCCTGACTCTTCCCAAAATATGCAGCGCTGCAAAACGCAGAGATTTGAACTACATCCATAGGAAACCATGTTAAATGGTCTGTAGTGCATTTCTGAAAACACATAAAAACAAAAACAAAGGGTGAACGTAGGGTAAAGCCCAACCTCAGCCAAAAAATGGTTCATTTTGTTTTGGATAGAGTAGGGAACGGCTGAAGCCTCTGTCAGGGTTCTGCTGTCACGTGTGTCCCTAATAGGTAGATTTCCCTTTGTTTCCTGACCTCGCGTATCTCTACACTTGTGGGGTGGTAAAAACACATGGTTGAGCCGTGTATTTTACCAACCATAACTGCTCCCCCTTAAGCTGGAAAGGCAACAGACATAGTATCAAAATGATCCCCCTGTCAACTGAACAGGGCCGCAAAAGTGGAAATTTCCTTCGGATATGCACATATACTTATGCACACATATGCATAAATAGTGACGCAAGACGTGGATAATTGTACATTTCATCTGTTGACATGAAATTTGGTTTTCACGGCTCAAAGCATGGACCACTACCGCTTTTCCAGGCAGGCAAGGTGTGATCTATATATAACTGCACTTTATTCACTTTCTGGCCGTATATCTCCAAGACAATGAAACAGGTTGGGACTTTGGAAAGTTTTTATTTATAGAGCAGTAATTACAGAAGGGTGAGGGGAATAATTCCAGAACACTCCACAGATCCTTTCAGCCTTCACAGCTGCTTGGAGACCCTGGTGCTCATATACGATTGCAAACATTCTCGGCCTTCGGTAATTGGGTTTTAAGTGTCTCAAAAAGCCACAAATGTTTACAAGGATCCATTGTCTCCTGACCATCAGCAATGCTAAGCATAGCATTAGAGGTTTATGAGGGATGCAATGGTTCCTTATACGTGCAGCATGGTGACCTACTTTGCTCTCAGCCTTGTGCTTTTGTCTCCTCAGTGATATGAAAATGTTACACACAACAGACAAGAGATGGTGTCACTTTGCAGTAAATTCAGCTGTCAAAAGATGTTCCTTAGGAGGCTGCTATCTTGGAAACAAGCCTATGGGGTGCAGGTGCTGAATGGAGCGTATTTTGCTTGTTTTTGTGCATCTAAGAAGAATAACTTCACTTTCTGTATTTTATTTGCACTACACGAAGCCAGCAAGATAAAATAGGTAAATCAGATCAAAAAAATATTATTAAACCTTTAACATGTCAATGTAAATTTAAGGCCTCATTTACAGAGGCGGCAGTAAAAATGGGCAGCTGAGTGCCCAGCAGCAACCAAAAGTGGATCTTCCCCCATTCCATGACTTGGCTCCTCTGCATCCCGCATACCCCCATGCACATATATATATATATTTTTTTTAAATTCAATTTCTGCCCACCCCCTCATTCTCTATCATTCGTCTAGGCCAGTGGTCTCCAAACTGCGGCCCAGGGACCAGATGCAGCCCTTTGCTTGTTTTTATCTGCTCCTTGGGTGCTATTTTATTCCCTGACTCCAATGATGAGGCACAATTCCTCCCAGTGACACCAATGATGGGGCACAGTTTCTCCCAACAACATCACCAATGGGGCCCAAAGACAACAATGATGGGGCATAATTCCTCCCAATGATACCAATGATGGGGCACAATTCCTCCCATTGACACCAAAGATTGTTTACTCCCACTGATGCTGGGACATTTTGTACTCCCAATGGCCAAAGTCCGGGCCCCTAAAGTCTTAAGGACAGTAAACCGGCCCTTTGTTTAGAAAGTTTGGAGACCTCTGGCCTAGGCGAATGACATCAGTCCCCCTGGCGCCTCCTAGGATATGTGACATGAAAATCCCACGAGGCAACAGAAGCCCTGCATGCCCAACCTCTTTCACTAACAGAGGAGGAGGGTGGGGATAGCAGCGTTGCTAGGCTGGGCCATAACCCAGAAGAGGAGGTGCCTGCTCCTGATGATGTCACGGATGAATATGGTGGTGCAGGACTCGGCGGCAGCTGCAGAGAAGAGGATCTCAGCAGGACAACGCTGGATCCTCTGTGTGGGTATCTGAAGTGTTGCCAGGTCAGCATGAGGTAAGTGGGAGAGCAAAAAACAAATGAATAGGGGGAGGGTGAAATTCCTCTTTAACATAGCCACGGCCATGTTAGTACATACTGTCATGGTTGCTGCAAACAAATTACACCACAGGTCTCATGCAGCCAGTACTTCCACCAAACACAACCTATTCAAGTGAATAGGGCCACTCCGATACTGTGTTCTGGGCCTTGCAGCCGCTCCTGCACGACTGTCAAATTTTGACATAAATCTTCATCCACTTCTATAGGTTGCCTGCATGCAGTACGGGTGCCAGCACCCACCTAAAACAGGAGTCCATGAGGCAACATATCTTCAAGCCACCTGCTATTGCACCTGGAAAGCTATCCACCGCAGATTGCTTTTAAAAGGGTGGCAATGATGGCCGCAAATGTAGATGAACCCTAAAAAGAAATGTTCAATCTTTTTAAAATCTGCAGCTTTAAATAAAATCATCCCCGTGATGTTACAATGAAAGTCCTTGATCAGGCACTTCCTGTAATAGGGTAACAGTCTGTCCCTGCGTCCAGTTGTGCTGTAGGCATCCAGACTACAAGGCCCTGAAAAAAGGCAATGCATCTAGTGTTGTGTTGGAGTGTATGCACAAAGACAGAAAGTGACTGTAAAATAGCTGCAGGAGCACTGAGATGCAAAAAAGAAAAAAAATGGTGAAATCTCTTGATTTACAGTCCCTCAACTTGGAGTCTGTTGTTAAGAGTTTTGAGGAATAAACTGTATATGCTTGCATAAAGCTAAGATGTGGTAGGCGACGGATAACTAAGGGTAAATTAAATGCTTGCAAGAATTACAGATCTCACTAATGGGTCTTTGTATATATAATCCTCCTCCCAGTCTCCTCCACAGTGGTTCTTCCATGGACGTCGTCCCCTGTGCACGCTCCCGGCGCGCACTCGGTGGCAGCTGTGGCGTGCGCGGCCGCTGCATGCTGCGAAGACGTGCCCGCGGGTCGGGCGGACTCGATATCCGCTCGTGACCACCAATGTAAACACGGCAGTTCTCCATTCTGTGACAGGGGACATACCAGATCTACTGATCCCTGTCACTGTTATGTCCCGGCCAGCCCATCCCCCACACAGTTAGAACACACCCAGGGAACACAGTTAACCCCTTCACTGCCCCCTTAGTGTTAACCCCTTCACTGCCAATGACATTTATACAGTAATCCGTGGATATTTACATTTCTGATCGCTGTATAAATGTCATTGGTCCCAAAAGAGTGTAAAAAATGTCCGACATGTCCGCTGCAATATCGCAGCTCGCCGCCATTACTAGTAAAAAAAAAAAAAATAGGATTTTTTGACTTACTGTAAAATCCTTTTCTCTGAGTTCTTTGACGGATGCAGCATCTCTATTCATGACATGTGGGTTATGCCGCCTTTCACTAGGAGTGGACTAGGCAGAACACAGTTCAGCTAAAAGCAGACACAGTCCCTCCCAGGAAGCAGTCCTCACTTGGTATAGCCCCTCCACCCTGCAAAGCACACTCAGTTCGTAACAAGCAGTACAAACTCAAGAAAAGAGGGGTGGGTGCTGTGTCCATCAATGAACTCAGAGAAAAGGATTTTACGGTAAGTCAAAAAATCCTATTTTCTCTTTCGTTCATTGACGGACGCAGCATCTCTATTCATGACGTGGGGGCGTCCCAAAGCAGTGTCGAAACGAGGGGTGGGTAACAGCAACAACAAACTGTACCCAACAGAAGAGCTCTCTGTGAGGAGCCAGAAGCGCCTCACACCGCCGCCTGCAAAACTTTGCGGCCAAAAGCAGCATCCAAGGATGCTGAAACATCAACCTTGTGAAACTTTGAAAAGGTGTGCACAGAGGTCCAAGTAGCCGCCTTGCACACTTGAGATACCGATGCCTGATGTTGGAAAGCCCAGGAGGTGCTAATCGCCCTGGTAGAGTGAGCCGTGACCAGAAAAGGGTAGAGAGATTCCACCTTCAGCAAAGCCTCTTTGGTGGCTGCTTCATCCCTTAGTCAATGTAGGAAAGACCAAATACCCCCTGGGCGGGACTGTAATAGGCAGCAAACACCAAAAAGAAAAGGGTTGTAAAAAATTTTCATTTTATTAATAAATTTAAAAAAGAATTGTCACTCATCCGAGGGACAAGTACAAAAAACATGATACATGCGCACAGTAAACATATCACAAATATTGATCAAAGGTTGTCTAAAGAACAGATCATACAGTCCAGCACATATTACTTCTGTGTGAATGATAATACGTAACTTTCATAAAGAAAGATATCCGTTGTCCGAAGATGGAAAATTGGAATTCGGTGCGCAACGGAAAAGGGCACTCCAGACCCCAAACAGTATACGCACGGATCACCGTCTATCTAATCCAATGGGAAATAGTGGCAGACGAGGCCGCCAAACCCTTGCGCGGGCCATTCACCGCGACAAAGAGCGCATCCGACCTCCGAAAGGAGGCCGTAGCCGCCAAATATACCCGCAGAGCCCTGACCACATCCAGGGAGTGCAAGGCAACCTCCTTAGAGTGAGACGGGCGCGGGCACAGCGAAGGAAAGACGGGCGCAAAACCGCCTTATCCCTATGTAGGACCAGATACGGAGATCTACAGGACGGAGCCGCCAGCTCAGACACCCACCTGGGGAAAAAGAACGGGGATTCCAGATGCGGTAGTATATCTTGCGTGAAGTGGACTTACGCGCCTTGAGCATGGTGGGAATCACCGATTCCGGGACCCCCCCGATCCCTTAACACCTGGGATTCAATAGCCAGGCCGTTAAAGCCAGCAAGGGTAAAGCAGGGTGCAAGATGGGGCCCTGGGACAGCAGATCCTCGCAAAGTGGGAGGCGCCAGGGAACATCCACCACCATCCACACCGCTTCGGCGTACCAGGGACGCAGAGGCCAGTCCGGCGCCACCGGAATGGTTGGGAGCCCCTCTGCATCTATCCTGCGCAACAGGCGCGGAAGCAGCTTGAGAGGGGGAAAAACATAGAGGAGCCACGAGGGCGTCCGCTGCGTCTGCCAACGGATCCCTTGTTCTGCTCACGAAGATCTGCACCTCCTGATTGAGCTGGGATGCTAGCAGGTCCACGTCTGGCGTGCCCCACTTTAGACAGATCTGGCGGAACACATCCGAGTGCAGGGACCACTCTCCCTGATCTAGCCTCTGGCGACTGAGGTAGTCTGCCTGCCAATTTTTGATGCCCGGAATGTAAACGGCGGAGATTGCCAGCATGTGAAGTTCTGCCCGCCTCAAAATGTGAGCCACTTCCGACGCCGCTGCCGAGCTTCTCGTTCCACCCTGATGATTCACATAAGCCACTGCCGTGGCTTTGTCTGACTGAACTCGGACAGGCTGACCTCGCAACCTTCCCGACCTGATGGCCCGAAGATCCAGCACATTGATAGGGAGACGAAACTCCTCTGGGGACCAACGACCCTGGGCCGACGACAGCCCCAGGACCCCTCCCCAGCCGATTAGGCTGGCGTCCGTAGTGACCACCGTCCATTCCAAGGGGAGAAAAGACTTCAGGGCCGGGGCACGCAGCCACCAGGCGAGGGAGGACCGGGTCAGGCGATCCAAACTGATCACCTGATCAAGGGACGAAAGGGGACTTGTCCCACCGCAGCAGAATTGCCCACTGCAGGGACCGGGTGTGACTCTGGGCATACGGGACTGCCTCGAAGGAGGACACCATGAGCCCCAACACCCGCATGCAAAACCTTAGGGAGGACCACCGCTGCGATAGCAGGGCCCGCACCGCCACTTGAAGCGTCAGCAGCTTGGCCGGCGGAAGAAACACTTTCGCCTGCGCCGTATCCAATATCAAGCCCAGATACTCCAAATGGCGCGACGGGGTCAGCACCGACTTCGGGAGATTGATCACCCAGCCGAGTGGGTATCTGAAGTGTTGCCAGGTCAGCATGAGGTAAGTGGGAGAGCAAAAAACAAATGAATAGGGGGAGGGTGAAATTCCTCTTTAACATAGCCACGGCCATGTTAGTACATACTGTCATGGTTGCTGCAAACAAATTACACCTCAGGTCTCATGCAGCCAGTACTTCCACCAAACACAACCTATTCAAGTGAATAGGGCCACTCCGATACTGTGTTCTGGGCCTTGCAGCCGCTCCTGCACGACTGTCAAATTTTGACATAAATCTTCATCCACTTCTATAGGTTGCCTGCATGCAGTACGGGTGCCAGCACCCACCTAAAACAGGAGTCCATGAGGCAACATATCTTCAAGCCACCTGCTATTGCACCTGGAAAGCTATCCACCGCAGATTGCTTTTAAAAGGGTGGCAATGATGGCCGCAAATGTAGATGAACCCTAAAAAGAAATGTTCAATCTTTTTAAAATCTGCAGCTTTAAATAAAATCATCCCCGTGATGTTACAATGAAAGTCCTTGATCAGGCACTTCCTGTAATAGGGTAACAGTCTGTCCCTGCGTCCAGTTGTGCTGTAGGCATCCAGACTACAAGGCCCTGAAAAAAGGCAATGCATCTAGTGTTGTGTTGGAGTGTATGCACAAAGACAGAAAGTGACTGTAAAATAGCTGCAGGAGCACTGAGATGCAAAAAAGAAAAAAAATGGTGAAATCTCTTGATTTACAGTCCCTCAACTTGGAGTCTGTTGTTAAGAGTTTTGAGGAATAAACTGTATATGCTTGCATAAAGCTAAGATGTGGTAGGCGACGGATAACTAAGGGTAAATTAAATGCTTGCAAGAATTACAGATCTCACTAATGGGTCTTTGTATATATAATCCTCCTCCCAGTCTCCTCCACAGTGGTTCTTCCATGGACGTCGTCCCCTGTGCACGCTCCCGGCGCGCACTCGGTGGCAGCTGTGGCGTGCGCGGCCGCTGCATGCTGCGAAGACGTGCCCGCGGGTCGGGCGGACTCGATATCCGCTCGTGACCACCAATGTAAACACGGCAGTTCTCCATTCTGTGACAGGGGACATACCAGATCTACTGATCCCTGTCACTGTTATGTCCCGGCCAGCCCATCCCCCACACAGTTAGAACACACCCAGGGAACACAGTTAACCCCTTCACTGCCCCCTTAGTGTTAACCCCTTCACTGCCAATGACATTTATACAGTAATCCGTGGATATTTACATTTCTGATCACTGTATAAATGTCATTGGTCCCAAAAGAGTGTAAAAAATGTCCGACATGTCCGCTGCAATATCGCAGCTCGCCGCCATTACTAGTAAAAAAAAAAAAAAATAGGATTTTTTGACTTACTGTAAAATCCTTTTCTCTGAGTTCTTTGACGGATGCAGCATCTCTATTCATGACATGTGGGTTATGCCGCCTTTCACTAGGAGTGGGCTAGGCAGAACACAGTTCAGCTAAAAGCAGACACAGTCCCTCCCAGGAAGCAGTCCTCACTTGGTATAGCCCCTCCACCCTGCAAAGCACACTCAGTTCGTAACAAGCAGTACAAACTCAAGAAAAGAGGGGTGGGTGCTGTGTCCGTCAATGAACTCAGAGAAAAGGATTTTACGGTAAGTCAAAAAATCCTATTTTCTCTTTCGTTCATTGACGGACGCAGCATCCCTATTCATGTCATGTGGGGACGTCCCAAAGCAGTGTCGAAACGAGGGGTGGGTAACAGCAACAACAAACTGTACCCAACAGAAGAGCTCTCCGTGAGGAGCCAGAAGCGCCTCACACCGCCGCCTGCAAAACTTTGCGGCCAAAAGCAGCATCCAAGGATGCTGAAACATCAACCTTGTGAAACTTTGAAAAGGTGTGCACAGAGGTCCAAGTAGCCGCCTTGCACACTTGAGATACCGATGCCTGATGTCGGAAAGCCCAGGAGGTGCTAATCGCCCTGGTAGAGTGAGCCATGACCAGAAAAGGGTAGAGAGATTCCACCTTCAGCAAAGCCTCTTTGGTGGCTGCTTCATCCCTTAGTCAATGTAGGAAAGACCAAATACCCCCTGGGCAGGACTGTAATAGGCAGCAAACACCAAAAAGAAAAGGGTTGTAAAAAATTTTCATTTTATTAATAAATTTAAAAAAGAATTGTCACTCATCCGAGGGACAAGTACAAAAAACATGATACATGCGCACAGTAAACATATCACAAATATTGATCAAAGGTTGTCTAAAGAACAGATCATACAGTCCAGCACATATTACTTCTGTGTGAATGATAATACGTAACTTTCATAAAAAAAGATATCCGTTGTCCGAAGATGGAAAATTGGAATTCGGTGCGCAACGGAAAAGGGCACTCCAGACCCCAAACAGTATACGCAAGGATCACCGTCTATCTAATCCAATGGGAAATAGTGGCAGACGAGGCCGCCAAACCCTTGCGCGGGCCATTCACCGCGACAAAGAGCGCATCCGACCTCCGAATGGAGGCCGTAGCCGCCAAATATATCCGCAGAGCCCTGACCACATCCAGGGAGTGCAAGGCAACCTCCTTAGAGTGAGACGGGCGCGGGCACAGCGAAGGAAAGACGGGCGCAAAACCGCCTTATCCCTATGTAGGACCAGATACGGAGATCTACAGGACGGAGCCGCCAGCTCAGACACCCACCTGGGGAAAAAGAACGGGGATTCCAGATGTGGTAGTATATTTTGCGTGAAGTGGACTTACGCGCCTTGAGCATGGTGGGAATCACCAATTCCGGGACCACCCCGATCCCTTAACACCTGGGATTCAATAGCCAGGCCGTTAAAGCCAGCAAGGGTAAAGCAGGGTGCAAGATGGGGCCCTGGGACAGCAGATCCTCGCAAAGCAGGAGGCGCCAGGGAACATCCACCACCATCCACACCGCTTCGGCGTACCAGGGACGCAGAGGCCAATCCGGCGCCACCGGAATGGTTGGGAGCCCCTCTGCATCTATCCTGCGCAACAGGCGCGGAAGCAGCTTGAGAGGGGGAAAAACATAGAGGAGCCACGAGGGCGTCCGCTGCGTCTGCCAACAGATCCCTTGTTCTGCTTACGAAGATCTGCACCTCCTGATTGAGCTGGGATGCTAGCAGGTCCACGTCTGGCGTGCCCCACTTTAGACAGATCTGGCGGAACACATCCGAGTGCAGGGACCACTCTCCCTGATCTAGCCTCTGGCGACTGAGGTAGTCTGCCTGCCAATTTTTGATGCCCGGAATGTAAACGGCGGAGATTGCCAGCACGTGAAGTTCTGCCCGCCTCAAAATGTGAGCCACTTCCGACGCCGCTGCCGAGCTTCTCGTTCCGCCCTGATGATTCACATAAGCCACTGCCGTGGCTTTGTCTGACTGAACTCGGACAGGCTGACCTCGCAACCTTCCCGACCTGATGGCCCGAAGATCCAGCACATTGATAGGGAGACGAAACTCCTCTGGGGACCAACGACGACAGCCCCAGGACCCCTCCCCAGCCGATTAGGCTGGCGTCCGTAGTGACCACCGTCCATTCCAAGGGGAGAAAAGACTTCAGGGCCGGGGCACGCAGCCACCAGGCGAGGGAGGACCGGGTCAGGCGATCCAAACTGATCACCTGATCAAGGGACGAAAGGGGACTTGTCCCACCGCAGCAGAATTTCCCGCTGCAGGGACCGGGTGTGACTCTGGGCATACGGGACTGCCTCGAAGGAGGACACCATGAGCCCCAACACCCGCATGCAAAACCTTAGGGAGGACCACCGCTGCGATAGCAGGGCCCGCACCGCCACTTGAAGCGTCAGCAGCTTGGCCGGCGGAAGAAACACTTTCGCCTGCGCCGTATCCAATATCAAGCCCAGATACTCCAAATGGCGCGACGGGGTCAGCACCGACTTCGGGAGATTGATCACCCAGCCAAAGTCCCACAGGGAGCTCAGGGTGATTGCCACGTTGTCCCTCAGAGCCGAGGCCGACTCCGCCCACAATAGAAGGTCGTCGAGATATGCCACCACAGCTATGCCCCTCTGCCACAGCAGGGCCAATACCGGAGCCAAGAGCTTGGTGAAGACCCGGGGAGCGGAAGCCAGACCAAACGGGAGGGCCACAAACTGGTAGTGGAGATCCCCCACCGCAAAGCGTAGGAAGTGCTGGTGCCGAGTGCATATGGGGACGTGCAAGTACGCGTCCTTGATGTCCAAGGAGGCCAAGAAGTCTCCCTGATGAAGCGCCACCACCACAGAACGGACTTACTCCATTCTGAATTTCCGCGCCCTCACACAGAGATTGAGCGCCTTCAGGTCCAGGACAGGCCTGACCCCACCATTCTTTGGAACCACAAAGAGATTGGAGTAAAATCCACGGAAACGTTCGGAACCGGAACAAACACCCCCTGACTGAGCAAGTCTTGCACAGCACCCAACAGGGCCTGCCGTTGCCCCGGAGGGAGCCTCAAATTGGAAGCGAGGAACCAGTCCGGGGGCTGGGTATGGAACTCTATCTTATACCCGCACAAAACCACCTCATGCACCCAGAGATCCGAAATGCGGGAGGTCCACCGGTCTGCGAACCCCAAGGGACATCCCCCACCCATGGGCGGGGGCAACCCATCATGTGGAGGAGGGCTTCTCCTCCAATTTCTCTGGCTTACACTGCCACGGGGCGCACGGAAAAACATTTTCTGAGTCGAAAAGGAGGGGCCTGGCTTACATCGGTGCTCCTTACCCCATCTGGGCTCCGGAAGGAAAGTGCTCTTCCTCCCGTGAGATCTTTAAGGATCTCATCGAGGGAAGCCCCAAAAAGCCGACCACCTTGGAAGGGTAGGTCCACCAGGCCCTTCTTTGACGCCTGGTCACCCAACCAGCATTTTAGCCAAAGCAGGCGCCTAATAACGACTGCAAAGGCGGACAGCTTCGACAGCATGGGGGCCATGTCCAGTGCTGCATCGCAGAGATACCGAAGGCCCTGGGCCAGCTGGTCTGCCAGCTGCACTGATTCAGGAGGAACCTGAAGGTCACCCAAATCCCGGTGCAGAATGGTCGCCCATTCCGTAAGCGCCTGCGCCACCAGCGCCGAGGCCAGTGCCGGTCGCATGGCCGACCCCGCCACAACAAACATAGCCTTGGACACCGCCTCAGTATGCCTATCGGCTGGGTCCTTAAAAGATGGAGATCTCTTCATCGGAATAGTGGTCGCCTTGTTTAGCGTCCACCGTAGGATGCCCACTTCTGTAACAGGGCGTCCTCAAAGGGGTACCACACAGAAAAACACTTGGGCATGGCTAAAGAACTCTGAGGTCCTTTGCCATACACAAACTGATCGAAATACGGCAAATAAGGGAACACCTTAGGGGCCTGGGCCGGCTTGTGTGACCTGAAAGCATACACCACCTCCTGCGCCGCTCCAGCCGGCCCCAGTTTCAGCGTCTCACGGACCGCTGAAACCAAAGAGCCCACCAGCGCCTTCTCCTGAGCCACGGTGGCCCCCGAGGACTCCTCACCACCATGGTAGGGGTCCCAGAGTTCATAATCCAACAGCTCAAGGGGGGTCCTCATCACGGTGGAGCCCCCCTCCTGTTCCGATTCCTCCCCAGATGATAGGGGAGGGGCTGGCCTTTTCTTCGCCACCCTGCGGACACGGATCGGCTCCACCCGGGAGAAAAATCCTCCAGGATCGCAGTCAATATGTCAAGAGGGACCACAGGTCCCAGCGTGCCCGGAACCACACCTGAGACCTCTGACGGGGAAGCACCTGCTTCAGCCGCCATTGCCCCACCCAACTGGACACACCACCACCCGCAGAGGCCTGTGTACCGGGACCAGGTGCCCCCACCACTCCAAAAAAGGCCGCCGCCCAGGGTCCCAAGGGCACCCAGGAGGACTCACCACACCGCCCGCTTCCTATCCCGGGAGAGTGCTGCCAAGTACTGTTGCTGCTGCTGCCTTGTGCCACCTTGCTGCCACAGCGTCCCCCACATGCTGAATGCGCTCCGGTACAGGAACGAGCACCAACACACTCAGGACCACCCACTGAGCCAGCCAACCAGGTACCAGAACACGGTGGACCATGCAAACATGGCTGCCGTGTCCACTAGAGGCCAAACCGTGCAGTCAGCCATCGCAAAATGGCGGCTGCGGCTACAGCACATGGCCGGCTACAAGAAAATTGTGGGCGGGCCGCTGAAAAATGGCGCCGACTGCCGCTGCGAGTGGCCACCGACGGGAGCTTAGCCCACATCTCAGGCTCGAGGAGACACCCCATAAATCATTTCCCATAGTTTGTAGATGCGATAACTTTTGCGCAAACCAACCAATATACGCCAATTGCAATTTTTTTTTTTACCAAAAATATGTAGAAGAATATATATCAGCCAAACCCGATGAATATTTATTTATTTTTTTGGGATAATTATTATAGCAAAAAGTAAGAAATATAGTTTTTTTTTTTTGCAAAATTGTCGCTCTTTTTTTGTTTATAACGGCAACCAGAAATGACGCAGAGGTGATCAAATACCTCTAAAAGAATGCTCTATTTGTGGGAAAAAAATGATAAAAATTTTGTTTGGGTACAAAGTCACACGACCACGCAATTGTCATTCAAAATGCGACAGCGCTGAAAGCCTAAAATTGGTCTGGGCAGGAGGGGGGTTTAAGTGCCCAGTAAGCAAGTGGTTAAAAAAAAATTAACCTTTACAATCACTTTAAGCTCCAATTGCAGTGAAAAGTCAGGGGAGAAGCTCAGACAGATTAATGTGAAAACATTCTGTCAATTACATTTATTGCACAGGTTATATGAGTACCGCAGATTAAATTAAATTATTAAACTTTATGTTTGACATGACAGTGTCTCTCAAGAAACAGAATATTTAGCCTATGACGGGTAAACAAAGTGGCAGGGTAAAGAAAGAAAATCAAATGTGAGCAACAGAGGTGCATGATATTTCCCTTAATGGGCAAAGTACAGGACCTGGTCTGGTTGTCTGGCAGAGGTGTGTACAGAATTACAGATCCTTTGGCAGGTAAGACAGATGACATATATGTATTTCAACTGTGTATTTCCTGTTTGCTTGGAGTTCAGCTTAAATTAATAAACCTTCTTAATTATCTTGGAGAATTTACAGTGAAAACCAATCGTTTCTGGTCCAGAAGGATGCCTGGGGGAATCGCTTAAAGAATAAAATAAGTAAAATTTCAGATCTACATCATTTAAACCATTTTTAATGAGCTCCCGGGGGTTTTGACACTTTTTTTTTAACCATTTGTGTATCACATTTAAGCTGTGCCAGTTCTGCCACTTGATCAAATAATCAGTTATCTTTGAAAGAACTGATGAAAGAATCATTAAATGGTGTACATTTCCTATCTCCTTCTGGCTGGCAGTCTATCTCCTGTCTGCCTGCTAATTGGCAACACACATAGGATTATGTATCACAGAAGAACATATGGTGGTGCACAGCATATAGCTGTCTATAGACGTGATCAACACAGATATAAAAAAAAAACTTCACTAAACACTGCTTGTATCTAAACAAACACAATGTAATTTCAGCAAAAACAATCACCATTTATGTGTAAGAAACTCTTTATGGGATCCCCATGGTTATAACAATGTAAGAAACCTTTGCTGGGGTCCCAATGGATCCAAGAGTCAAACACATTGTATGGCTAAATGTTTGTGGACACCTGACCATGACCTCCACCTATATATGCCTGTTGGACATCTTATTCAAAAACCATGAGCATTAATATGTTTGTCTCCCCTCCTGGGGCTATAACAGCTTCTACTCTTCTAGAGTCTTTCACCAAGATTGTGGAGTCTGTTTAGGTCTGTGCTCATTCAGTCCCAAGAGTATTTGTAAGGTTAGGTACAAGGCAACAAGACCTGTCTTATAATGTGCACAAGGGCACAGTCATGATGGAACAGAGAAGGACCTTCCCCAAACGGTTGCTCTGCTTCATGAATGCATTTGAGTTTTCTTTCCATGCCAAAGGCATAACTAGAATCTTCGGGGCTATGGTGCAAGAAACCATAAAGAGCCTCCTGACCCCTGGCTGGCCCTTCCCCCTGGGCCCTTTACCCTGTCGCGTAGCCCTTTATTACGGTCTGGCAGTGGGACCCTTTCACATGTTCTGCAGTGGGCCCCTTCCTGTCATCTTGCCCCCTGCCATAGGGTTGGTTGCAAGTGTAACCTTGGTAGTTCTGCCATGGGAGTCAGTTTTTTTATTTTTATTTTATTTTTTGTTATTTTTTGCCATTTTATTTTATTTTATTTTTTTTACAATTTTTTTTTTTATTATTTTTTGCAATTTTGTTTTAGGAGACCAGTTGAGGTGAGATATCCGCAGTCTAAAGAGACCTATGATGTTTCACCTTTGGAACAGAGAAAGGAGATTGAGGACACAGCCTCAGCTGCACATAATGAATGGACTGGAATAGCTCTGTACAGAGCTTCCCTTTCATTAACAAACTGAACACAGTTTACTATGCTTCAGTTGTGAATTCACACAGGAACGATCAGTACTGATCTCTCACAATGTCACGCAGAAAAGGAAGGGGCCAATACATATTTACCAGACACTCTCCTGCTCTCCATCCTGACGCATCCCCTCAGCAGCCAGTGGGAGGGGGAGGCTGGCCACGCTGCGGGTGGAGGGATCAATCAAGAGTGCACACAGGGGCCCAGGGGCAGTGGGAAACAAGTAAGCTGCATAGGAGGGGTGACAGGGGCGGCATATAGAGGAACTGATGCCTTCCTGCAGCCACTGAATGCCCGCAGGAGGGGGAGGAGGGAAGCTGGCTTTCAGCAGCTACAGCTGCCATCCCTCCTATCCATGTGTACATCCGAATGGGACAAGGGAGTCGCACGGGCCATGGGGCCAGGTCACAATTGTGACCCAAATAGTTACGCCCCTACTTTGTAACTCAGTGAGGATGATGGTGTTGGAATAAGCACAAATGAAAATATCCCTCTGTCTTTGTGACGCTGGAAAGATAAACCACCTAAATGTTTTTTCATATCTCTTACAGACTTTGATGAGATATTTGTAGTTGAGTTAGAGTGTCTGTACATCTGTTTTAGCCATTGTAGGGGGTCCCACTCTCTCTGTTGGATACTTTATTTTAAATGATAAAGAAGGCACTTAAGCGCTGTACACACAGGCAGAATGACGGGAGACATTTGCCTGTTCAAGAAAAAACAGCCAACATTCTGACTGTGTGTATGTCGGTCTGTCGGACATGGATGCTAGAAAACCAGCACCCGACCGACTCCCGATCAGCGCTCTCAGCCAGATCATGGCTTTTGCTGTAGAATGCAACTAAGAAAATGTAAGGAAAGACCTACTAGAACAGCTGAACTTTATTTGGGGTTAATTAGAAGCACTTTAAATGATGGCAGGTGTGTACTGACTCCTAGTTAACATGGGTTTGAATGTGATTGCTTAATTCTGAACACAGTTATAGCCCCAGTTATAAGAGGGTGTGCACACTTATGCAACCACATTATTTTAGTTTTTTTATTTTTACTCCCCCTTCAAAAGATTTCAGTTTGTTTTTTAATTGAGTTGTACAGTTTATAGGTCATATTAAAGGTGGAAAAAGTTCTGAAATAATTTATGTTTGTCTCATATTTTTACATCACAGGAAACTGACATTTTAACAGGGGTGTGTAGACTTTTTATATCCACTGTATATGCAGAATTCAAAAATGTTGAACATTTCTTAGATCTGGTGTTACATACAGAGATGGTTTCCCTCTTTTAGCTGAGTAATTGTCCTGGGCCAATTCTAATTACTAACTTCAGATGACCCCAGAGAAAAAGTCAAATGTTGTTAGGTCGGGAGACTAATGCCTAGCACACATGATCAGAAAATTGGAAGAAAAATACAGATTTCGAAAGCAATCGTACAATAATCTGATCATTAGTACACAGCTTTTGAGAGCCAATCAGGACAGTTCATCCAAAATTACCCGAAGGGACAAACACGCAAATTTTTCTCAGATTTACAATATTTGTCCGATAAAAAATGGAAAAGCAAGACCACGTATGCTTGGAAACGAAAGAATACATTGCTATACAATACACTACATTACATCACTGCCGAAATTGTATTCTGTGATACGAGAAATTTTGTAAGTTGAGTAACCTTTTCATTTTCAATATGACTAGCATGCATAAAAAATACAGACGATATTCTCATTGTGTGTACAAGAGTCTTTAGGAGGCCATTCAATTGGACTTCTTCTGATCCACCTGTTTGGAAAAGCTTGATTTAATTTTTTTTCACAGAAATAGTAAAGTTTGGTTGGGCACTGTCTTGTTGGAACCACATTTTATTTCATTCCAGCAAAGGAATGTCATCTAGCTGAGAGACAAGAAATTTTAACCTACAAAGCTAAGTTTCCCATTACATTACTATTAAACAGTCCCAATTAATCTGTCTCCAAATATCCCACCTACACCATAATTTGGGGATCAGTTTGAAAGTGGCCTTCAGCCATCCAGTTGTTTGCAGACCAGTAGCATTCATTATGCCTGTGACACTGCCACTGAGATGAAATGAGGCTTCATTACTGTAAAACAACATTTATTCCCACTGATTGAAGAACCACTTACAATATTCCACATGCCTGTTTGCTTCATCACCATGCAGTTTCATGGATTATCAGATTTTGGTTAGGTAATTCAATTATTCAGCTGGTGACTACTGGTGGATTTTAATAAGGGCGGTGGACTCTCAACCCGAACATATTCAATTTCTCTATTGAATAAGTGATATAAATATATATAAATTTACAGTAAGTTAAACAGGACTCAAGCATATGCAAAATAATATGGTCACGTATCTATTAAATGAAGATAGATTGTTCAAGGTAGTACACTTACAGTAAACTAGCTATAAAAAAAGTGCAAACAATTGTTCCATTTTATAAATCAGTTTAGGCTGCACAAGGCAAACTGTAATTATGAACTGGGTACAGAAAGCAATGTAAGTAATCTAATATCTGAACAGTGGAACATATCCGCATGCAGGGCACAGAGCCGCCGCCCCCCTAATCCATGCGCCCAGCCCCTAATCCACATGCAGGGCGCCGGACACATGGATTTCAATGGAGTTTTTTTTTTAAGCACATGATTAGAGATTGAGGCTGTAATTGGCTTCAAAAGGGGTGGGCCCTGGGCGCAGAGCACTGCGCCCCAAGCCCACTCACTTGTGTAACATTAGCAAATTAATATTCACTAATCTCTTCTTGCTTCTCCTCCCAGCCAATCAGGAAGCGGGTCATGAGACCCAATTGGCCAGCGAGTCTTAGGACTCCCGGCCAATCGGGTCTCGGGAACATCTTTCTGTTCAGTCGGGAGAAGCAACGGCCCCCGGCTCTTCCCTCCGCAAGCTGCGGGCCATGTGTGTTGTTGTATATTGGCCGTGTTTACTGTAGGCTATGATTTATGGCCTATATATTATAGAAATAATTAATCAATAATTATCCACTCGACTACTACATCCGGGGTCATGGCCCCAATGTAGTGATGTAGTAGTGGAGTGGAGAAATAATTATTCATTTCTATAATGGGAATAATTTCCACAGCAATTGATTCTTCCAGAGAGTTGCATTTATTTACACTTCATAACAGAAGAAAGTCCATAAGATACTTGTAACAAATGACAAAATCCTTGACTGCCTTCTTACCAAATTACATTAACAACCCCCATGGTCGTTTTACTGTTCTTTTGAAGTCTGCATTTTACAATCCCCTGCAAGTAACTCCTCTGGCCCCTTTGATATGAAAAATACAACTAGCCTGCCAGCTGTGTTAGGCCATAAATCATAGCCTACAGTAAACAACTATGTACATATTATAAAAAACTGTGTGTATGTATATGTATACAAAATATTGTACATAAATCGGGCAATATATAACAACAATGAGCAGCGGGTGGAGAGGCAGCAAAAGCCTCTTCCAGGATTCCTACCCTGAATCCAGCAGTGCACCAACACCACCACCTCGTCACCGTCCTCCACCCCGCACCTCTACCCCAGCAACAACGAGAGATGGCCGCCCAGATTGACAGCTAAGGGTAAGGTAAGGCCATGGATCGCCACCGTTTGATAGATGGAGCTCCGGGGTGTGGTTGAGGGGGCCAGGTTTGTTTGCCGCCCCCCCCCCCCAAAAAAAATATTGAGCACCAGCCGCCACTGTATCTGAACCTGGTACTAGAAAACACATAAACACACACAAGTTATACTGTAGGATTTTAAATATGATATAAATAGATTAAATAAAACTATATGTGGTATTGTAGGATTTTAGGTTTCAATAACCCTTAAGATGTAAAATAAAAGTTATGATTGTATTAGAGGTTGATCACATGAAAATAATATAAAGAATTGTGCACCTACAACTTCACCCAGGGGCCATAAAAACCTTAAATGGTTGTAAACACTTACAGATACCCAGTGACTGGCTTGACATTATACAGAGATTAAACGAATCCTCCTACATAAGTTGTACTTGTTTACCTGTAGCACTCTTTTCTTTACAGCTGTTCAAAGTCCAGAATTTATAAAGCTTGTCTGAGCTGTCAGAAAACAGTGGGCAGAGAGCTGAAATTACACTCTTCAGACCTCAGTGAGGAGAACTCTGAATGCTGATTGGAGGGAAGGGACACACACCCCTCCACACAGCACACAAGAACAGAGTTGAGGCTGTCAATCAGCTGGAGATCCCTCCCCTGTCACAGACAGAAAACACGCTTAGTGCTCTTAATCGAGACAAGTACACACTATAGAGGTATATGCTTTGTTCATATTTCAGGACTGAAGTTTAAAACCACTTTAATGGACAACTACATACAAGTCCAACATTAGGCAATCAGCAATGTGCTATAAGGAGATAAAGAGAAAGGGGGTATCAATTACGATGACTTGTGTCTCACTCATCCACCAATCTTGACATTTTTTGAACACAACATCTTTCCCTGGCATTCTCCCTTGTCATGAAACCACAGTAAACAGTCTGTCATGTAACCAGCAAACATTATGCCTCATCTGTTGCCTGCCTTTGCTGCATGTGTCCAGTTAAAGGCCGGGCCTCCTCACCTGTGTGCTTTTGTAGGCCCTCCTCAGTTGGTCTCCACCCCAGGCCTTAATTGGAAACAGGATATAATACCTGGCAGTGCTAGGCTGCATTGCTGATCAACGTTTGTCCTGTGTGTGTGGTTGTCCCTTTCGTTTGCTCTGAGTCTTATCCGTGTTCCGATCTTTGGCTTGTCTGACTATCCCTGCCTGCCTGATACCTCGATCTTCGGCTTGTTCTCTGTTTCTCCTGTCTGCTTGTAGCCTTGACCCTTTGCTATTCCTCTAACTATTCTGTGCTATTCCTGTGCTGCTGCTTCCTCTCTTCCACTTGTAGCCAGGCTGAGCGTGAGCTAGGGGACCTCGGGGGCTGCGAGCCTGGATCCAGTTGCAGCCAAACCCATCCTCCAATCGCACCAAGGCTTGCGTAGCACTCCAGTGGTGCGCACCTGTCACCAGCCCCCAGGAGTTGTGACAACCCTGAACTTCGTCAGTATAAAAAACATTATATAGCCATCCTTGAGAATAAGATAAAATAAAGCACTGACAGAACCTGGAGTCAACAGATGAACAGGAACACAGAAAAGTACATGCAGCACTCAGTTTGATTAGTCCCTGAATAACAGATAATGTGGAGCTTCCCTTTAACTTTCCATGGAGTACTGATATGCACATGTTACAGATAAGTAATACTCCGAAAGCCCATAGGAGAGAAGCAAAGACGCTACATGTATTTTCACTAATCCAAGCTATGTGGCTCACAAGACAGTAAAAGTATAGGGAAAACAGTTTTCTATCTGAAGTCAGGACAGAAAAACAATACAAAAGAATAAATAAAATATCCAGAGGAACAGCTCAAATCCAATGCAAACAAACAAACAAGCTAACCGTAAGATGATGGCTTCTATGTAAATAAAAGGAGACGGCATCACAAGCTTATTACAGATTCTCCTTGATGTTGTCTTCAGTTTTCACTTTGAAAATACGCTGCCATTTTCACAGGTTGACAGCCACGTTCGTCTCTATCTAAATGGAAATTCTTTTGAAATGCAAAAAGAAAAAAAAAGGAAGATCCACTCGGAGTGACACAACTGGCATTCTACTTCCAGAATAAGGAGTAATTAAGACTTAAAGCAAATCAGATGACTCAATGTCAAACAGAATATTGTGACATCCAAAACTATACAAATAAATAAAAGCCAGTTTAACCCAAAACTAGTATTTCTCTTTTGGATGAGCAGTGCTGTATTAAATCACCCCCTGGCTTATATCTCTCAGGGACTCTGGTGGCAAGAATAGTGGCCAAGCGCTGTGACTTCACTTAGTCCCAAAGGGTCATAACAATATGTGCCGGATTTACTTACAGTATATGGATGTACCATCAGGGCCCCATTCACACCTCCGCGTTTTGTAGCTTGAAGCTCTAAAACGCTGGAGGAGAAAAAAAAATCTATTCTTTATGGAGTTGGTTCACATCTCCACTCCAAGTCACCTGAAACCAAAGGCCTGAAGCTAAAAAAAGTTCTGGATGTTTTTTGGTAGCTCGAATCAGGCAAATGTGAGGGTTTTTGGCGCATTTTTATTCCCAAAGAAATGAATAGAAACACACCATTTGCACGTTTTTGTGTGCATTCATGTGTTTTGGCGTGCGTTGTGTGTGATTTTCTGCTCAAATTAAAAATTGTAAAGCTAAATTCACAAATAACTAAAAATCATAAATAAATCAAACTAATTACTTATATATAATAGTACATGAAGAAAATAATAACCCATACGTTTAAAAAAATATTAAATAAATTATTATAAATAATAAATAAACACCCAAACAAAAAAAAAGCTATTATTATTAATAATAGTAATAATAATAACAAAGCAAATGTATTTATTTTGTGTTAGGGTTTTTTATTATTTATTATTTTTATTTTATTTTATTAAGGGTTAGTGGTTAGGGATTCATTAATTTACTTATTATTACTTAGTATTCATTTATTGAATGTATTTATTATTTATTTATGATTATTTGTATTTATTTGTGTATTTATTTTACATTTATTTATTGATTTATTATTATTATTATGATTAGTAGTATTAGTAATAGTATTAACACTCTAACCCTAACAAAAAAAACAACAAAATAATAACCCTATATTAGGAAGCTAGTTCAGTTAATACTAATTCTCATACAATTAATCAGTGGCGGCCCGTGCATTGTGGGCGCATGGGCGCCGCCCCCCCCCAACCCTAAAACCGCCACCACCCTCCCTATCCATGCACCTGGTCCCTTTCAGGACGCCGGGCACATGAATTCCTATGGGGGGGGGGGGTTTGAAGCACCTGATTAGAGCCAGAGGCTCTAATGGGCTTCAAAATAGGGTGGGCTTGGAGCGCAGAGCATTGCGTCCGGAGCCCACCCAGTTGTGTTGCAACAGCGAATGAATATTCCCTGTTGCAACACTGATCCTCCTCCCGGTCAATCAGGAAGTGGGTCTAATACTCGTCACCAGATTGGCTGAAAGCTAAAAACGTCAGTAGCTTTGCAGTGAGTTCTTCAGCTTTTATCAACGTTTTGCACTAGTGTTTTGAGCAGTAACGTTTTGGTTTTTTTTTGCAATGAACCAAAACATCCAAAAACGTTGGTGACCCGCGTTTTTGAGTGTTTTTGAGCAGTAGCGGTTTTTTTTTTCCCCTCAATGGATCTAAAATGTCCAAAAACGTTGGTGAGTTTTTGAACATTTGAGTGTTTTTACAGCTGAAAAACGTCTCTCAGAACCCACTAGTCTTGGGTAAAAACAGTTGATAACAGCCTATGTGTGCATGAACACATAGGATAACAGGATGGGGAGTTTATTGACTGTAGGAAAAAACATCTGAAGCTAAAAACAGCAGTGTGCGTGAGGCCTAACTCTAACACCTTACCCTAATGAAAAAAAATAATAAATGAATGATAATTTAAAAAGAAATAAAAGCTAAAGGAAAATTGTAAAAAGCTGAAATACCTAGCAACAAATGATGCATCAGATGATAGTTTTACTCTATTGGCTAATAGAAAAACGCCAAGGCTCAAACACTCACGCAAGTACGTATAAAAACGTGCCAAAATCGTGCATAAAAACACAAAAAAAATCTGGAAAAACGCTCAAAAGCACTACACTCAGATGTAAAGGCAGCCTCACGCAGTGATGACACACAAGGGAGCAAAATCTATGCTAATAGAATTTATCATTTGTCCACGATAGTATGGGGGGGTGGCCATAGCAGCCTACTGTAGATAGTCCACTGCTCTCAACCTGAGCGCAGTGCAGCGTTTTGCAGGCAACTGATGCTAGATCTTAA
Organism: Glandirana rugosa; assembly: GCA_018402905.1. Lineage (NCBI taxonomy): Eukaryota > Metazoa > Chordata > Amphibia > Anura > Ranidae > Glandirana > Glandirana rugosa. Next base: position 2,668,785 of record BLSH010411801.1, read on the forward strand.
AACATTGTTTTACTGCACCCTAAGGCCTGGTTCACACAGGGGCGACTTGCGATCTGACTTGAGTCACCTCAAGTCGCCCCAGGTCGCTTGACACTAGAAATCCCATTGAAGTTAATGGGAGCCGTCTTTATGTACACTACTGAAGTTGGAACTTCTATCTGACTTGTGCCTATAGAAATCAATGAACGTCACCTCCAAGTCGGATACCCCATCGAAACAGAACCGACTTCACAGTGAAAAGAATAGAATTTATTTAGGGCAACCCCCTCCCTCTCTTCTCTGAATGGCCACAGCAAAGTCGTCTGGCATGAAGTCGTGTTGTAAGTCGCGCTATTAGTTGCCCAAAGTTGCGCTGAAGTTGCTTTCAAATCGCCTAGCAAAGTCGCCCCGCAAGTCGGACTGCCCCTGTGTGAACCGGCCTGTTTATATTATTCTCATTGAGACTTTAAAGTCATTGTAAAGGCTAGATTTTTTTTTTTACTCTAATGCATTCTCTGCATAAGATTTTAACATTCTGCTAAAACTTTTGTGAATCAGTACTGCTTGGACCTTGAAGAAGGGGACACACCCCAAAAGCTTGTCCTGAAAAATTGTATATTAGTGCAAATAAAAAAAGTATCAAGGACAGTACTCAATTTTCTCTGCATAAGGTAAAATACCTCTCAGGTGCAGCTCTCCCCAGCCCCTCTAAATACTTACCTGAGCCCGGTCTCAATCCAGCACTGTGTCTGAGAGCAGTAGCACTGCCCTCTCTCCCTCCTCACTGGCTCCTGATGTCGTCAATCAAATCCAATAGCTGAGGAGTGCAAGGCGGGGTGGGGCGTTGGCGAGCGCACTGTGTGTCAGTAGGCACACACAGTGCGGCTCGGGAGTGAGTTTGCTTAGGAGTTTGCAGGAGGAGCCAGAAGCGCCAGTGGGGGACTCCAGAAGGAGAGGAACGGGGCTGCTCTGTGCAAAACCATTGCACAGAGCAGATAAGTATAACATGTTTGTAATTTAAAAAAAGAAAAAAAAAAGACTTTAAAGTGGACCTCCACCCAAAAGGGGAAGCTCTGCTTGTTTGCACCCTCCCCCCTCTACTGCACTTTTTTTGGGGGGGGGCAAGTATCTGGTTTTGGCAGGTCCCCGCTCCCACTTCCGGCTCAGATTGCTGCGGCGAACTAAGCCGGGAGTTCAGCCCTCCTCCTTCCCCCAGAGTCTTCTGGGACACATCACAGGTCTCTGAAGACTACGGGACCATTCACAAGGCGCAGCGCGACTCGCGCCTGCGCAGTAGGAAAGGGCCTGTGAAGCCGCAAAGGCTTCCCTTACTTGAGATGTTGGCGCTTGAAGAATTGGCTCGGGTGAGGACATCGCTGGATCCCTGGACAGATAAGAGGCCTTATATTAAAAGTCAGCAGCTATAGTATTTATTATTTGGTCATGCTACCATGATTCATGTAAAATGTGAATTTTAACATCCAACTTCATAAACATGGTGTAGACAGGAAGGGATGAGCGAACATTTTGTTAACGCAGTTTAGCCGCTTTTCTATAGCAAGCAGCTAAAAGTGTTAATTAGATATATTTAGCAGTTTCAACAGTTCTTCACAATATCCTGTTTTTTTTAATTAGGCTAGTGTTCTTCTTTAAGCCAATTATTGGTTATCCATCTGCTAATGATAATGGCATATTTTCTCCGGTAAATAGAAGCATCAATGTGCTGGAACACCAGCTGGTCAGGTAAAATATAGCGTGCAAGATGACCACAGACAGGAAGTAGTCTCCCTGGGAATGACGCATGTAGAGACATCTGTGATTCCTCGAAAGCCATGAGACCCACCTCAGTCTACTGTGGCCAAACACACTTCAAATTTTGCTCCTTCAGCCCGTGGGCCCTATTCATGTTAAGCAGCATGGATAGAGTAATGTCAGCTGCCGGCTATTGTTTTATGCAGGCTGCTGAAAACCAGATTGAATGCAAGCAGTGTTGGATGAAAATTTTTAGACTGGCTCCTTTGATAAAATTTGATTGAAAAATCAACTTTTTTGTAGAGGGAGACAGTGTGGGTGGGGGGGATCACCGACAGGCCCACACCACAGCAAATTACAGCTTGAATTCCATCCCCCTAACTCCATTAGAAGAAGGAACAATTGTCCATATTGTGTAGCCTAGCTAATGATTTTGGCAAAATTTAATTTGCTGCAAAATGAATAATTGTGCCCTTGTAGAAATTTTGCAAAACCATAAATTTCATTTTTATTTCATATCTTTTGTGTACGGTTTTAAAAAAACATGGGTAAATGTAGCGCTCCTCCCAAAACTTTCTTCTCTCTAAGTTCCTTTGTCACCTCCTCCCATGCTCACCTCCAGGACTTTTATAGAACCTCTCCCTGAAGTTCCTTTGGAACTCCCCACCTCAATATGTCCACTTACCTCCTACCCTGTCCAACTTGAAAACAAATTTATTCAGAGAAGCCTAACATGCCTCCACCTAAAAATTGTACGTTGACCACCTCCATCAGCTCATTCACCACAGCTTTTAGCTTTTGTACCATCTGCCCTCCCTTTTTGATTGTAAGCTTCATAAATAGGGCCCTGCTAATCCTTCAATACTGAATTGTATTTTCATTGTACTGAATCCCTTGATATTGTAAAGCACCACACAAACTGTTGGTGCTATATAAGGCAGGCCATACATGGTTCGATTCTCAACAGGGAAGCAGGAACTGGCTGAGATTCGAACCATGTATGGACAGGCTAAATGTATCAAGTTGATCGATCAATCAACTTGGGTACAACCAACATGCCGGGTTTTACCTGTGATTATCGCTAGCGGCTGCTACAGCCGCTAGCAATAATCACTGTCTTCTCCCAGTGGGGACGGCCTCCCCATTACCTGCTGGGAGAAGACAATGGCCTGGCTGGAGCGATTCCTGCATCAACACTGTCTGAGTTGATGGAGAAATTGAGAAAATGTATTTCATGCAACCCGTGGTTGCAGGAAAGAAATTCATTCATGTATGGCTGGCCTAAATCCTGTTTAAAAATAATAATATATACGGGTTACTATCAGAATGATTGCAGAGGAAACAGGAATTACCAAGTCAATTGTTCATGAAATCATGACTCAGGATTTGAACATGAGAAAGGACACCATATTGGTAGTGTGGATAACATCCAAAGAGTCACTATGTAAGCTCTGAACGCCACCCCATTTGAAGACTTCCAAGGATGCTTTATCCACTTGACAACTGGGCACTTAAACCCCCTTCCTAACCAGACCAATTTTCAGCTTTCAGCGCTCTCACACTTTGAATGACAATTACTCAGTCATGCAACATTGTACCCATATGAAATTTGCGTCCTTTTTTTCACACAAATAGAGCTTTCTTTTGGTGGTATTTAATCATCGCTGGCTTTTTTATTTTTTGCGCTATAATTAAAAAAAGACCGAAAATTTTGTAAAAAAAATAATTTTTCTTTGTTTCGGTTATAAAATTTTGAAAATTAGTAATTTTTCTTCATAAATTTTGGCCAAAATTTATACTGCTATATATCTTTGGTAAAAAAAAAAACAAATTTGTGTATATTATTTGGTCTTTGTGAAAGTTATAGAGTCTACAAGCTATGGTGCCAATCACTGAAAATTGATCACACTTGATATATTGACG
>BLSH010411801.1:2688552-2720050 GCA_018402905.1 Glandirana rugosa
GGTCAGTAATGACAGTCTATAACTAGCACAACACCCTGGATCCTGGGAGAGTCCCCGGTCGTCTTTCTTTTTCTTCGTTTTTCTTTTATGGAGACATCTGAGTCAGACTGTAACTAGTTAGAGGGGAGTCAGGTACGAAATTGTAGTAAGGAAATATATAATATGGAGTTACCTAGGTCTATGAAATAGTTAGGTAAAACTGGTATAAAACCTTTTGAAAAAACGTGTAGGGGATCGGCATATCCAATTAAATATGTACCCGTTTCGAGGTAAGTTTTTCTTTCTGCTGGCCCCTGAGAGGGTCCTAGGTCCCACAACACGATCAATATCTGACAGTAATGACTGGAGGACTACTTCATGTGGTTTCGTTAAAGTTTTGTTGGTTTGGATTTTGTTTTTAGTTCCTTGTTCTCATGAATTATATTGGTAATTTCTTCTGCAATTTAATGTACATGGAAAGATAAATGGGTGAATCCTAATTGAGTTGTACTGTAAGTAATCTGGTAATATGGAGATATAATGTACAATATTTGCCCTTTTTATGTTTTGTGATCTTATGAGGTGAATGTTTATATGTACTTTAATAATAAACTACCTTTAAAAAAAAAAAAAAAAAAGCATATGGTAGACAAGGTTTATATATCCTTCCTGTAACGAGCATCAGGTGGTGACTCATGAGCCTCTGATTGCTGGGAGACACCCGCTGGTGGACACTGGAACTGCAGCCCATGGATCCAGGAGCCACAGTGCCATCAACAGATGAGCCCTTTACTGACACCCGCTGGTGGACACCGGAACTGCAGCCCATGGATCCCTGAGCCACAGCGCCACCCGCTGGAGGGACTATTCCTGACAGCTAGCCGGGCCTTTGATGGACTACAACTCCCAGCCCATCCCTCTTCCAGGTCCCTCCGACCTGCTTTTCCTCAGTGACACTCCTTCCCCTGACTGGCTCCCAAGGCTTCCACAGACTGTCCACTATTCCTCTCCCAGCCTGCTCCAGCACTTTCTCCTCCGGCTCACAGGGACTGTCACTCACCAAACTGGTGGATCACTTTAAAGTCTCTCTGTGCAGCACCTCCACTGTTCTCCTGTTCCCTTGTGCGACCTTAGGAATCACCACCACTCCTGGCTGCACCCGAGCCTCCAGGCCTCAAGGTCACGCCCCCCCCAGATGGGGGCGACCTCCCGGGAAGAGGCTTCCACAGCGCCTCCTGCTACATCTCAGACTTCCACCCGACTTCTCCTCCTAGACTGACCCAGCCCAGAGTATATGAGAAGGCCTGCCCCTGCCAATCCAGATTGGGGATTGGTAGGGCTTCCCATGACTCTCCAAATGATGACACCTCTTGTCCCACCTTCATTCTGGAAAGTTCCAGTGCCTTCCAGAAGAAGGTAGGAGGGTTTAGTGACCTCATCTGTTGGGCTGCCCCAGTCCTACCTGAGCTACTCCCCAAGGCCACATCAAAACATTCAGGCATGCACATACATTCAGGCCTGACTAAATTTTGCCTCTCCTAACCCTGCTACAAAAATACACCTATACTATGGGGGCGCTACACATTTTAAGATAATTCTGTTAGGCCCCTATCACATGAGCTTATCCATTTGCGGACTCCGCTCTGCTCAGCAGGGATTGATCCACTGAGCAAGCGGATGACAGATCTGTCAGAGGCCCGCTGTCCACTATGGAGATCGCATGAAAACTAATCCGCCTGTCCGTTTTCATCCGCTCCGATCTGATTCTCCAGACAGATTGGAAAATAGGGTTTCCATCCGTCTGGATTTCACGGACTGGATCGGATCAGAGAGCGGACATGTCTCCACTGACATCTGCCGCTCCATAGGGCTGCATGGAGCGTCCGTTCAGGTCCGCCTGAAAAATGGACAGGCAGACCTGAACGGAATCCCCGTGTGAAAGGGGCCTAACAAACTCAAGCAAGTTGAGCAAAGCCTTCTGAAATTGCCTAGAGCCAGTTCACACTACAGCGACTTGGGATCCGACTTGTGTCGCCCCAAGTCGCTTGACAGAAGAAATCCCATTGAAGCTGTTGAGCGCGACCAATGCAAATCTATAAGGCCGCAGTGGTGGGATGCAACATTTACAGGGATAAATCAGGAGGCAACATGTCGCTTTCTCACAGGCAGTCAAAGCCACCAGGGATTGCAGTAAATCAGATTAAGCCCAAGATCTGATGGGTACCTTAAAGTTTAGCTTTGAGGCCTCATACACATGGGCGTATTTTGACGCCGGCGTTTTTGGGCGTTTTTTGCAGCTCTCCATGTTATTCAATGGCCCTCTAAAAACGCCGACGTTTTTGAGCAGTAGAGGGCGTCGGTGTTAGTGAGCTGTTTCTAGAACGCAGGACCAGTGCGTTCTGAGGCTGTAGTGTTTTTTGACGCCAATCGGCAAAACGCTCACTAACGCCTGCTAACGCTGTACCGGCGTTAACCAGCGTATTTTGATGCCTATGTTTTTAGGTTGAAAAATAGCAGAGGACTGATTTTTTTTTAAAAACGCCTATTGACGCCGACACTCACTAACGCTCACTAACGCCGATGCAAAACGCAGCAAAAACGCTGATTTTTTCAAAACGTCGGAATACGACGTTTTGCTTATTTTTTTTCAGACGCCCGTGTGTATGAGGCCTAAACCTCAAGCACACTGGACAGGAGAGTTTAGTGACCTCATCTGTTGGGCTGCCCCAGTCCTACCTGAGCCACTCCCCAAGGCCACATCAAAACATTCAGGCCTGCACATACAGTCAGGCCTGACTAATTTTTGCCTCTCCTAGCAAAACCCTGCTACAATAATGCACCTATACTATGGGGGCGCTACACATTTTAAGATAATTCTGTTAGGCCCCTTTCACATGAGCTTATCCATTTGCGGACTCTGCTCTGCTCAGCAGGGATTGATCCGCTGAGCAGGCGGATGACAGATCTGTCAGAGGCCCGTTCTCCACTATGGAGATCGCATGAAAACGGATCCGCCTGTCCGTTTTCATCCGCTCCGATCTGATTCTCCAGACGGATTGGAAAATAGGGTTTCCATCCATCTGGATTTCACGGACTGGATCGGATCAGAGAGCGGCGGATGTCAGCAGACATGTCTCCACTGACATCTGCCGCTCCATAGGGCTGCATGGAGCGTCCGTTCAGGTCCACCAGAAAAACGGACAGGCAGACCTGAACGGAATGCCCGTGTGAAAGGGGCCTAACAAACTCAAGCAAGTTGAGCAAAGCCTTCTGAAAGTGCTTAGTGCCGGTTCACACTACAGCAACTTGGGATCCGACTTGTGTCGCTTGACAGAAGAAATCCCATTGAAGTGAATGTGAGCCATCTTAATGTACACTACTGATGTCCCTTCGACTTCAGAAAAGGTTCCTGTACTACTTCAAGGCGACTTCTATCTGACTTGTGCCCATAGAATTCAATGAACCTTGCCTCCAAGTCGGATCCCCATCTATATTGAAGCGAATTTGCAGGAAAAAGAAAATAATTTACCCAGGTAAAAGAAATGATGTAGGAAGAGATTTATTCTCTGATTGGCCATAGGCAAAGTCACCTGGCATGGAGGTCGCTTTGAGTCGTGTTGTAAGTCGCCCAAAGTCACACTGAAGTCGCATTCAAATCGCCTACAAAGTCGCGCCTGAAGTTGGATCACCCCTGTGTGAACCGACTCTTAGGCTTTGTTCACACTTGTGGCTGGGAGGCTGTAAAACCAGGCACTCCCCAACTGCCTGCCTGAACCAGGGCATGCAGCCACTCAGGGCTATACACATGCCATGGCCTTGAAGCACAGATGCTGTGCTTCTTGGCTGCAGCAAAAATGAAATAGCATTGTCGCATTTGGAGAGCGTTACTGCTGTTGAGCGCGACCAATGCAAATCTATAGGGCCCAGTGGTGGGATGCAACATTTACAGGGATAAATCAGGAGGCAACATGTCGCTTTCTCACAGGCAGTCAAAGCCACCAGGGATTGCAGTAAATCAGATTAAGCCCAAGATCTGATGGGTACCTTAAAGTTTAGCTTTGAGGCCTCATACACATGGGCTTTTTTTTGACGCCGGCGTTTTTGGGCGTTTTTTGCAGCTCTCCATGTTATTCAATGGCCCTCTAAAAACGCCGGCGTTTTTGAGCAGTAGAGGGCATCGGCGTTAGTGAGCTGTTTCTAGAATGCAGGACCAGTGCGTTCTGAGGCTGTAGTGTTTTTTGACGCCAATCGGCAAAACGCTCACTAACACCTGCTAACGCTGTACCGGCGTTAACCAGCGTATTTTGATGCCCATGTTTCTAGGTTGAAAAATAGCAGAGGACTGATTTTTTTTTTAAAAACGCCTATTGACGCAGACACTCACTAACGCTCACTAACGCCGATGCAAAACGCAGCAAAAAATGCTGATTTTTTCAAAACGTCGGACCCGACATTTTGCTTATTTTTTTTTCAGACGCCCATGTGTATGAGGCCTAAACCTCAAGCACACTGGACATGTTTACAGCTTCTGTCTTTGGCTTCAGACATTTTTTTCTGCAACCAGTAAACTCCCGAGCAGGCAAGCCCGGTGATAGACAATTTTACGCCCTAGGCAAGACCAGCTACTTGCACCGGGATCAGAACGTTTGCTGACGAACACGCCATCCACGATCGTCTGCTTGCGGCTTGCGGGATCCCGAGACAAGCCGAGGCCGGTCGGGGACACATTTTCGTGAATAATCCCTAGTGTCAGGTTGGACACTTTGTATATGTGAGTGTAACCTGTTTTTATTATTCCAATAAATTTTTAAAGTATGGTATTAGGCTATGGGAGCTTCCTTCCCTTATCTTTGCATATGATGGTCGGAGCACACTAGCCTTTACGGTGATCAGTGGAGACTTGGCAAATGGTTAAAAGAAACGAGATTGCTGGTTCATAGAGAGACCAGCCATTCCGTCTGGTGAGTTAATTTAGTGAGCTTGGTGGAGGAACACATTGGGTGTTTTAGAAAAGTCACTTACACACCAGGATATTTGTATGGATTTTGGCCTAAGGATGATGCACATGAAACTGTGAAGATTTATTATGGCAACGTTTTATGGACTGTAAGACTTTTTACATGTATGGTTTACATTTCTGTCACTTTGAGCACTTTTGCACTTTTTTTTGCATAGAATTGCACATTTCTGATATGCACGTTTTCAAATCGTCCAACATATAACTATGTATTAATAGGTTATAAGAGTTTCTTTCACATAGAGTTTTTTTTAGAGTGGGGAGTCACAGGAGTCATTCTGTGACCATCACACACTCAATTTATATTGAATTTGTTTATTTAGAAATCACTAGGAGGAATTCAACACTAAAGGGTTTATAGGGCACATAGGTAAAATTCTAGTTAAAATTATAGTGTTCTTGCGTTGCCTCCCCTATGCTCACATCAATCTTTTAAACATAAAAACAGTCTTAAACCAATCTGTCTTGTGGTTCTTCCATAAGTTTGGTACACCACTTAGGCCTCGTCTACAAGTGAGCAGCAGAGGAAGGAGGGAGCGCTAACAACAGCTATGGGACCTATAGGTGGTGCCATTGCTCCTGGAATTCCTAGCATTTGTCACGTGCTCCATGACACAGGGGAGAGAAGACCGGACTAAAAAAAAAGGTAAATATACACTTTTTTTCTTTTTATACAGGATAGGCGAGATAGGCAGGAGGGAGGAAACATTTTTAAGAGTAGTTAGTGTTGGGATTGAACCCTATTTTAAAACAATACAGCTTGGTCAAGAACTGCCTCGACCTGTGACTGGATAGTGAAGAAGCAGCAACACACTGATGAGGTCAGCCCTCTGCTCTCCCCTTCTATCAGCCAGCAACCTGTGCACTGCACAATTTACAAAATCTCTTTGGCCTACAGAGCTGCCCCTTCTTCTCCCAGTCTGAATCCTGTTGTACAAAGTATTACAAGAGGTTACAGGTAGTTACATAGTTAATCTGGTTTTAAAAAAAACACAAGTCCATCTAGTTCAACCAATAAAAAGAAAACAATTTTACAATCCTATATCCACAGTTGATCCAGAAGAAGGGGAAAAACCCAGCTAAGCATGATCCAATTTCCTCCAGTAGGGGAAAACAATTCCTTTGTGATCCCCCAGGTCAATAAAGACAAACTGAGGTACTATTTAAAAATACATTTAGGCTAGATTCAACAGTTGCATTGTGGGAAAAAAAATGTGGTTTAATGCTGCTACCACGGTGCATGGTAACACAAAAACCGATATGGGGAGCCATATATTCTGAATTCACTTCAATGGACCTACATTTTAGTTTAGCACAACACACAGGTATGAAATATCTTTGTGTTGTAATGAAGTGAAAGAAGAGTTGCAGGCATGTTAAAAGGTTTGACCCAGTGCTGCCATATGGACATAAGCCTGTCTGCATGCCTGAGCTAACAGCAGATGGATTCCATGGAGTAAATGCTACATCAGTCGTTTGCCCTTACTCTAAATGGCCACAGTTAGAAATGCTGTTCAAAGTGAAATCTTTTTTAAAGTGACTTCTCAACAAAATAAAGCATGGAGGCATGAATGGATGGGTGAGCTTGCTTTGAATAATAAAAAATGAATCAAATAGCATTTTCGGTTAGTATTGTTGATATATGGGTTAGTTCCACTTGAATTCGTGACACTTGAATTTTGTGACACAAACAAAGCGAGGGCAAAAAATTTTATCTGACTTCTAATAAAAAGTCTGATGGTATATATATGATTAGTCTGTGACTAGGGACAGGCAAGATGCATTGGGATTCTGTCTTGTAGGAAGACCCCCACCCCCCCCAAAAAAAAAAAATCTATATGCAGGCTACTTGTTTGATGGGTCAGAGATTTTCACACTTCTACAGTGAGAAGCTACAGCAATCATCAGCTAAGACAGTTATGGATATTTTTACAAAATGGAATTGGCAAGTATGTATATACCATACTAGTGGGGTCCCCTGATCCCCCCTTTATTAAGAAAATTCAAAGCATTGTCTGAAAGGCACCTGAGCTGAGCGGGTGACCTTCTGTGTTCACAATGCAGCAGGGCACAGCACGGGACCCAGAAGCTAGTGGAGATCACTTTATTAGCGGTGCCTACTACAGGGATTTCCCGGTTCCACCAGGATCCCACAGGTATGGTATATACATACAGTACTTACCTTGGTCCGTTGGAATTCATCTTTAGGGTAAAACAATCACATATATGTAAAGTTCTTGGTTGACCCTAACTTTATGACTTAGGTCCGCACTAAGTATCCAAGCAAGTCTTTAGTCAGTTTCAAAAAGGCAGTGATTGAAGTGATCGGGGTTTACACTTTAGTGCTGTAGTGCATTAAGGTAAGACATGTGTTACCACACTGTGTGTATCACGGTATTGTGGTGTCATTAGTTTTGAGTGACACCTCGACACACTAAGGTGATGCAGCTCCAACTCATGTGTGTTGTAGTGCACCACAACCCACGTTAACATACTGCCATGTATGGTGGTGTGCTGTATTAACAAATATGGTCCATATCCATTTTTTGGATGTTTTGGCGCATTGCCAAACCATTCATTTGCATGGGCTCCCTTAACACAGCACACTTAAGCCTCGTACACACGGTGCGACGGTCATAGGACCAGATGTCCAAAATCATATGTTGGCTGTTGTGTCTCACGTAATGACGTGCACTAAGCGATTGTACGACCAAGCTGAACGTGGTGACGTGCTGCGAGCGTCTAAAGAGGAAGTTCAGGTGAATGTGATTTGTGAATTAGGAACGTAGGTTTCCCAGAACGGACACTTCCGGGCGTTCCTGACTTCTGAGCATGCGTGTTTTGCACGTACAGCTTTGTTGGCCCAACTTCTCTGTACACACGGTACAACGGTCGTACAACCGCTTGTTGTACAACAAAAGTTTTCTAGTCTGCTCAACCAACTTCTGTTGTACGACCATCGCACGTTGGCTGTTGTAGTAGTGCGTACTAACAGTCGGATGATCGTTCAACAAGATGTTGTGTGACCGTTGTTGTACAACCTTTGTACCATGTGTACAGGCCTTTACCCTTGCGATAACACGCGTGCATCAGAAAAGTGTGAACCCAGCCTCAGGAAAAACCATGTTCAACCAACAGATGATATTAAATAGGATCTTCACCCTAGAAAGAAAAAAAAATAAGAGTCAGCAGCTACAAATACCGTAGGTGCTGACTTTTAATAAAAGGACACTTACCTGTACAGGGATCCAGCGCTGTCCTCACCCAGGCTGGCTGTTCACCAATCTTTGGGTCCTCAGCGCCAGCATGTTTACTAAGGGAAGCTGACTGGGACTCATTGCGACTTCACAGCCAGCTTCCCACTGCCCATGGGAGAGTCATGCTGTGCTTTGTGAATGGTCCTGAGGCCTTCTGGGACCCGTGATGTGTCCCAGAAGGCTGAAGGGAAAGAGGGGGGGGGCAAATCTGCCTATGTTATCTAAGTAGAAGTGGGGGCAGAACTAGATACCCACTCCCCCAAAAAAATGATTATGCAAACTGGGGTAGAGGAGGGGGTAGGAAGTCATAGAACGGAACTTCCCCTTTACGGCATGATTTTGCTAAGCGACTTGCAACGCGACTTCAAGGCAACTTCAGCGTGACTTTGGGATACTTACAACGCAACTCCATGCCAGGCGACTTTGCCTGTGGCCAATCAGAGAAGGGTGGGAGGGGGTTGCCTGGGTAATTAGGGGGAGTAACTGTGTAAATGCTTTTCTTTTCCCTGTAAGCCGTTTCAATATAGATGGGGATCCGACTTGGAGGCGACTTCCATTGAATTGTATTGGCATAGAATCAGATAGAAGTCGCCTTGAAGTAGTACAAGAACCTTTTTTGAATGACTTCAGTAGTGTACATTAAAACGGCTCTCATTCACTTCAATGGGATTTAAGATGTCGGGCGACTTGAGGCGACACAAGTCGGAACGCAAGTTGCCCCTGTGTGAACAGGCTCTAAGGGTAAAGTTTCACTTTAACAACAAAAAAAAATGAATTATATGTAATTTCAGCCACACTAACAAATGCATGCACTTTGACAGACATTTTTTACTGCAGTGCGTTGCATTTTATCATGCATAGAACTGCTTTTTTAACCACTTCATGCACAATCACATACATATACGTCACTGTGTTCAAGCAGATATACCGGGGCTATGCTGCAACTGTCAGCCATAACCCTGGTATTGGTTTTTTTTATGCTGCGGATGCCCTACGCTGTAAAAGAAATCCTAGCGGCTAATTAGCCGATGGATCGCTTTTACTAGTGGCAGGATGGGTCGGCCCCTCTCTCTAGGCTTTTTTGGGCTCATCCATCCCACCGCAGAGTTGCAGCCAAAGACAATAGAGTTGATTGGGAACTGGAATGTCCCTGATCATCTCTATGGTCATTCTAGGAGACCAAAAGCGACAAGCATTTAGTCCGGTTAGGGAAAATGTAAACAAAGCCATTTTTTTCTGGAAAAATCTATGTTTTTTTTTTTTTTATTTCATGCTTCCAAAGGTAGAGGAGAGATCTGGGGTCTTATAGACTGCATATGTTTCCATAAAAAAAGACCTGTCATGCTTTATTGCTATCACAAGGGATGTTTACATATCTTGTGACAGCAATAAAAGTTATAAAAAATAACACATTAAAGTGTGTAAAAAGAAGAAAAAATAATAAAATAAATAATAATAATAAAAAAATTTAAAGCGCCCCCAACCCCCCATGCTCATGCGCAGAGGCGAGCGCATACATTGGTCATGCACACATATGTAAACAGTGTTCAGAACCAGCGAGAGCAATAATATTAGCTCTAGACCTCCTTTGTAACTCGAAACTGGTAACCTGTAAAAAAATATTAAAGTGTCGCCTGTAAAGATTTTTAAGTATCATAGTTTGTCACCATTCCACGAGCGTGTGCAATTTTATCAATAACAATTTTAATTAAAGATTTTTCAATACAAAAAAGCAGGGAACAAGCACATAGCTCACTGTTCAGCTAAGCTCAGAAAAAGAAGACAATATGCATGTAATCGAGAGCCAACAATTATCCAACGACAGACCAAGCTATGGGAGCGCACAATTTCCAACAAGACACTCTCGCATCTCATCTATGCAAACAATCAAGACGTTGAAAGTTCAATATGGATCCTCTAAAGTTGACACAAGTTAATGGAGAGTACCATCTTTTTAATTATCTTGAGTAAGTGAATCTGTGTGCAATTTTAAAAACGTGACATGTTAGGTATCTATTTACTCGGCATAAAATCATTTTTTATATTTTACCAAAATTGGGTTATTTATTGTGTGTTCTTTTGAATTAAAATTCCTTAAATTGTATTTTGTCTAAAAAAAAATGAGTTTGAAAATTCGCTGTGCAAATTCTGTGTGACATATAAAATTGCAACGGCCACTATTTTATTTTCTAGGGCCTCTGCTAAAAAAAATATAAATAATGCTTGGGGGTTCTAAGTAATTTTTTATATGTAAGAGAGAAGTGTGAGAATAAGCTTGGTCTTCAAGTGGTTAAAATGCTTTGTTGCATGTTCTTTATAGGGATTTTTCACTATTTCCTCTTATATCACTTCCAAATGCATTGTAACGCATTTAAATAAGCTGTGCTGCAAAAAATACAGCATGTCAAAGACACAATTCTTGGCCGCTTTACTTCAATACCAAAATTATACTAGCTTGTGCGCAAAATCCCCAAAGTGCAATTTGAGGTAACACGTGACACCGACGAGTGAGCTACTAATGCATTCCAGAAAATTCTACAGTTGTGATGAAATTAGAACGTTTACTAAATTTGTTTTAATCTGCGTTTGCTGCTAGACAGAATCCAGAGAGCACATCACAGGGTCACCGGGGAGGGTATTGTGCTGCATCACTTACTATTTTTCTGATCTCTGTATAACAAATCAGATTCAAGCTTTTAAGCCAGTTTTAAATCCGATTGGTGGATGTTAGAAACTTCTTACTTAGTGCTGACATTTTTAAACATTGGGTATTTTGTATGTGAGAGAAGTTGGGACCTGGTAGTGAGTGTGCTTGGCAGTAAGTCTTCTCCAGCATGTGTAGACATCGTCTCATGCCAACCTAAACTTCTCAAGACAAAAATGTTAACAATCCCTCACGGTAGGAGCAGTTATGATCACTGAGATAGTTTAGCCTTAAAGGAAAAATTTGAAAATGGCAGAAGAAGTACAAGTACCAGCATGCCTGGTCTGTCATTGTCAGCCCAGCTTTTTTTTATAGATACATATTTAATCTTTTATTTGAAAAAGTAGAAAGAAACAGTACAAAAGGCAACTCTTCCATCATATAGAAAAAAAAAAATACAAAAAAAAAATGTACTCCCCATAAAACATCAAACTGTTAATTCATAGTATCTTTATAACATCCAACAATTTACTAAAGAATATATTTCTGCAAGAACTTACATCAGCATTTAGGGTCAGTTCACACCACTTGCGATGTGAGAAACGCGCATGTCCCACACTGCACAGAAACGCGATGCCCTCCGCAGACGCATGGGTTCCATTAATTCTTAAGGGCATCCAATGTATTTAGCAAACACAGGTGCATTTGCAGCCTCCAAAATACAAGGTACAGCCATACCCTGGAGTTTGGTGCGGTACAATCTAAAAAAAATCGCACCTGCCATATTTTTTGCGTGTTCATGTGCTTTTGGCAGACCATTGAAATGAATGGGCTGCTGGAAATGCGCAAAAAAAGCATGTGCCTATATGGGGTGAACAGGTCAATGGGCTTTCTATTACTGGACTGGGACACACATCTATTCATAAGACTCCAATATAATATAATGAGTAGACATGTGCAAGGCCGAAAAAATTTGTTTTTTTGTTTTATTTGTTTTTTTTTTTGGATCATTAGTTATGATCAAAATTCATTCGTACATTTGGAAACATTCGAATTCGGTTTGTTCCATTTGTATAGCTGTGGTATTCGTTATTATCGGTACAAATATCAAATAATAAAGTGCAGCGCTCAATATATATATACAAAAGTGAACTGTGTATACATTCAAAACCAGTGAAAGGGTAGACTCAGTTTCAGCCTTGTCCGCCCACTATATGATAAATATACAAAATATAAGTGAAAATAAGTCCATCAATATACATAGAAAAACTCAAAGCTATAAACTTTGAATATTGAATCCATGGTGAAAGTGATGTAAAAAGTTCATAAGTTGTCCATCACCATATACGACACCCAATGAAGTGACTAGTACTTCCACTAGCCCAGCATGCACTGTGCACCTTCACCAGTATTAATAAATACTCTTACCAGAAGTAAGGAGTATGTACGCATAGAAACCAGAAATCCAGGGTAATCAAATGGATATCACCATCAGCCCCTCAGCCATTACATCCCGATATCCGGCCACACTTCAAAGCTTTAAACTTCGCGGGTAGATCTCACGATGTAGATGGGGACATCAATCAATCTCACAGAATACATCAATGGGGATATGTAAAAACACTCCACATAGCGTAATACTGTTGACCAGTGGGACGAAATGCGTCGGGTGAGGCTGACCTGCATATCCAAACACTACGCTCTTCTTGTACCTATTGAAATTCCAATTTGTTCTTTTATGGATTTTATCATGTAAGTGCATTTCTTTTTTAATAAACCCCACTGGTCAACAGTATTACGGTATGTGGAGTGTTTTTACATATCCCCATTGAGGTATTCTGTGAGATTGATTGATTTCCCCATTTACATCATGAGATCTACCTGCGAAGTTTAAAGCTTTGAAGTGTGGCTGGATATTGGGATGTAATGGCTGAGGGGCTGATGGTGATATCCATTTGATTACCCTGGATTTCTGGTTTCTATGCGTACATACTCCTTACTTCTGGTAAGAGTATTTATTAATACTGGTGAAGGTGCACAGTGCATGCTGGGCTAGTGGAAGTACTAGTCACTTCATTGGGTGTCGTATATGGTGATGGACAACTTATGAACTTTTTACATCACTTTCACCATGGATTCAATATTAAAAGTTTAAAGCTTTGAGTTTTTCTATGTATATTGATGGACTTATTTTCACTTATATTTTGTATATTTATCATATATTGGGCGGACAAGGCTGAAACTGAGTCTACCCTTTCACTGGTTTTGAATGTATACACAGTTCACTTTTGGCATATATATTGAGCGCTGCACTTTATTATTTGAACTTAGTTTATGCAATTTGGGAAACTGTAGTGCTAGCAGCTTGATTTTCACATAATTTTATATGTTAGCACAATAGTACTTTTAATTTCTATTTCACTGTTATTATCGGTAATTCTGAAAAATTCTAATTCAATACGTTCCATTCGTATAGATGCGGTATTCCTTATTTTTGGTAATTTGTGAATTCGGAAACATTCGAATTTGGTTCATTCCATTCGTATAGATACGGTATTCTTTATTATCAGTAATTCGGAGAAATTCGAATTCCGTACGTTCCATTCGTATAGATGCAGTATTCGTTATCTTGAAAAGTCTTAAATTCGGATAAATCTGTATTCGTTACGTTCACTAACAGGCAGACAAATTTGAAAGGAGATTCCAATACCTAACTAATTTAATAGTTTATAACTATTATAATTGTTTTTATTATTAAGTATTATTATTAATAAATAATAATAAAAAAAACTATAATAATGGTTAATAATTAATTTCGTTCACTAACAGCCAAATTTGAAAGGAAATTCCAAATACCTACCTATAATCTAATAGTTTATAACTATTATTATAGTTTTTATTATTATTATTATGATTATTATTATTAATAATAATAAATAATAATAATAATAATTTTAAAAAACTATAATAATGGCTATGGTTAATAAAAATAATAAATGTAATAATTAAATTATAATAGAAATTATCCAAATGTTTTTTGTTCTTTAGGATTTTCGAATTTTCGGATTTTCGTTCCTATTTTTGGATTTTCGTTCTTTCAAATTTTCAGATTTTCGTTCTTTTAAATATTTGGATTTTCGTTCTTATTTTCAGATTTTCGTTCTTTTGAATTTTTGGATTTTCGTTCTTATTTTCAGATTTTTGTTCTTTTGAATTTTCGGATTTTCGTTCTTACTTTTGGAATTGCGTTCTTTACAATTTTCGAATTTTGGATTTTTGGAGAAATTAGTGAAACGAGTTTTCGTTATTTGGATATTTCCGAATTAACAAATATTCTTAATTTTGACAAAAAACGAATTCGGAACGAAACGAATTGCACTTGTCTAATAATGAGACAAATTGTTCTGCACATCCACGGCTGGGAGGGGGTGTCTTTCAACCACCTACTCACTATCATTTTCAGGGCCGCCAGGATTGAAATGATTATTAAATCAGGGCAGGCTGAGATGTATAGTTCCTCAGTAAAGGCTAGAGGTGGAGAACAGTCTACCTAGGACTAGGTCAGTACTTATAACCACAGTCATCATGTTCATTGGGAAATTTGAACACTGCACACGTTTATTACCAGTGCATCAAACACATAATCAATGCAATCGCTCTACATTCTTAGATGAATACATCAACAAAACAAATACTATAATATTGCCAATGCACCACAATTTGGAATCCAGTGTGTATAACACTCCATATCAGTGTAAGCCTCTAATAAATGATCTGCAAGATTAGAATTTATTTTATAAAACATATAATCCCACAGAACCCAGACTATTTCCATTTATAATAATTGCATTTTTATAGCTTGACATTAAAATCTATTGCATCCAATAAATACTTTTCATTTCCTCCTTGACAGTACAGGCATGCAGCGCTGCAGGTCACTTTTTGGCTATGAATGTTCAATAGCTTTTCTTCAAAGGGGTAAATCATTCATTAGCAAAGAAAACTGAACATCATAAAATATAATTTTAGCTTGCAACTTACCTTAATTCACCAGACATGTTCCAAAATATAAGCACAGCATCGCGAGCCCCATTTAAATGCACTATTCCGGCAAAGTCTGCTGGAAATTATTGCAGCTCTTTGTCATAAGAGGAAACCGCACACCGACTCTGTAGGATATAGGATATTGGATCACCTGTCTGCACCAGATCATTGCTTCTAAAAGACACCCAATCAATAATTCATTCTTCTACTGTTCCTCGTCAACAGAAGAGTAACTTAGGACCTGTTCTTCTAAGCCTTCCTTTTTCTACCCTTGGTTTCTGAATTAAGTCTGGGAACATTTTAAACTGCAAGAGGCACAGCTAGGAACTGTATGCCTAATGCATTTAAAGATATATCGATCCTTCTGCTCAGGGCTTATGAAAAAGTGCGAAAATGTTAAAAAGCAACTCTAGACAACAGGTCATATACATTCACCGGCCACTTTAGGTACACCTGTTCAATTGCTTGGCAACACAAATTGCTAATCAGCCAATCACATGGCAGCAACTCAATGCATTTAGGCATCTAGACATGGTGAAGACGACTTGCTGAAGTTCAAACTGAGCATCAGAATGGGGAAGAAAGGGGATTTAAGTGACTTTGACCATGGCATGGTTGTTGGTGCCAGACGGGCTAGTCTGAGTATTTCAAAAACTGCAGATCTACTGGGATTTTCACACACAACCATCAGTTTGCAGATAATGGTCAGAAAAAGAGAAAATATGCAATGAGTGGCAGTTGTGTGGAGGAAAATGCCTTGGTGATATCAGAGGTCAGAGGAGAATGGGCAGACTGGTGTGATATGATAGAAAGGCAACAGTAATTCAAATAACCACTCGTTACAACCAAGGTATGCAGAATAACATATCTGAATGCACAACACATCGAACCTTGAAGCAGAAGACCACACTGGGTGGCACTCCTGACAGCTAAGAATAGGAAACTGAGGCTCCATTTCCCATAGGCTCACCAAAATTGGATTGAGTCTCGATTTCAGCTGCGACATTCAGATGGTAGGGTCAGAACTTGGCATAAGAACATGAAAGCATGGATGCATCCTGCCTATTATCAATGGTTCAGGCTGGTGGTGCAATGGTGTGGGTATATTTTTTTGGCACGCTTAGTACCAATTGAGCACCATTTAAATGCCACAGCCTACCTGAGTATTGTTGTTGACCATGTCCATCGCTTTATGACTACAGTGTACCCATCTTCTGATGGCTCCTTCCAGTAGGATAATGCACCACGTCACAAAGCTCAAATCATCTCACCACTGGTTTCTTGAACATGACAATGAGGTCACTGTACTCCAATGGCGTCCACAGTCACCAGATCTCAATCCAATAGAGCACCTTTGGGATGTGGTGGAATGGTAGATTTGCATCATGGATGTGCAGCCGACAAATCTGCAGCAACTGTGTGATGCTATCATGTCAATATGGACCAAAATCTCTGAGAAATGCTTGCAACACCTTGTTGAATCTATGCTACAAAGAATTAAGGCAGCTCTGAAGGTAAAAGGGGGTCCAACCCGATACTAGCAAGGTGTACCCAATAAAGTGGCCAGTGAGTGTATATGGGGCTGAATGGCTAAAGAAGTAGAGATTAGAGATGAGCTCAGACAAGTTTGGATCCTAGTCTGAACACACCGGAGTGATCCTGCTAGGAAGCTGTCGCTGTACTTGGCCAATCATAAGCAGCAAAAGAATTCCTCACCCCACATGGATACACTGTAAGCATGTTCCCAAGTTTCAGTGCATTCTTCAAGTGAGTCATCAGGCCCTTTTGAGAGGCCAGTCTTCTTCCTGGCTCTCACCAGCGAGGGGCCTCCCCTGTGTCTCCTAAAGACCAGCTTTAGCTTTCTAAAGATCAGACAGGACAGCTTCAGGACCACTTCAGGACACATTAGGCCCCAAACCAGGCTATTGGGCCTAACAGCAGAGCTCCATGCACCCCCCTGGGCCTCAGGAAAAGAGACCTGGTCCAAATATTTATACCCTCCCCAGCATGCACCAGTGGCCTAAACCTTACTGGATTGGCTGAAGACAATATAAATATTCATAACTTAGTTATGTTTGTGAAATCTCATACGATAACCAGTACCAGTGACAACTACTGGCGACAGTAAGAAATCACAAGCCAACTTAAGCTTAGGGAAAAACCAAGGAAATACTATACAATCAGTCTGAGCTAACTACAGCCCAGCCAAAAACTAAATTGGCAATTTAGCCCCTGTTTAGGATAAGGGTGATAAAGTTGGTACAGCACAGATGACAACTTTGTGGCAGGAATTCTCAGGTGGGTTTGAAATAGGATCCAAACACACCTGAGAGCACGCCCAGTAGAGATAGTTCACTTTGTAAAGTGAACATTAAAGAGGAAGTAAACCCTGATGGGGTTTACTTCCTCTATATTCCCCTGCAAAGTAGAAGCATAATGGGCTACTATGCATTGCATAGTAGCCCATTATGTGTCACTTACCTGCAAACAAAGCCTGTGACCTCCAGCGATGTCCCCTGTGCAGGCAACGTCCATCTTCAGCCCCTCTTCCTTCCGGGGCCGCTACTCCGGCTCTGTGATTGGCTGGAGTTGAATGACGTCACTCCCACGCATGCGCGCGGGAGCCACCAGTCACGGCACAATCTCAGTGAAGAAACGGTACGGAGGCCGTTTCTTCACTGCGCATGTGCCGAAATGACGTCGGCACATCGAGTACACTGCATATCTCCTGAACCGTGCAGGTTTGGGAGATATGCAGGGCACCTACAGGTAAGCCTTATTATAGGCTTATATGTAGATTAAAATGGTTGTCACAGGTTGATAACCACTTTAACTTACCACGGAGAATGAATAAGGGCCCTTTTTGAACTGGTGTGTTTTAGTTGCGGTGTGGTAAAATGCCTGCAGGGATAAAAAAAACAAAGAGATCTTTAGTAAAAATTAGCACATAACACACACATTACACATAGTTAGGCACACATTTAACCCCTTGATCTTCCTAACCAGTGTTGTTAGTACAGTGACAGTGTATAGTATTATCACTGACCACTGTATTAGTGTCACTGGTGATGTCAGTGTCAGTTAGTCAGATATATATATATATCTATATATATATATAGAGAGAGAGAGAGAGAGAGAGAGAGATAGAGATAGAGAGAGAGTAATATATATATATATATATATATATATAGTATATACAGTATACTGTATAAGTACAAGACTGCGAACATAAAATCGCAATTCACCCTGTCAAAGGTTTCTCAGTGCCGGGGCCCAGGAAAACAAAGGGGGTCCCAGTGTGATTAGCTAGATGGACCAAATTGAGGACTTTGATGACACTATCTCTTGCCCCTCACGTTGGAAAGAATCCTACTGTACTTAATCCAAGTGGATCAACTGAGGTAACTGAGATTGAAGGCGAGAAGGCCAGGAGCTTAGTAAAAAGTTTAAGATCAACATTAAGTAATGAGATTGGCCTATAGCTGCTACAGGAAGAGGGGTCCTTTCCTTCTTTAGGAATGACTAAAATGTGAGCCAATAGGGTCGCCGGAGGGAAAAAAGAGGACTGTCCCAGCGTTTTAAACATCTTGCTCATATGGGGACCTAACAACAGCAGCAGCGCCTTATAATACTGAATGGTGAAGCCATCATAGTTTTGTGGCACTAACTGCTGCTTGCAATTCCACCATCGTTATTGGAGCTTCCAAATTGTGTTGTGGTGGAGAGGCCAGTTGAGGAGTGTGCGCCGAGGAGAGATAGTTATCACTGGATGAAGGGGACGGGGGGACAGGGGGTGGTTGAGAGATTGTATAAAGAAGGGTAGTATTCTCCATACGCCTGAGCCATGTCCTAAAGAAAGGAAAGCTTCCATCCGTTCATACCGATAACATGGGGAATGTAAGATGCCATGCGTTGGTCCCATAAGGCCTTGGCCAGTAATCAGCCACATTTATATCCAGATTGGTAGTAGAATTTTCTACAGGTTTGAAACACCGCCTTGGCTTTGTATCGAGGCGTAGGTGGGCTAGATCATTCCCCAAAGAGGTTGAATTTCAGATAACAACTTCATCAATTGAGCTTTGCGGGCTCTCTTAATGTGGGCACCATGTTTACTCAAGTTTCTACGGAAAACCGCTTTGTGGGCTTCCCGCACTATACCGGCGTCACTACCTGGGGTGTTGTTCGTCTGAAAGTATGCTATAATTTTCTTAGACACGTCTGCTAAAACCTCAGCAGGCTTCATTCAAGGGCCACCTCCACGCTGGGGTGAAAGTAGAGTCTGTTAGTGAGAGGCGCAGTGTAATCGGGGTATGGTCGGAAAAGTGATATGTCCTATGGTAATGTCCAAGATAGAAGGGAGATGTTGGTAGGGGATCAGGAAGAGGTTCCTGGCGTGTAGGAGTCGCCAAGCATCTATTAGTTGAAATCTATGTAACGCCTGCAGGATACGTTTCCTGGTGCCGAGAGGGACTAAGGAGGTACTGGTTGAGGTGTTCACACCTGTATCTAGAGGGACGTTGAAGTCCCCACCAAGAATTAATGTGCCTTTGGCCAACTACATGAGATTCAAGAAAGTTTTACAGAGAAAGGAATCTTGGTGGAGGTTCGGGGCATAAATGGTAGCCAACGTTACCTTAACACCACTAATAAAACCTTTAAGAAAAAGAAATTGGCCAATGTCCGTGAGAGTCCAAGAGATGCGACTATGAACCAAAATGGAGACTCCCTTGGATTTTGCTTCCTGATTAGACATGTGGTACATAAGGGTAAAACCTGTTCTGTAGAAAAGGAAGTCTTCCCGCCTTAAAATTAGTTTCTTACACAAAAGCTACATCAGTGCGACAACGTTTCAGATCATGTAGGAGCATTCTCTGTTTCTCTGGGACATTCAGTCCTTTGACGTTAAACGGCACACACGACAGCTCTCTATGGAGTGCGTGAGTGTTGGCCTAGGTGGGGAAGTGGTAGGAAGCTGCTAAAGGGAAGAGCACTATACTCTCCAGTTTCAGTTTGGTAAAAGGTGTAATGCAGCAAGGAGTCTAAAGAAAGGAAACAAACAGTTTTTTATGCTTAAGCAACCTGAATGCAGACACCCCTGTGGGTTTTATCACATCCTGCTCAGAGGTAAATTCAAAGCGTCCGCAGGGCCAACCCACCACGGGCTGTACCCGCGCGGCCAACAGTCGGCTGGACATTGCCTATAGTGGGTCGCAGCCCTCTTCAGGGGGGTCCACATACATCCCCGCACGATGTATAAATAAAAAGGTGGCCGTAAGCCCCATTACCCACCACACCTCAAGTGTCCACAACTCCTTCTGTGGTCTGCTCCAGGAGAGTCCACCAATCTAGGACCCAAAAGAAACATTCACTCCATCCATATCAACCCCCAAACAGACTAGTCCGCGCCAGAGGCAGATGGACCACAGAGGTCGAGAGGAGGAGAGAGAAAAAAATAACGAATGAAGGAAAAAACCTTCAGCCTTTACAACCACTTTAATCACAGTGCACAGTTGGTTTCATCTACAGGCGCCCCTCACCTACATAGGCAGATTTTTTGGAAAGGTGAACTAACCCTTTAAAGTATAACTAAAGGTAAAGCTTTTTTAACCACTTGCCGACCGTCATTCGGCAATTGACGGCGGCAAAGTGGCTCTGTAACGCGGATCGCCGTCATATCCGCGTGATCGCGCCTCACTGTGTTCGGGGAGGGCCAGGGAGCAGGTGCGGCGGCTTCGATTGCCGCCGGCTACCCGCGATGGCCCCCCCCGGAGTGAAGGAACGGAGGTCCGTGTAAGTAAAGACGGACCTCCGTTCTGTGAAGGGGGAAGGGCTGTGATCACAGCCTTCCTGTATACGAAGGCTGTGACCACTTCCCTTCCCCAGATAGTGCAGTCCCCCTACAGTTAGAACACGCCCAGGGAACATACTTAACCCTTAGAGCGCCCCCTGCAGGTTAACCCCTTCACTGCCAATGGCATTTACACAGTAATCAGTGCATTTTTATAGCACTGATCGCTGTATAAATGCCAATGGTCCCAAAAAAGTGTCAAAATGGTCCGACATGTCCGCTGAAATATCGCAGTACCGCTAAAAATCGCAGATCGCCGCCATTAATAGTAAAAAATAAAAAAAAAATAAAAACCCCAAAAATGAATTCTCATCATCAGTAAACGCGACCACTTTTGCGCAAACCAATCAATAAACGCAGATTGCGATTTTTTTATCGCAAATATGAGGAAGAATATAAATCGGCCAAAAACGGTGAAAAAAATGTTTTTTTATATTTTTTTTTTTTGGATTTGTATTTTAGGAAAAAGTAAGAAATTTGGGTTTTTTTGCAAAATTGTCGCTCTTCTTTTGTTTATAGCGGCGATCAGAAATGACGCAGAGGGGATCAAATACCACCAAAAGAAAGCTCTATTTGTGGGAAAAAAGGACGCAAATTTCGTTTGGGTACAACGTCGCACGACCGCGCAATTTTCAGTTAAATCGACGCAGTGCCGAATCGCAAAAAGGGCTCCGGTCCTAAAGCTGGAAATCCTTCCGGTCCTTAAGTGGTTAACCACTTCCATACAGCACAAATGCCAGCATTCTCTCTATATATGTAAAAGTCATAATTTTCTTGCTAGAAAATTACTCAGAACCCCCAAAAATGATATATATATATTTTTTAGCAGAGACCCTACGGAATAAAATGGCGGTCGTTGCAACTTTTTATGTCACACAGTATTTGCGCAGCAATATTTCAAACGTGATTTTTTTTTTGAAAAAAACACTTTCATTAATAAAAAATTGAAATTGCGCACACTCACGGAATGGCACCAAACTTCGGTACTGAGACTCCTTTCACACTGGGGCGTTTTTACAGGTTACTTGTTTAAAGTTATAGGGGAGAGGAGGTCTTGGGCTAGAATTATTGCTCTTGTTCTAACTTTCGCTGCGATACCTCACATGTAATATAGTGAAAATAAAATCAGCGCAAAGAAATTTGATAGTAGAGTCAAGTAAATGAGCAGCAGCTAGGTATGTCCAACACAGAACTCAAATGTAATCCAGATATAAAAGTGCAGCGCTAAATATAACAACAATGTTCATAAGTCCATAGTAAAATCCAGAGGTGTAACCAGAACCTTCAGGGCCCCGGTGCAAGAAATTATGAAGGGCCCCCTGACCCCTGGCCAGCGCTCTTCCCTCTTCCCACTGATCCTGGGGCCCTTTACTCCCGTCGCAGGTCCCTTCATTACGGTCCCACTGAATAAACAAATAGTTGTGTACCGAGAATCCCATTCATTGAGAAATGGAAGTATAGTAAAAACAGTTTACTATGCTTCAGTTATGAATGAACCAATTGGTACCAATCACTGACTCTGTCCATTCAGGAAAGGAAGTAGCTGGTAAATGACAAATTTACCGACCCATTCCCATCTCTCCATCATGACACATCTTCTACAGCAGCTGGCAGGAGAGAGGAGGGGGGAAGACAGCAGCTCCGTGGGCGGGACCAGGGAGGCACACAGGGACCCTTGGAACAGCAGAAGACAAGTAAACTGGATAGGAGGGGCGGCGGGGGGCAGCATATAGAGGAAACAATCTCCTCCATTAGGAAGAAAATGGAGGAGATTGGTTCCTCTAAATGCCGCCCCCACCATCCCTCCTATCCAAGTGTACAAGGGAAGCACACGGGCCCCCAGGAGCCTAAGACCCCTTTCACACTAGGGCTGCGGCTGAGTTCGCAGTAAAGCGCTACCTGCTTTAGCGGTGCTTTACCGCTGTTTAAGCGGCGCTTTTAACCCCAAAGAAGGGGTGAAAAACTCCTGTGTTGCGGCGCATCTGAATCGCTTTTCAGGTGCTTTGGAAGCGCTGCCCATTCATTGCGATGGGTAGGGGCGTTTTGGGAGCGCTGCAACCCACCCCAAAGATGATGCTTGCAGGACTTTTCCTAATTTCCCGCAAGCGCACCACCTCAGTGTGAAAGCACTCACACTCAGGTGGCATGGGAGGCAGTTTTCAGGCGCTTTACCGGCGCTATTTCTAGCACTAAAACGCCTGAAAACTGCCTCAGTGTGAAAGGGGTCTACTACAGTGATCAGTGCTAAAAATATGCAGTCGCTGTACTAATGACACTGGCTGGGAAGGGGTTAACTTCTAGGGGCAATCAAAGGGTTAACTGTGTGCGTAACCAGTGTTTATGTGTCATGTGTGAGGTACTTTTACTAGGGGAAGAGATGGAATCTCTTTGCAGAAACACAAACTCCATCCCTTCCCCCACGTCAGAACGGCGATCTGCCTTGTTTACATAGGCAGATTGCAGTTCTGTGTCTCTGCCTGACAATCGGTGGGTGCTGGAGGACATCTAGTACCCGGCACCTGCCAATTGAGCTTCCGTCATGTGTAATCACAGTGCAAGCGAGCTGCCAGCAGAGCATACATGTGCTCCCTAACCAGAAGTGTGGAATCACATACAGTATATATAAGTGATCTGATGCACAGCTGCAGCCCTGTAGCAGTTAAACTACTATAGGGCGGACGGCAAGCAGCTAAAATATAACTAAAGGTAACATTTTCTTTTTAGTTTTGGATAGAGTGGAGAGGGATTAGAACACAGTCAAAACTGTCAGTTTTTATTGCTGTCTGTGTCCCTATAACAGAGATTCACCCTCTCTGTTTGTCCTGTTTACCATTATTACCAAGAGTGAAAGTAAAAGAAAATCACAAATTTTGGTTTGTCACCAAATGCCACCATTTTTTAAATCAGGTAAAGTTTTATTGAATAAGAAGGTCAACCAGTACATCACATATACACATAGGACACTTCTCAAAGGAACACATAAAGCATTGTATTGTCATTTCTGCTCATCATCAATATATGTATGCATACAAATACTCTACCTATGAAATATAACAGCCATCCAATTCTTCACGGTATACCAATTTATGCTGTAAGCAGTCCAACATTCCCTGCTCTCCGTATCACACTAATGTCAAACTATACTTTTCATATCAGTGGGACCCTCCTCCCTATGTTCATCTGTCACCAGGGCACTACAGTAACCTCCTCGTTACCAGTTCCGTAGGTGAAAGTCCTGGCACATCCAACCACGGGGACCAGAGTTTTTCAAATTTATTTGGGCACCCTCTGTGTTGATAAATATACCTTTCTTAAAGAAGCATGTTTCCCATATGAGTCAACCACACTTCACATTGATAGAATTATTTTCTTAGCTTGAAATAATGCCCTAGAGAAGGCCACCCTAGTCATCTCCTCAGGAATCGCCCCCTCCAAGATGCCCAGTATGCACCCCACCGGATCCAGGGGCACGTCAGTGTGAAAAACAGTATTAAGGGTAGACAACACCTGTGTCCAGTACCTGTGCAGCCTAGGACATCGCCAGAGGAGACAAATCAGATCCCCAGAGCCCTGGCGACATCTGTCGCACAGGGGGTCGGGGCGGTGACCCATTTTTTGAAGTTTCAAAGGTGTGTAGTGGACCCGAAGGATAATGTATAGCTGTGATACCTTCTGGGAGACATTCAAAGAGCATTGGTTAACCACTTGGAGGGCTTCCTCCCATTGAGGAAGGCACTCATCCGTTAAAGCACTCACATCTTTCTCCCATTGTGTCCTGGCATTAAAGGGATACCTCCTAAGGAATTCAGATAGCGGTAAACCATAACAAAGGGAGATGAAGCCCTTAGTTCTGGTAGTAGTCTGGAGTAAATGGAAAATTGGGGCAGGGGACATTGTCCACTCCGTACCTTCCCCCTGTGCCTTAACCACGTGGGATAGCTGAAGGTAGTAATATTGCATATTATCAGGCAGGTGAAATAAGCACTGTAGGTCTTGGGAAAAACCACAAGTTCCCATCATGGAAGACTTGGGAAAGGAACCTGATCCCTCTTGCACGCCACCTGGGCCCCTGCTGAATTTTAGCCAGTTCAGGAAATGAGTGATTCCCCCATATGGGGCTATACTCCGTATAGCCTGACACCTGCTGAAGCTGCCTGACTTTATTTCAGATTTTCTGGAGCAGGGCAAACGTGGGTTTGCTTTTATTGGATTGCTGAAACGACTGTGCCTCCATACCCTCCGGGATGGATTCAGCACCGGTGCCAGCAAGCAAGAGTAGTGTGGCTGGAACAACTGGTCCAGACAACATGCAGCCCACCAGATGCTGCAATTGTGCCGCTATATAGTAGAGCCATGGATTCAGGAGTGCTAAGCCTCCAGTCTCCTTGGATCATTGCAACTGCTCCAGTTTGATGTGCAGGGGGCGAGTGCCCCATAAGAGCATCCTGTAAAGGGAATTAACAATTCTAAAGGTTTTAAGGGGTATCACTACCGGGGAATTATGAAGTGCATACAGGAGCTGGGGCCTAAGTATAATTTTAATCAAGTTGGCTCTACCTGCCAGCGACATTCTAAGGTTTCCCCATACACGGATTTTGTCTCTGAATTTTTTAAACAATGGATATACATTTAGTTTACAATACTCCTTAATGCCTGGAGAAATCTGAATACCCAAATATTTGAAAGTACACACAACAGGAATAGAGCCGGGGATGGAATCAGCCTGACCAGGCTCATTGTCCAGTAACATTAGTGCAGACTTGGTCCAATTAATGGTAAGACTGGAGAAACGCCCGAATTTCAAAATTATGTCCATGGCACCTGATAGGGAAGCGGATGTATCTTCCAAAAATAGCAGCATATCATTTTCGTATAGCATAATCTGTAGATTCCTATATCTAAAGCCTGTGACAATTGAGCTTTCACGAATGAGGACATCCAGGGGCTCTATCGCAATCGCGAAGAGCAGGGGAGACAGGGGGCACGCCTGCCTGGTTCCCCTGCCCAGCGCGAAGGACGGTGACTGATGGTCCGCCACCCTGATCGCCGCCCAAGGGGAGCTATATAAAAGACGAACCAAAGCTATAAACTGCTTATCAAAGCCAAATTTAGATAACACTGCCCAGAGGTAAGACCAGCTGATACTATCGAATGCTTTATTGGCATCTTTGACCCTTGTTATCCGCCAACATCTGCATATTCAGAAATAATCTCCTAAGGTTGGTGGCTGTGGATTTTTGTGGCATAAAGCCAGCCTGATCTGGATGGATAATGGATAAAATTATTTTGTTGACTCTGAGTGCCAGGACCTTGGCCAATATCTTTATATCACATTGTAAAAGGGAAATTGGTCTATATGAGCTAGGGTCTCACGGGTCCTTACCTGGTTTAAGCAGTAAGACTACGTTTGCCCTGGACATAGAAGGCGGCAAAGAGCTAGTCTTGACCGATTCATTAAACACTTCAAGCAGCCTGGGCAGGATCGTCTCCCCATAGGTAGAGTATACCTCCATGGGGATACCATCATCTCCAGGAGCTTTGCAGGTGGGGAAAGAGCAGGTTGTGGTTTGTAACTCCTCAATAGTAAGGGGGGCGTTCAATGCCCGCCAAGCTGCCGGAGGCAAAACAGGCAAAGGGATCTCCACAAGGTAGTCGTCCAACGACTCTGGACAGTAATCCTCATTGGATTTGTAGAAGAGATTTTCATAAAAAAGAGAGCTCCTTGACAATTTGTTCAGGGTCATTAATTATCTTACCAGTTGAAGAGCGTATGGCTCCCAATAACTGGAGATGCCTGTTGAGATCGAGATATCTTGGCTACCAAGCGACCTGTCTTCTCTCCCTCCTCATAAAATGGCATTTTTGTAAAAAAACACTTATTTTCTGTGGATTTTAAGCGATCCAGGGAAACCTGAGCCGCCAGCCATGCCTCCCTCGCAGAGTCAGTAGAGTTCATAACATAGGATAATTCTAGCTGCCTCACCTGGCCCTCTACCTGAACAAGAAGGGCAGAAGAGTTATGCTTAACCGCTTCAATCCCTGTGATGAATGTACCCCTGAGGGCTGCTTTAGAGGTTTCCCATCTCAGAGATAGGTCTGCCATCTCTGCGTGTATACTGAAGAATTGCGTGATTTGTAAGGAAATGTTATCTGTAGAGGAAAACAGTTTAAGCCAATAAGCATTTTGTCTCCAAGGGGATCTAAGCATTGTAGAAGGTGGCCTGGTGGTGACCAGTGATCCGAGATCCCCCGGGGGAAGTATTCCATTTTTGTAGTGATTGGAGGTACGTGGTGTGTTCCTAGACATAGATCTATACGGGACAAAGATCCGTGTGTTTTAGAAAAACAGGAGTACTGTTTGCCAAGCGGGTTTCTGATGTGCCAGATGTCCTGCCAGCCCACCTCAACCATGAGCCTGCTAAGGACGGTTCCCCTTCCAGGAGTAGGGGAAGGCAGGGGTGGGTGTCTGTCTAGATTGGGTTTCAGGCAACAATTAAAATCACCCATGAGAAGGACTGGCAGGTCAGGCTTGTCGGCCAGATACGACAGCAACAGCAGTAAAATCTCTTTAGAGAATGGAGGAGGAATGTACATGAAAACCAACATTAAAGTCACGGTAAATAATTTACAATGTAGAAATGTAGCAGGTCGACCAGAGAGTCCAGTTCCTGAAATGCCAGAGCCTTGTGTATCAGGACACTCTCACCGTGAGAGAAAGCAGAGT
This sequence comes from Glandirana rugosa, assembly GCA_018402905.1. Taxonomy (NCBI): domain Eukaryota; kingdom Metazoa; phylum Chordata; class Amphibia; order Anura; family Ranidae; genus Glandirana; species Glandirana rugosa. The sequence continues at coordinate 2,716,066 of BLSH010411801.1, forward strand.
ATGTGGAGTGGTATGCAGCTAGGGTTGCCACATCATCCCTTTAATCCAGGACACATACTAATTACACAGGTTCTGTGGTTGATTAAGGTGATAATTAAACTCACTTGGTGCCTTATCTGCATTAAATTAGCTTCAGAACCTGGGTATTTCATATGTGTCTTGGATTAAAGGGATGATGTGGCAACCCTATATGCAGCGCCCGCCCAAGAGTATCTCAGACAGGAAACTGTATCTCGTGTCAGGTGAGTCTCCTGAAGGCCCACAACTGCAGGGTGGTATTTCCAAAGGCATGTCGAAACCATGGTGCGTTTCAAAGGATCACTAAGACCTCTAACATTCCAAGAAACCAGGGGGGTAGAAGTCATATCTGCCATGGCGAAACTTGGAGCTCCATCTGGCTCTGCCCCCTAAGGGACATGGTCTGAATTGGGGGAAGCAGCGTGTAGTGGTTTCCATTGCATTGTTAAGGTGAAAGGGGTAAAGTCCCTCAATATAAAAGTGTACATGCTGAGATTGTGAGAACTGCTGCTACATACCAGTTCAGAATGGAATGGTCAGGTCGGTCAATCCCTGTCCGCCACGGGGCGTCTATGCCGGAGTTCTGGTTCCTTTCTGTCAAGCCAGGCCACTGCATCCGGTGCCAATTCAAAGAAATGAGCCTGGCCGCCCACCGTGACTCTGAGCCTGGCAGGATAAAGCATAGCATATTTTAGTTGCAGGGTTTGCAGCCGCTTCTTAACATCAGCATATTTGGCCCGTTTGCGCTGAACCTCAGCCGAAAAGTCTGGAAAGAAGAATACTTTGGCGCCATTGTACTGAATAGGGCCTTTCTCCCGGGCCATACGTAAAATGATTTCACAGTCCTTGTAATTAGGCAGCCGCGCCAACAGAGAGCGTGGAGGGTTCCCAGGAGGCAGGGGGCGGGAAGGGGTGTGATGAGCACGTTCCACCGCAAATAAGGAGGTGAAGTCTTATTTAACGAAAATCTCTAGCAGCCATTGCTCTATGAACTCTGTGGGGTCCCGGCCCTCAACTCTCTCGGGTAGCCCTATTATTCTAACATTATTGCGTCTGAGGCGATTTCCGATATCGTCAATTTTGCTGGTGGCCTGTGCAACTTGCTGGACAGCCACACGGGAATCCCTGATGAGAGGGGGTAGCTGATCTTCCAGGTCACTAATTCGTCCCTCCACAGCAGTGGTCCTCTCTCTGAACTTTTGTAGATCATGGCGTAACAGTAGGGTTGCCACCTCATCCCTTTAAACCCGAACACATATGAATTACACAGGTTGTTCTGAGGCTAATTAAATGCAGATAAGTTACCAAGTGAGTTTAATAACCACCTTAATCAGTCACAGAGCCTGTGTAATTCATATGTGTTCGGGTTTAAAGTGATGAGGTGGCAACCCTACGTAACAGTGACACTGTCTCTTTAAGGCCCCCGAATTGCTCTTTGAGGTCCACTACTGTGGCCGTGCGCTTATGAACAGCGTGCAGTATGTCACTTAGCGTGGGCTGTGCATTATCTTCCCCATGCACCTCAAAAATGTCCTGGCAGGGACTAGGAGAGGATGGGAGAGACAAGGTATCGTTCAAGGCCTCAGGGCTGCCCGGATCATCAGGGCCTGGTGGGTGGAGGAGGGCCGGAATGTCCGTGAACGAAGAGCAGCCAGGGCTGGGCTGCCTCTGGGTGTAGTAAGGGATAGTCCCAGGCTGTTCCTTCCCCTGCTGCTTGTGAGCCTTGTGTGACTTACCCCCTGCCTCCTTAGGTTTGTCAGCGGATCGCGAGGCTCGTTCTGACTGCGGCACGCCGATGCCATCTTGGTCCGTCCAGGCCGCCGAGAGCGCAGCCTCTTTGTCTCCCTTGCGGGTCATCCCGTGCTCCAAAAGATACGCTGCCAATACCGGAGGGTAGCTGGGGTTCACAGCCTCAATCTTAGGTCAGTGTGCTGCAGTTCTATGAGTGAGGGAAAGGATCGTTGCAGGATGATGTGCGGGAGCTCTGTGATGAATGTCTTCCTCACATGCCATCGCTGGCCACGCCCCCCACCAGAACAATATTAGTGATGAAATCTTCTAATGGGGACATTAGTTCCTCACTGTGGAAGTTTAGCGCCCCCATAGTAATAGGTGCTTTTTGTAGTGTATTTTTGCAGGAGAGGCAAATTTAGTCAGGCCTGACAATAAGTGCAGGCCTGAATGTTTTGATTGGCAGGGGAGTGGCCCAGGGAGGGCTGGAGATTGCAGGAAGGAACACCCCTTGGATATTCCTCCCCTTTGCTTCTAGAAAGCTCTGAAAAAGGGGATGAATGAGGAGGTGTCACTTTCTGACGTATGTTATAAACCCCATTCTGGATTGGCAGGGGGCAGGCCTCCTTAAATACTGTGATCTGCCCACCTGAGGGAAGGAGAGTGTCGGGTGGAAGAGGGAGATGTAGCAGAGGTGCTGTGGAGGCCTCATCTGGGAAGGGAGCCCCCAGCCTGGGGGGGGTGACCTTGAGGCCTGGTGGCTCGGGTGCAGCCAGAAAGAGGAGTTGGTTCCTGGAGCGGCACAAGGGAACAGGAGAACAGCAGAGAGGCTACATAGAGGACTCTTTAAAGGATCCACCAGTGTCAGTGAGTGACAGGCCCTGGGAGCTGGATGAGAAGACTGAAGCAGGCTGGGAGAAGACAGTGGACAGTCTGCAGCGGTCGGAGGAGCCAGTCAGGGGAAGGAATGTCACTGGACAGTGAGGTAGGCCGGAGGGGCCTGGAAGATGGATGGGCTGGGAGTAATGCGCGAGCCGCCACTGCGCTTTCTCACCGGCCAGGTGGCGGAGGAGGAGGAGGGAGCTACTTCCCGGGCACCTGGATGTGGGGAAAAGGACACCTGTCAAAGACAGGTATCCTCTCCCCCCTCCCCCCCGAAAGGTACCAAATGTGACACCTAAGGGGGGGGGGGGAATCCGACCATCGGAAGTTCCACTTTTGGGTGGAACTCCGCTTTAAGACGCCAAATTTAAAAAAAATGACAGCATTCAAAACAGCCAAACTTGGCGTTTTTAGTGCTTTTAAGAGCAAAGGAGGGGTTTTGGGTCTTATAGACCCCAGATCTCTCCATAAAGAGTACCTGTCACTGCCTATTACTGTCACAAGGAATGTTTACATTCATTATGACAGCAAAACAAAAGTGATCAGAATTTTTTTTAAAGGGACAGGGTAAAAATTTAAAAAATGAAATAAAATAAATAAGGAAAAAAAATCTTTTTAAAGCTCCCTGTCCCTCTGTGCTCGCACACAGAAGTGAACGTATATGTAAGTCGTGACCGCAAATGTAAACAGTGTTCAAACCACACACTTGAGGTATCGCCACAATCATAAGAGTGAGAGCAATAATTTTAGCACAAGACCACCTCTCTAACTCTGTAAGGGGGGATTGTGTAATATGCAGGGGTGGCTGTGTAATGTAAAAAGGTCCAGAGATACAGGGGCTGTGTAATTTAAAGGGGTCCAGAGGTGCAGGCTGTGTAATGTAAAGTGGGTCCTGAGATGTGGGCTGTGTAATGTAAAGGGGTCCTGAGGTACATGGGCTGTATAATGTAAAGGGGTCCAGAGGTGCGGACTGTGTAATGTAAAGGGGTCTAGAGGTACAGGGGCTGTGTAATGTAAAGGAGCCCAGAGGTATAGGGGCTGTGTAATGTAAAGGGGTCCAGAGGTACAGGGGCTGTGTAATGTAAAGGGGCCCAGAGGTATGGGGGCTGTGTAATAAAAAGGGGTCCAGAGGTACGGGGGCTGTGTAATGTAAAGGGGTCCAGAGATGCGGGGCTGTGTAATGTAAAGGGGTCCAGAGGTGCGGGCTATGTAATGTAAAGAGGTCCAGAGGTACGGGGTCTGTATAATGTAAAGGGGTCCAGAGGTACAGGGGCTGTGTAACATAAAGGGGTCCAGATTGTTATCTTTATTTATTAGCAGGTGAATGCGGCCCTCCATGCATTCACATACATCA
>BLSH010411801.1:2724543-2739578 GCA_018402905.1 Glandirana rugosa
GTTGAAAAAAAAAAAAAAAAAAGATTAATGTATGGCCGGCCTCAGGACTTTTGGATGCCTGCACAAGGGAGACTTTTAGGTCCTTTTACACTGGGTGGATTATTTTCCAATCGGCAGGGAAACTACTCACAGATCCTCTGCTGATCAGAGCAGAGCAGGGCGGAAGACACATCTGTAGAGCAGACATAGACACAGCCCACTCTGCCCTATGTGCGGCCGGGAGTAAATGGACTCTGCTGTCTGCTTACACCCGACTGCCCTCTGATCCAATCCACCAAGACAGAGGAGGATGGATCCCCCTTCCGCTTTTTTAGCAGAGCAGATCAGACCTGGAGGTAGGAGGGTGTAAACAGACATAAATCCGTTTACACCCTCCTCAATAGTTTAAAAATCACTCCTTGTTACGACCACACCATACATAAAAATAAAACATTTTTCCATGGGACTTTAAAGTGGTTGTCAACCCGTGACAACCACTTTTACCTACAGGTAAGCCTATAATAAGGCTTACCTGTAGGTGCCCTGCATATCTCCCAAACCTGCACGGTTCAGGAGATATGCAGTGTACTGCAATGTGCCTACGTCACTGGCACATGCGCAGTGAAGAAACGGCCTCTGTGCCGTTCCTTCACTGAGATCGTGCCGTGATTGGCGGCTCTCGCACGCATGTGATGTCACACAACTCTGGACAGTCACAGAGCCAGAGATCGCGGCCCCGGAAGGAAGACGGGCAGAAGATGGATGCGGCCTGGAGTGGGGACATCGCTTGCCCTCCAATGCAGGTAAGTGGCACATAATGGGCTATTATGCGATGCATAGTAGCCCATTATGCTTTTACATTCCAGAGTAACATAGAGGAAGTAAACCCCCATCAGGGTTTACTTCCTCTTTAACCACTTGCCTACAGGGCACTTTCACCCCTTCCTGCCCAGGCCAATTTTCAGCTTTCATCGCTGTCGCGCATTAAATGACAATTGCGCGGTCATGCAACGTTGTACCCAAACTAAATGTTTACCCTTTTTTTGAGATGGATAGAGCTTTCTTTTGGTGGTGTTTAATCACCGCTGGGGTTTATTATTTTTTGCTAAACCTAAAGAAAGACCATCATTTAATAAAAGAAAAAAAAAAAAAAAACTTTTTTTCTTCATTTCTACTATAAAATTTTGTAAATAAGTAAGTTTTCTCTTTCGCTGATGAGGCTACACTGATGGGCGACACTGATAATCCACTGCTCTGTCAGCGTGAATAGAGGAACACCAATAACCGTCACCTCCTAGTTATACTGTGTTCAGATGTGATTGGACACAGCTGATCACATGGTAAAGAGCCTACGTCATAGGCTTTTTACCGTGATCTGAGATGTGGTGTGTCGGAGCAACACACTGCACTACCAATTGCCGTGCTGCTTGCCCCCCCGGTAGCACACACACGAACGGCTTGTTCTGGATGACATCCAGTCAGAACGGGAGAGCCACCGGCACGCTGTGCATAGTGATAGCCATGCCACAGCCGTGACTCCTGTGCGGGAATGATGCTATTTTAGCTCGGCTAGTCAAGCAGCCACAGCCCGTGAACCTGGAAGGAAGACCGGGTGAAGATGAAAGCCCTGGGGGAGCCGTGACATCGCTCCAATGGAGGGCTTTGTTTTCAGGTAAGTCTTTCATAATGTGCTAGTATGCGATGCATACTAGCACCTTATGCTCTTAACTTGCAAGAAGAACATTTTTTTGTTTTCTTTTTTGCGGTTTACTAGCACTCTAAATTAGACACAACATTTTCGTAAAAAAATATTTTATTGCATAATTGTTGAAGATCTTATACATACATAGAAGCATTAGTAAAAGAGCAAGCTGATTCATTACCAAATATCATATATCAGTGTATAATCTGCATCATATTCATATGGTAATTCATGTACATGTTCCACACTGTCAAATTTCTAAAACATAATAGGTGCATTCTATAACTTTATGTGTTTCGTGAATCTTGCTTCACTACGAGCGGAGTTCCAAGCAGAAATTTATTTTTGTTGTTTTTGGCCTCCCCTATGCTTGTACACATGATCTACATTAACGTAGATCATGTGAAATTAATTCTGTTCCGATTCCTTTTTTAAAAAAATGTACTTTATTTTCGTTTTGCAGAGCGTTTCCATCTTCGCTGTGGGCATGTGAAGCCCACTCGCACTGCCTTCGGGGATATGGTGCATGCTGGCTACCCAGCATGCACCCCCCGATCTTGCGCATGTACATTATAAGCCGAACGTAGCAGTGAATCCTTCGGTGCTGCGCATTGACTCCTGGGAAGCTATTACACACACCTCCCAGGAGCACAGGCGCCGCCAGAAATGACGCACATTGCCGCGCAATGGCGAAGATTACAAGAGACTCCATAGCAACAATGCTGAAACTGAGTTAAAAAAAATAAATACATTTTCCCAAAAGTTAATGTGCATTAAGAAAGAAGATGAATGATATGAAGATTGAATTATGGGTGGATCTCCGCTTTCAGGAGTAGATGCTATGTAAAATGTAAAATCTGTAAACTTAAGAACAATTTCACAAAATGTATTCAAGCTCTCCTTAAAAAGGGGGAATGCAATATCTATACATATGGATGTTCCTAATAAAACAATACTTATAAATCGGCTTGATAATTGATCTAAAATAATGTCTCCAAATGGCAACTGGATAGGACAGCAACTCGGTCCAGATCCGTACCGTGGTCCTCCATTTAGTGATGCCCGATGTATAAGATCTTCATAGATTATGCAATAAAATTGTTTTTTGCAAAAATGTTATGCCTCATTTAAAGTCCCATGGAAAAATGTTTTGTTTTATGTGTGGCATATAAGGGGATGGAGGTGTGGTATCATTAGGCACCAGATCGCAATTCTATTGTCTACAACCACACCAGTCACTTCCAACTACAGCTCAAAGGAGATCTGTGTATGCTGGCACTGCCCTACCCCTCTGAAGGGTGCTGATTGAGTACACACAGAATACATACATACGCCTGGCCCACCCTCACATCCAGACTAGTGCTAATGGATGTGCAGACCAGGGATGAGCCCAGGAGTGTTCAAAGATGACTCCACACTTGCCTGAGGTGTCCCGCCAGAAAACTGTCAAGGCCAACACCTTCTCATAGGCAGTGAAGCATTCCCTGTAGCTACATATATGCATGCCCCTTATCAGGGTGGATAAAAATCAAGGATTTTTAATAAAAAAAAAAAAAAATCCACCCTGTCCCTTATATACATGCATATGTGGGGGAATTCCTCCTCCACCACCTATGATTGAGTAGTCATCCAGTTGGGCGGTTTTGTGGCAGTGTGATATCAGAAATCATGGCTGCGACATCTCACTGTTGAATTATCCAAGATGTATGAGGCCTCATGTACATGGTGCGCCTGTTTATCCACTCTGAATAGCAGAACTCCTGCTAGGGGAAAAGCTACTTAAAAAAAAAAAAAAAGCTGTAAAATCCGCATATTGCACATGCGTTTAGGCGTGCCAATCGTTTGAGTGTTAATGGATTCTATTGGCCAGAATGTTAATTTATTCTAGCCATTGGAATGTATTAAAGCCCCAACGCTAGACGCGCTCTGCATTTTCTCTGCTTTTTAGCTCCTTTCAAGAACACGCCTTTTGATGGGTATTTTTTTCAGCCTGTAAATGCTCCTCTTCTAATACCCCTGTAAATGCTTATGTGTGCATGGAGACTTAGACCCCTTTCACACTAGAGCGCCGCTAAAGCGCCGGTTGTTTTTGCCATGCTTTAGCAGTGCTTTTGTGCTGGTTTTCTGGTGCTAGCGGGCCGTTTTTTTTTTTTTTGGGTAAAAAAAACCCCAAAAAGACCCGTTTAGCATCACTTCTGAAGCGCTGCCCATTCACTTCAATGGGCAGAGGTGTTTTTGAAGCTCTTTTTGTAGTGCTTCAAACCCAGAGGCGTAACTAGAACCTTCAGGGCCCCGGTGCAAGAAATTATGAAGGGACCCCTGGCCAGGGCCCTTCCCTCTTCCCACTGATCCTGGTGCCCTTTATGCCTATTGTGGGTCCCTTTTATTACGGTACTGCAGTGGGGCCCTTTCACAAGTTCTGCAGCAGGCTCCAGGGGGACCAGGGAAGCACACAGGGGCCCTGGGAACAGCAGAAGACAAGTAAACTGGATAGAGGAAAATTGAGGAGATTGGGTCCTCTAAATGCCACCCCCGCCATCCCTCCTATCCAGGTGTACAAGGGAGGCACATGGGCCCCCTGGACCATGGGGCCCGGTTGCAATTGCAACCCCTGCAACCCCTATCGTTACGCCCCTGTTCAAACCCATCCCAAAGATGCTGCAAGCGCACCGCCCTGTGTGAAAAGAATCATTGAAATGAATGAGAGGTGCTTTTCAGAGGCTATTTCTAGCGCTAAAACACGTTCCGTTCACATCTCTGCGATTCGCAAATTGGCAAATCGCGGGATGCTTGTGCTTTCCCGGTGTGTGTTGCCCGTCGATTTTCAATAGCACCTCAAATGCGGCACGATTTTCCCGGGCGACGATATAGGTAAAATTGTACAAACAGAATCTTCTGTTTGGCCTGTTGTCCAAAAGAAGTATGAGATTTTACCGTGATTGTCACCCCCATATGCTTGAACGGAGCCTTAGGTTTACATAGAGGGGCTTTTACAGGCTCAACTCAAACCCCTATAAAACTGGTATAAGCCCAAGAATCCAAAGGATGACTCAACCCACACGCTCCACCTAGAACTCAAATATCCCCTTTAGGTGGGCCAGTCCTTTCAGCAGACAAATATCATTTAGGAGATTCACAGTTCAGTGTGTCTAAAGGAGTGTTGTATTTAAGATAACAGAAGCTGGTGACTGTTAAAATAATTCAAACACGCAGAAAAGCAGAGGACTATTAAAGAGACCCAAATAGTCAAACTTCACGTGATCTCTAACATAATCTGTAAACTAGTCCTAGGTCTTGATCACACAATCAATGCGTTGTTTACATTTGCAGCAGCCCTTACTGTCCCTCTGAAGAAGCAATCTGCAGTGGTTCACCTCAGAGAGTGGTTGACAGGCAGCTGGGAGGTGATATGTCTACTCAGCACCGGTTTTAATAATTCTAGGTATGACTTTTTACATAATTACATTGATTACTGCTTGGGCCATGTATATACCATACCTGGACGATCCTCTTGGAAGTGAAAATCACTGTAGTAAACACCCTACTCCAGTTCTTCACTAGCTTCCAGGTCCCATGCTGAGCAGCTGCCTTGCTGCTTAGCGAACACAGGAGGTTGGCTGCTCAGCATGGGCGCCATTCAGAGATTGCTCTGCATTTCCTTAATATATGCAAATCATTCTCCAATTGGAGAGGTGGGTGGCAATGCCAGGCTCTTCACCTTGTCCAACCAAAGAATGCTTTGCATCATTGCTAAGCATTTGGGGATATAATTATCACAATGCATTGCATCCATGCTGTGTATACAGCTGTGCCCATGCTTTTGCAGTTTAACCACTTGCTTACTGGGCACTTTCACCCCCTTCCTGCCAAGGCCAATTTTCAGATTTCATCACGGTCGCATTTTGAATGAAAATTGTGCGGTCATGCAACGCTGTACCCAAACAAATTTTTATAGTTTTTTGAGAGACATTCAGAGCTTTCTTTTGGTGGTATTTAATCACCACTGGGATCTTTTCTTTTTTGCTAAACAAACAAAAAATGTTTCTGTTATAAAGTTTTCTAGATAAGTAATTTTGCTTCACTAATGAGGCTGCACTGATAGGCGGCATTGAGGTGGCACTGATGGGGCTGCACTGATATGTGGCAGTGATAGGAGGCACTGACTGGCAGCACTGATGGTCACTGACTAGCAGCACTTGTGGGCACTGTTGGGGCTGCACTGATCATCAGGACAGTGATGATCAGTGCCCTGATTATCAGTGTATATATCCCCTATGTAGATTTGCCAGTTATTGGCTCTCCTCATGCGCTGTCAGTGTGATGAGAGGACTGCTGATAACCGGCAAACTCTGTTTACACTGTGTGATTGGACGCAGCTGGTCACACGGTAAAGAGCCACTGTGATTGGCTCTATATCCCGATCTGTGATCAACTGTGTCCGAAGCAGGGTGGATACAAATCAATGATTTTTTTTTTTTTTTTTTTTTTTTAATCAATCATCACCAGCCACTCCTTTAAAGTGAATGGGACTGTCGGTGAGTCAACAGCGGGTCAGAGGAGGAGCCGATGCAGGACAGAGATGACAGTTGCTCTTTAAAAATTATGATTTAAATCAAACCTTTTTACTAGTGATTAAATCATGATTTAAATCAACTTGATTTAAACCAAATCCAATCCGAAGGACACTGCGATCACAGATCCATGCCAATGCACGCGGGTGGAGGTCAGTAAACATCCTCCTGGCAATGTGAGCCTGCGCTGTAGCAGTCTTCTGGCTATAGTGCAGGTGGGAGGTGGTTAATGGACATGATAGTGGCTCAATCGCCTATTTTTACCACCCCGACCACAAGTGTAAACCAGCCCTTAGGTGCAAGGAGACTGCATAAAATGAACTTTAGGGAAGTGGCTGTTGGATTTGTGAAAACATTGTGTTAATATTAGCATGCACATACAAATGCTACTTCAGAGTTTTCCTTTTTAAGACACATTTTTACGTCTTTTAAATGGAATCTTCTATGTGTGCGTCTGAGGATAGCAGGTGTCCTGCTATTTACAAAGTCTGCCTCGGATGGTGCTTGCAGATAGTGTGTGTGAATGGAACTGAATTCTTTGAATCAGCAGCTTGTGCTTTTGGGGTACTAATGCTGGGACTACTGCAGCCAAAAAGTGTTTTTTTTTGTTCTGTGGGGGAGCAGAAACCGGAATGCACAGACAGCCAAAAAAAAAAAAAGAAACCACTTTCAGCAGTTTTAACCCTTCCCTGCTCTTGTAAAAAAAGAGTGTTTGTATCCCTCTTGCAGAAAATTTCTATTACTCCCTGTCCCAATAGGGAATGAGGGGAATCTTTCCAACTGGGAAACGGACAGTAGTAAAAACCCGACAGAGGTTATAACCCTTCTCAGCTCTATCCAAAATAAAAGGTTTTTGTTGTAGTTGGGCTTTATGCACACTGGGTAATTAGCTCTGCTGCCTGGGGCTCCAGCAATTAGCTGTAGATGGAGGGCACAAGTTCACCATCCAGCCCCACTGGCAGCTTGTCAAACTCTGAAAGGCAAACTCTGAAAGGCATACCTAGCAGTATGAACGTTTAGGGCAGTTTGTGCCCATGGATGCATGCTTGGTACTTATTCAGTGTGCAATTGGTGTTCTCTACAGCAGAGTAGCATTGAGTGGTAGAGGAGGTAAGTATTCATTCTTTCTTTTTTACATGAATGTGTTTTGATTAAACTGTGTTTTGTTATATGACGGTTGTTTTAGATCCACAGGTTAAGATTAACGTAGTAAAAATATCTTTTCTTTTTAACAGGAGAAGACTGAAATAGAAGGGACCTTATTTGTGTATACAAGGTACATATGATTACATGGAATGTTGATGCTAAAAATGTGTAATGACAAGCTGGGCACACAACGGTTTGCATTCTGACAAACCACTGGGGTCTGCTTTTCAGAATACCACTGTTTGGCCAACATTTTTTGATCAAAGCATGTCAGGTGGGAGAGTGCTGACAGGGGCATTTATTAAGACCCCTTTCACACTGAGGCAGTTTTCAGGCGTTTTAGCGCTAGAAATATGTCCTGAAAACTGCTTCCCATTCACTCAATGTGTGTTTTCACACTGGGGCGTTGCATTTGCGTGATGGTTAAAAAAGTCCTTCAAGCAGCATCTTTGGGGCGGGCCCTGCCCATTGAAATGAATGGGCAGCGCTTCCAAAGTGACCTTAAAAAAATCGGCCCGCTAGTGGCCGAAAACCGCCGCTAAAGCACACCAAAAAAACGACCGACGCTTTAGCACGGTTTTAGCAGCACTTCAGTGTGAAAGGGATCTAAGACCCCTTTCACACTGAGGCTCTTCTAAACTGCCAGTAAAACACTGAGCACTTTTTGGGTGCTTTTCAGGCGCTTTTCAATAACTTTTCAGGTGCTTTCCATTAATTTCAATGGAAAGGGGTGCTTTTTGAGTTGCTTTATTTAGCTCTCCAAACATGCTCCAAAGATGCTGTTTGCAGGACTTTTTCACCTCCCTGCCAGTGCACCGCCCCAGTGTGAAAGCATGCATTGACTTTAATGGAAAGCTGTTCTCGCAAGCTTTTCAGGCGCTTTTTTTTAACACAAAAAGTGCTTGAAAAACTCCTTCGTGTGAAAGGGGTCTAAGTGAATGTCAACTGGTTCATCAGGAACCGGCTGAAATTCACTCCACATTTGGCCAGCTTTACAGAAGACTGATGAAAGCTCTTAGGCTAGGACTACACTGACGATTGAATGTTTATTGAGAGATTTAGACCCCTTTCACACTAGAGTGGCGCTAAAGTTCCGGCGTGTTTTCCGTACTTTAGCGGCGGTTTTTCGGCTGCTAGTGGGCCATTTTTTTAGGGTCACGTGACAACGGGACCTTACAAAAAAAAACAAAAAAGACCCGTTTTGTGGCGCTTCCCATTCATTGTAATGGGCAGGGGCGTTTTGGGAGTGCTATTTACAGCACTCCCAATCCCTCCCCAAAGATGCTGCTTGCAGGACTTTTCCTAACGTGCCACAAGCGCACCGCCCCAGTGTGAAAGCACACACTCTGCAGAGAATGGGAGGCGCTTTACAGGCGCTATTTATAACGCTAAAACGCCTGAAAACAACCTCAGTGTGAAAGCGGTCTTAAAGCCCATTTGAAGTATAACGTAATAGATATAGATCTTCACATACACAGTGTTTTATAGCAGAAGTGTACTTTTACCATAAAATGTACTTCTCATTTTTGCCCTCCCAACTTATAGTAACCCATCCTCCCTCTCCCTGTTTGTTTTCTTAAAGCGGAGTTCCACCCAAAAATGGAACTTCCGCTTTAAGCACTCCTCACCCCCTTACATGCCACATTTGGCATGTAATTTTTTTGGGGGGAGAGTGTGCCCCCAGGTTTCAGAGGGACTTCCTGTCCCTCTTCCACTTTCCGCCTCGGGGCCGCCTAGGCGACTCCTCCTCTCCTCCTAGGCGGCCCCTCCCTCCTGGCAATCTTCTGGGACACGTCACAGGTCCCAGAAGATTGCCTGGCCACTGGCAACGCGCAGCGCGATTCGCGCATGCGCAGTGCGTGCCCGGCCGTGAAGCCACGGCCGGTGCCCACACCTGCAATGCCGGCGCCGCAGGGAGGAGGGGGGAGACGAGCGAGGCTTCGGGAGCAGCCGTCGCTGGACCGGGAGACAGGTAAGCTACTGTTTATTAAAAGTCAGCAGCTAAACTTTTTGTAGCTGCTGACTTTTAATAAACTAAAAAAGCATGGAACTCCGCTTTAACTACATTCCACAGGTTCAGCTTGCTGCACTGTTGGGAGCCTACAGCTATTATCTTCTATCACCTGCACATTCGTACTCCATAGGCTTCCATGTTGACTTCTCTTGAGGCAGGGACTCCTATAGAAGTCTGTGGGGATCAACTGTGCAGGTGTAGCCTCCAGCTGAAATGTTGTTTTGAGCTGGCTTAAGCCAATCATACACAGTTCAAATCAACACGAACTGGCAGAGATTCAAACCGTTAATGGGCAGGCTGAATGTACCAAGTTGATCGATTGATCAACTTGGGTACAACCAGCACTCCCGGATTCTCTTGCGATTATCGCTAGTGCCTCCTATAGCCGTTAGCAATGATCACTGTCTGTGTTGATGGGGGAATCGAGCAAATTTGCTCCATGTTTGGCCGGCCTAAAGCTAGGCACACACTTCAGTTTTGCTTCGGTCAGAGACACTGTACTAACCATGCGAGGTTAGTCCAGCGTTCTCCCCCGCTGAGCTGTTGTGTTCTGACAGGGGGCCACCCCCCCCCCCCCTCTGCCAGAACACTCCGATCAGCGCTCTCTGCCATTGGCTGAGAGCGCTGATCGGGAGTTGGTCGGCTGTTTTCCAGCATGCACCTCCAACAGACTGACATCCACATGGGCAGAATGTCGGCCGTTTTTTTTTTTTGAACTGGCAAATGTCTCCCAACCTTCTGTCCATGTGTTTACGGGGCTTTAGTACAATGTATTGGCTGAGGCAGTGGGATGCTAGTAAAAATGTATCTGGGGAATGGTGGGTTACTGTAGGGTGTGTGATCCTAAAGGATAAGTGAATTTAGGGCTGATATACCGTATAGCATAAACTCCATTTCATTTCCCTGCCCAATTGCGTACAACTGCCTATAGAAGTTAATGGCAGTAAGCAACTATATGCATGTATATATGAAAGTACCTGCATAAACATGAGTACAAGCATACAACTCTACACACTATAAATCAACCTCACAATGTTTTAGTTCCACTTTAAAAACTTGTTTATTATCATCTGCTTAGCCCCACATTGATCTCATTATGTAGCAAATGAGAGGACTGAAAGAGCTAGGTAATTATCCCAACAGCAAGGAGATTTAATAAAATTCTGATAAGGCTGCTCTTCCAGGACCGCCACCAAACACCCACATGCTGGGGGACTTTATGACTCCATATGACCATGTACAGAGGCCGCTGTGCCCTTGCTGTCGCTTTTTATGGAAACCCCATTTGTGCTACCTCCTGGAGACGTTGGCGCCAGCTTCTCTTTTACCTGCCAACGGATCCTTGCCTGGCTTTACTATGGTGTGTGTGGAGCAGTTCACAGATAAAATAAATAATTTTATGTAAACTGAACTGTCAGCCGCTCCACATACAAAATTGCGGAGGTGTAAATCTTATCCAAAAAAAATGTAATGCCAACTTTATTTATTACACTTTAAGCTAATACTATATACACAGTGCACACCCTGACAATGTGCAATGGGGTAGATTTACTAAAATTGGAGAGTGCAAAATCAGGTGCAGCTGTGCATTTTAGCTATTCAGCTTGTTCAATTAAGCTTTGACAAAAAAACGCCGGAAACTGATTGGTTTCTATGTAGAGCTGCTCCAGTTTTAGCAAATGAACACTAATATACAGCTGCAGTTTTTCCGGTCTCCTCTCAGATGTCTGTATGCTCTAAGACTTTTTGTTTCCCCATGCTGGCAACTTAGGTCTAAAAGCTCCCATGTTGATATCATAATTTTGTCCTTTTACAAGCAGCTATAAGAAAAACCCAAGTCCATTTATTCTTATTTCTGCTTTTTTAGGTCAGCATCTCCGCACCATGGCTTTACGATAATGAACCGCCTTAACATGCACAATTTGGTGGAACCTGTCAACAAAGATCTAGAATTTCAGCTTCATGAACCTTTCTTGCTGTACCGGAACTCAAGTTGTGAGTGTTGCTAATTATGTACTGAGAGTGTGTGTGTATGTAAGAACTGGACTCTGTGTAAATTTCTGCATTTGCTTTTTGATTCTGTACATGGCGAAAAAGTTATGTATTCCCATGCAGTAGGAGATGTTTGTGGTCCATGCTTATAACTAGGGAGAGGGCTGGGACCTTTGGAAACCCAGCAAAAGTCAGCAAGCCTCCTGATAAGCCTTAGTTAAAGGTAATAGAGTTCATGCTGAGTAGCATTGGCTTGGCTGCACCCCTTCTTCATGAATTGTTGGTTCACCATTTTGCTTATTTATGGGATGTTTAAAGAGAAGTATGGCTGAAGCTTCTTTGGTCATACTTCTCATGTGGGTCACAGGAGTGCAAAAGTAAGTGCACTAAAGTCTGCTGTCGGCTTATGTCACAGAGCCGCTCCAATCTCTGGATGTATCCTGACAATAATGCTAGAACTGGCAGCTGGTTCAGCCTCTTAGCACACCGCTGAGAGCCTGATCCGGCTGCTCTTACCCCTTCCACAGCCTGGCACTTCAGTGAGCACTGGAGAGGCAGGAAACAGAGCAGTGACTGTCATTGTGCTCAGTGCGGACCTGAGAACTCAGTGATCATTGGTTATGTTATTGCTCTGTTCTCAGACTTCGTTCTGGCAGAGGACAGCTGCAGCACCAGACAAATGTAATAGCCATATAGGTGAGTACGTTTGTTTGTTTTTTTTCACTTCCCACAATTTAAATCTTTTGAACTTTTCCATATGTATATTATAAGAAAAGTGGGCATTGTCTGTCTGCAATTCTAATAATAAAAAAGATAAAACATGCAAAAACATGGACATCTAAAATGTAGGTATACAAGACATATGTTTGGCTTTGACATGGAGTTACATGGAGCAATTTAGCCCTGGCTCACATTGGCAAGACTGCTATCAGTGAAATTTCATGTGCCGCTTACTGACATTTGTGCAGTTTCATTTAACAGATGTCCATGCAAGTCGCACTGAAATTGCACAGAAATAGTGCAGGAACAAGCTGTGACTTGAATAGTTCCTTCGCCGCAAATGGGGTGCAACTTGCCATGCGACTTTGAACTGTTAAGTCACACGACACGTCACACTGGTGTGAACCAGGGCTAAGGAGACCACATGAGTGATTAAATATCCTGGGGCAGCCAAACCTTAACATATTTTTCTAATACAGCCATTCTCAAGCAGGGTTCTGTTGAAATTGGTAGGGGTTCCCTGAGCTTTTGCTAACTGACCTCCTATCTGATGGTGTCACTTGGCAGAGCCAGAAGCATTACCCCATGATCGTTTTAACTGTAAGGAGGACATTCTGATTGCCGGCAAGGCCTCTTGCACACTGCAGCTTGAAAAAGCTCAGAACAGCGTTGTTTTTACTGAGCTTAAATGTAGCCCATTATTTATAACGTGCCTGTGCACACAGGTGTGTAAACAAGTGCAAAGTATTCCTCCATTAAAAAAATATAGCAAAATCTGCATACCCGGTCAGTATTTTATGCCAGTGTGCGCAAATATGCACACAAATACAAGTATAAATATGAATGAATTTTCCCTAGGAAGGTTTTGTGCGCGCAAATGCACGTATGCATGCAAATATGCATGAATTTGCACAAAACAAGCACCCGACATTACGTCTAAAAAAAAAAAATAAAAAAAAAAAAAAAAAAGCTGAGGCTCAAATACTGTATATTTCAAGGGGTTCTATGGTTTAAAAAGGTTGAGAAGCTGTTCTAGTTTGTCCTAAAATGTAACACTCTAAAGATATTCTAAAGATTATGCAAATTCAAGAAACCTAGAAATATGTAGTTCCCAATTACTGACACCTGGCTTTATTACTTTCTGAGGCTTTGTCCTGAAACAAGTAAGCAGGTCAGCAAGCAAAGTTACAGCACCCAATCTGCAAACTGTTTGCAAGTTGGTGACTCAGGGAACACTGACACCATTAAAGGATATTTCACTTTAAAAAATAAATGCACGTTTTTTGCAGGTAAAAAAAAAATGTGCATTTACTATTTTTATTTTTTAATTTTTTTTCTAGTAGCCTGGAGAACATTGCACCAGCGATCTGTATGATGCCATGCAGGTCTCCTGCAGACTGTCAGTGTGAGTTGTCTGCCTGTACATCATATTGCCAGGTAGTTGCACACCAACAGGAAGAATGAATGAACTACTATAGCTCTCAACATTGCTGTGCTAGTTCATTGAGAACTGCAAGCCAACAGCTGAAAAAGATGTCGGAACTTGTAGTTCATTTGTTCACAGAACTCTGTGAGCGAATGATGTACCCATGTGGGTGGAGCCCTGCACGGCTGCACTGTTTCCAAAAGTGACAGTTGGTATAGGGAACTTCTCCCAGTACTGCTGTCACAGGGAAACAGCGCAGTGGGAACATGTTGCATGTTTCCGAAGGTGAACTTATCCTTGAATCAATATGCCAGTCAGAGAATTAGCATATTAGAAGGTGGTTACCTCTTTCTTCCTATGTGTCTATATAATTTTTTTTTTTCTTAATGGGAAGGCCCAGTCATCTGCTGTGTGGTCCAAGCATAAGCCTGCTTTTCATTATACCATGTATTTTTTGTAAATAAAGGAATTTGCTGCAAGGAGGTTCATAGAAGACAATAATGACTGTAATATTTGGCCCTCATAATGGGTTGGTCCACTCAAAAATTATTTCACTTTTTTGGTAGATGCTAACCCCCTTTATTTATATATATATATATATATATATATCTCTGGGGACCCTTTTGGTGAGATCTGCATGCAAGTTTCCCGGTCTGCCACCTGTTTTTTTGTTAACTGTGAAGGGGGTGTCACTTTCCTTGTTAGATTTTTAATTTATTTTAGTGAGAGAGAGCAACGTTGATTGAGTCAGGAATTGTCACAAGTTGAGGCCTTTGTTGGGATATCCATGACACATGGAGGTCACTTTTGGGATATCCATGACACCTAAGAGGTCCGAAATGTACTTTGTCCAGCATGCTGCACCTATAACTTAAATAACCCTTCTGAACGTAAGGTAGTTAGGGCAGGAAACAGCCCACCAAATACAAAGCGGTTTAGTTTTGGCTTTAACCACTTTTTGAGATGAATAGGCTTAGCACCATATTGATCTTACAGCTGCAAATGAAAGGACTGCTAGAAACTCTGTAAATATTTTTGAGATTTATTAAAACTCAAAGCTGTAATCCATATTTAACCACTTCCCGCCTGCCATATAGAAAAATGATGAGCCCAAAGTGGTTGTGTTATCCTGACTGAACGTCGATGTCCTGCAGGATAAGCCGCTAGTGCGCGTGTCAGTCTGACACACTGCATCTTCAATCCTGATAAAGAGCCGCTGACGTAGGCTTTTTACCATGTGATCATCTTTGTCCAGTCACAGTGTAAACGGGAAGAGCCGTTTATTGGCTTTGCCGCCACTCGACAGGTGCAAGTGGCGGAGAGCCCATTGGCTGCTCTCTTGAGGGGGGTGGTCTGCACTGATAATCAGCGCATTGATTATCAGTGCAGACCCATCGAGGGTGCCCACTTCAGACCACCGGCAATGCCAACTTCAGACCACCAGATGAGCCCACCAGCGGTGGCAATCTGTGCCCATTAGGATGG
>BLSH010411801.1:2746056-2766350 GCA_018402905.1 Glandirana rugosa
GTCTTTAAGTGATTTCTGCCGGAGGTACGCGTCTAACGCGTTGGCGACTACGGAGTAGTCGTCCAAGTCGTCATATTAGACGGTAGCAAAACGGGAGTCTTGGGCGAGTCACTGTGTGTCCACCATGATTTCTCCTACTCCGTGGGGGTGTGACGGGGTGTCGTGTGGTCCCTTGGGTCCTCCTGACGTGGGCGGTAGTGGTCGTGGGTGTCCCCTCGGGTCGACATGAACGACAAACGACGGTCATTGGGACCTTCTAGTAGTCTTCTCGGCACGACAGGCGGGATCAAATACCTTTCTCCCTATCGTTCACTGACAGACGCAGCTCTCCATGATGTGTGGGGTTTATGCTTGTCTCACTAGGAGTTAACTAGGCAGGGAAAAGAAACAGCTTTCCCCTCCCATGGGGCTGTCCTCTCTTCCCACATAAACCCCCTCTATAGCATAGCTCATCAGTTTCAATGCCTAGTTTGCAAGGGTGATCGGACAGCACGGCTCTTCTGATGATCTTCCAGGGTTACTGGCAGCAAACAGCAAGTACAGCTGGGCTCCCCTGTGGGTGCTGGTGATGGCGGGTGCAGTCCTCCTGGGTTCCCTGGTGTGCTGTGGGGCAGTGTGGGGGTGCCTCATCCTCTTTAGTACCACCTGTGTGTCACTGAGCGGGTTCTGAGGGCAAAACGATGGCAGATTATACTGCTGAACCTGCTGATGAGGCATCAGCGGTTGCGCAATCTGCGCATGGAGGCCGTCTTTAGTGAATTTCTGCCCTGGGTGGAGGTCGCCCAACAGGCCCCCAAGAAGCGTCCCCCCCCCCCCTCCTCCTTATTCATCAGGGGAGGATTCTGATCCGAAAGTGGCCTCCGGGGTCTCAGGGACCCCAGTGGACCTATCTGATGGGGAACTGGTCCCATCGGACGGTGAGGAGGATCAGGAGGCGGCGGCTGCGCGCGAAAAAGCATTGGTCGCCGCCATTATCACTGGCATTCGCACTACGCTGCGATTGAGCCAGGATGGGGAATCGCAGTCTTCTGCGTATGTGTGTGGGTCCTCTAGGCCCCCCAAGGCCCCCAAGGCTTATCCATATGATCAATTTTTGGATCATTTTCTTTATCGTGAATGGCAACGTCTGCAGCATTCCTTTTCGTTTTCAAGACGGTTCGCTGCTCGCTATCCTTTTGAGGAAAGCTTTTTGAAAAAATGGGAAGCGCCTGTGGTGGACCCACCGATAGCCCGCCTTAGTAAGGCGACGACCATTCCTCTGGAAGGGACTCCTTCTTTTAAGGACCCCGCTGATAGAAAAACAGAGGCACTTTTAAAGTCGCTATTCCTGGTGGCAGGTTCTGCTGTGCGGCCAGCCCTGGCGTCCGCCATAGCGGCTCAACATCTGTATGAGCGTATGGCGGAGCTCCAGTCTGATCTGGAATGCGGCTGCCTGATGGATGCGCCTCAGAGGGCTGAGTTTTTGCTCCAAGGATTCAAGTACCTTTGTGATGCAGCCGTGGATTTACTGCCGATGTTATCCAGGATATCGATTTTTGCTGTTATCCTCAGACGGATACTTTGGCTGCGTTCTTGGTCCATGCTTCCAAAAAAGGTCTTGCTGACCTCCCTTTTCAGGGTGGATGCCTATTTGGTCCACGTTTGGACGAGATTATTAAGGACTTCACGGGAGGTAAGAGTACCTTCCTTCCAGAGCCCCGGAGGCGTGAGTTTCGCCGTAGACAGGGGCCCCCTCCCTCAGGTCAGAAGAGGTTTTTTCGCGCCTCCAGCACAACAGGTAAGGGGACCCGTCCCGGTAAGGCCGCTGCAAGGGCCGGAAAACGGCAGTGGCAGCGCAAAACCGAAAAGATGGAAGACAAGTCCTCCTCAGCCTGATGGGCTGCCCCCACCCGGGTTTCGGGTGGTGGGACATCTTCTGGAGTTCGCAGACCGGTGGCTGGCTCTCATTCAAGATCGCTGGGTCCGGGAAGTAGTGTCCGCCGGGTACAGGATAGAGTTCAACACTCTACCCCCAGACAGGTTCTACCCACCAAACTGAGGGCTCCCGCAGGGTCGCCGGGAGGCCCTTTTCGGGGCTGTTCAAGCACTTTCGGACCAGGGGGTGATCGTGCCAGTGCCTCCAGAGGAGAGGTTTAGAGGTTTTTACTCGAATCTATTCGTGGTTCCCAAAAAAGGGGGGGGGGTTCGACCAGTCAGGGCGCGGACATTCCGGATGGAATCTATCCGCTCGGTTGTGGCCGCCCTTCATCGGGGAATTTCTGGCGTCTCTGGATATCAGGGATGCGTACCTCCATGTACCCATTTTTCCACGACATCAGCGCTTCCTGCGCTTTGCAGTGGGAGACCTCCATTTTCAATTTGTGGCACTCCCCTTCGGTCTGGCCTCAGCACCCCGAGTTTTCACAAAACTGCTAGCCCCGGTGTTGGCGTTGCTGCGACAGAGAGGCATTGCCGTAGTGGCCTACCTCGACGACCTGCTCCTGCGAGCGAAGTCCGCCTCGGCTCTGGAGGAGAATGTGAGGATCACAATGACCTCACTGCAGGACTTCAGCTGGTTACTCAACCTGCAGAAATCGTCGGAGTACCTGGGTCTGATTCTGGACACAGTGCAGGCGAAGGTGTTCCTCCCGCCGGCCAAGTTGCTGTCACTGCAGTCGGCAGTGCGAACCCTTCTGTCGCACCGTCGGTCTTCATTACGGTTCTGTATGCGGGTGCTGGGGCTCATGGTCTCATCCTTCAAGGCGATACCCTTCGCCCAGAGTGACACTCGTCTCCTTCAGCGAGCAATTCTGGCTCGCTGGGACAGGTCACCTTGGTCCTTGGACCTTCTGATTCGTCTGAGCTCCCAGACCAGGGCGTCTCTGACCTGGTGGCTTCGGGACTCGTCCCTGACTCAGGGGAAGTCGTTCCTGCCCCTCCAGTGGGTGATCATCACCATGGATGCCAGTCTTTCAGGCTGGGGAGGGATCCTGGGGCAGCTGTCTGCCTAGGGCCATTGGTCGGCACAGGAGTCTCGTCTCCCCATCAATGTACTGGAGCTAAGTACATTGATGGGGATGTATCAATGTGCTAAAGCACATCAGATTGTGCCTTTTTCACTGGACAGTGAGATTGCAGGGCCGTCCGGTCCGAATTCAGTTGGACAATGCCACAGCAGTGGCGTATGTGAACCATCAGGGTGGCACAAGGAGTCCAGCAGCTGCGGCGGAGGCAGCTCTGATACTGCGTTGGGCGGAACGTCATGTTCCGGCAATCTCCGCCATTTACATCCCAGGTGTGGAGAACTGGCAGGCGGACTTTCTCAGTCTCCAGACGCTGGACCAGGGAGAGTGGTCTCTCCACCCGGAGGTGTTCAACCAGATTTGCTGCAGATGGGGGACGCTGGACGTGGATCTCGTGGCATCTCGTTTCAATCACAAGGTGGAGACCTTCGTGTGCAGAACGAAAGAGCCGTTGGCAGTGGCCATGGACGCTCTGGTGGCCCCCTGGGGCCGTTACCGACTTCTGTACGCCTTCCCTCCGATAAGGCTGTTACCGCGATTGATACGCAGGATAGTAGCAGAAGTTATACCAATAATCCTGGTGGCTCCAGATTGGCCTCGGGGCACTTGGTATGCCAACGTGGTGCAAATGGTAGCAGACGCCCCTTGGCGGCTCCCGCTGAGAGACGATCTTCTGTCTCAGGGGCCCATCTTGCACCCTGCTTTACCCTCGCTGGCTTTGACGGCTTGGCTATTGAGTCCTAGGTACTAAGAGACAGGGGAGTCGCCGACTCCGTGATCCCTACCTTGTTGAAGGCTCGCAAGTCTACTTCCCGCAAGATTTACCACCGCACCTGGAAGGCTTATATAGCTTGGTGCGAGGCGGAGGGTCATAACCCTCGCTCTTATGTTGTATCCAGGGTCCTGACCTTTTTGCAGCAGGGCCTGAACAAAAAACTGGCTGAGTACTCTCAAGGGCCAGATATCGGCTCTGGCGATTCTTTTCCAGAGACCTTTGGCTTCACACTCGTTGATTCGCACCTTTGTTCAAGGTGTACGACATGTGGCGCCTCGGGCGAAGGTTCCGATGGCTCAGTGGGACCTGAATTTGGTCCTTTCTATACTTCAGAAACCACCATACGAGAATAGGGAGATTTCCTTTCAACTGCTGTCGCAGAAGGTGGCTTTCTTAGTAGCCATTACTTCGGGTGTCTGAATTGGCAGCACTGTCGTTCAAGTCTCCCTACCTAGTCCTGCACAAGGACAAGGCGGCCTTGCGACCCTCTCCTTCCTTTCTTCAGAAGGTGGTTTCTTCCTTTCATTCATTAATGAAGATATTGTTCTTCCTTCATTGTGCCCTCGCCCATCGCACCCAAAAGAAATTGAGTTGCATGCTTTGGACGTTGTAAGGGCCTTTAAGGCCTTAAGAGTGTATTTATCTGCTACAGCTTCTTTTCGGAAAGCTGATGCCTTGTTTGTACTGACAGAGGGTCCGCGCAAATGTTTGGTGACCTCGTCGGCTATGGAGAGCTGCGTCTGTCAGTGAACAATAGGAGAAAAGGGGATTATTTTAAGAACTTACCGTAAAATTATTTTCTCCGAGTTCACTGACAGACGCAGCACCCACCCCTCTGTGCTCTGTTCTATGTACGGCTTGTGTACGAACTGATGAGCTATGCTATAGAGGGGGTTTATGTGGGAAGAGAGGACGGCCCCATGGGAGGGGCCAGCTGTTTCTTTTCCCTGCCTAGTTAACTCCTAGTGAGACAAGCATAAACCCTTTATTTTACTCACTGAACTGCAACTCAATTTATAACCTTTGTATTGTATTTTATGCTGAATATTTGATTGATATTTTCTCTCTCATCATTTAAAATACACCTATGATAAAAATTATAGACCCTTCATTTCTTTATACGTGGGAAAACTTACAAAATCTGCAGGGGATGAAATTATTATTTTCCCCATTGTATATAGCTAACAACAATTGTCTCAAACTATTACTTGTGCAGGCTGCACCTCATATAATTACAGAAAACCAATAAAAGAGCCAGCCTAAAGAGTAGCCACACTAACACTGAACAAAATGTGTATAAACATTATGTATAAAGATTATCCTACATGAAAACTATGAATCAATAGTACTGGGACTCACAGCTGCCAACATCCTTCGATGTACTGAACACTCAATTTTCTAGCTAGTGGGTCTTTATAGGCAAGTGTAAAAGCAAAATGTATTTTTATTTTAATTTGAGACATAACCTCCTATAAAACCATATAGCTGCTGACATATATACATTCTTTTGATTCCATTCTTTATACAACTTGCGGTATACCCATGTTATCCCGAAGAAGATCATACATATAATCCATTCTACTTGGTGTATCTGCACAGATCCCAATATTGCAGTATATAATAAATGTGTAATAAAATTCAACTCTAAACAAATAAAAGTATACCCCAACAAAAATGACATTCTCAATGCAACATAATCGGATGCTAACAAAAAGAAAAAAGTTCTCATAAAAGAATAACATACTGTATAAGCCCTTGGAATAACACACACACACTTGCAAACTCCGGTCTGTATTATTCTGTGCCATAATGCAATATTTGATATGCTGTTTAGTAATCTATGGGAGCTATAGGAATACATTTACCGGTATTTATATTAAAGAACAACTATGGTCAAAATGAAAAAATCAATATGTTATGTAACTATACAGTCTGTTAAACATCTCACTGGTTGTTTTCCAAAAAAACATAAGGCCTCATGCACATGGGTGTCAACTTGTGACAACCACTTTAACCTACAGGTAAGCCTATGATAAGGCTTAGCTATAGGTGCCCTGCATATCTCCTAAACCTGTACGGTTCAGGAGATATGCAGTGTATTTGCTGTGCCGACATCATGTCGTCACCTGCGCAGTGAAGAAACGACCTCCGTGCCGTTCCTCCACTGTGACCGTGTCATGAATGGCGGCTCCCGCGCACATGTGCGGGAGTGACGTCACGCGACTCTGGCCAGTCACAGCGCCGGAGTCGCGGCCCTGCAAGGAAGAGGGGCAGAAGATGGATGTGGCCTGAAGCGGGGACATCGCTGGACGTCGCAGGCTTCGTTTGCAGGTAAGTGGCACATAATGGGCTAGAATGCTATGCATAGTAACCCATTATGATTCTACTTTACAGGGGAATGTAGAGGAAAGTAAACCCAATCTGGGTTTACTTCCTCTTTAATAGAATACTTTAAAAACCTGTGTACTGTGTGTTTTATTTTTTACTTTTTTTAGGTGAATGGGTAGGGGTCGGGATTCTGATAAGCCCACAGACCTCGACAATCACCGGCCAGGGTTGTCGGGAATAAGCCCTTGTCCTCATCAACATGGGGACAAGGTTCTTTGGACTGGGGTGGCGCAGGGCCCCCCTTGCCCCAAAGCACCCTCCCCTCCCCATGTTGAGGGCCCTTTCCTGACCTGCCGGGTTGCATGCTTGAATAAGGGTCGCATTTATTTATTTTTTGGCGTGGGGGTTCCCCTTAAAATCCAAAAATCCTTAACAGACTGAAGGGTCTGGTATTGTCCTGGGGGGGGCAAGTCATCATGGTCCGACTTCGAGTGCAACTTCTATTCAAATTCTATTCAATAGGCTCACATAGGGAACCATTGATTTTGAATAGAGGCATGAGAAACGCTGCTAAAAGCTAGCGCGGCTAAACGCGCATTGACGCCAATGCAACAAGCTGCTAATATCGCGTTTTTAACGCCGCTTTTTCTCAGATCAGAACTGGCTTTACAGCTCATTTTTTTGTAACGCCCGTGTGCATGAGGCCTAAGGATTTTGAGATATCTACCTCGTCCCCTGCAGCTGAAAGCTCTCATGTTCACTTCCTTTACTGAGGAGACAACGGTGCTTCCTGTGTTTCTAAATGCCATTGTCCCCTTTTGTGTGCTGCCTCTCTGAATAGACTACAGCATGCCTTCCTGACATCACTAGGGGAGGTGCTCCTCCAATCTATGGAAAGCTTAGGCATTTCCTTCTCCACAGAAGTCCAGATGAGCCTCTGCCCAGGATCAGCCTGTGATGCCCCACCCACTCCCTCCTATGTCTGCCTTTGCCCGCTCACTGCTCTGTGTCTATACAGGCTGTTCCCAGCTTGGCTTTTCTTCTGTCAGTTTACCAATTACCAGACAAGAACAGGCAAAGAGAAGCACACAGAATCTGTGTGCAAACTAACCTGTACTGACTTGTGCTGTTTTAATAGCACACACCCAGCTATTGATTGGCAGATGGGTGTGTGTTATGTAAGATAGACTGAGCATGATAGAAGGCATGAGGACTCATGGGAATTGCAGTCCCCTGTGGGAGATGCAGATTCTAGCACAATGGAAGGAAATTACATACAAAGTCTGCAGAACTCATCCCACCATCACTAGCATTATACAGCAAAGGAGGACTGGTGGAGGGGATTAGAGACCACAATTGTGGCTATATGGTAAGAAAATAATAATTTCAGTTATTACCGTGTGTAACTTTCAGGCTTTTATATGAGGATTTACTAAAATGTGTATGCTGCCTTTAGTTGTACTTTAATGAAAGCTGGGCAGTGTAAAGGGGGATAGTGCTACATCTGATGAATGATTTTTGGTATTATTGGGGGGGGGGAGCCCAATCAGGTCTTTTGTATATAAATATATGATTATACTTTAACTGGTTCCTGACCAGCTTACGTACATTTACTGCTGCAGGTTGGCAGCATAATGCAAATCGCCATTTAAAAACGGCGAAACGGGCTTGCGCAGCTAGGGAACGAGCGTGTGCTTCTCGTGCCCGTCGCACATTCCCTGAGCAGGGTCCCGGGTCGGATGGACTGAGTGTCCGCCGGTGACCCGTGATCGCCTGATACAGAAGAAAAGCGGGGAACCGCCAATGTAAACCGCTCTGTCAGGCGGCATGACGAGGATCACGGTATCAGTTAGATCTGTCATGCCCTTGCCAGCCCAGCCCCCACACAGTTAGAACATGCCTAGGGAACACACCTAACCCCTTAATTGCCCCCTGCGGGTTAACCCCTTCCCTGCCATTGACATTTATACAGTAATCGGTGGCTATCTTTAGCTCTGATTGCTGTATAAATGTCTGGTCCCAAAAAAGTTTCAAAAATGCAGATCGCCGCCATTACTAGTAGAAAAAAAAAATAGTAAAAACGCCATAAATGAATTGTCATAGTTTGTAAATGCGGCAACTTTTGCGCAAACCAATCAATATTTTTTTTACCACAAATATGTAGAAGAATATATATCGGCCAAAACTAATGAATACTTTTTTTTTGGACATTTATTATAGCAAAAAGTAAAAAATATTATTTTTTTTTTTCAAAATTGTCCGCTCTTTTTTTGTTTTTAGCAGTGATCAGACGTGATGTAGAGGTGATCAAATACCACCAAAAGAAAGCTCTATTTGTGGGAAAAAAAGGACGTAAATTTCGTACGACGTCACATGACCGCGCAATTGTCAGTTAAAACGACGCAGTGGCGAATCGCAAAAAGGGCTCTGGTCATTAAGGGGGTAAGTCCTTCTGGGGCTGAAGTGGTTAAAATAGCTTATCGGATTTCACAGCATTATGAGCCTAAAAACACCATGAACAGAGCCATTTGTTCTGATCTGGAACTCCACCAATGAGAGCACCAATTTCTGGCTGTTGAAGAGCTCTCAATAATTTACAGAAGTTTGAGAGGTGTATGATGGAGCTTTAATTGAGTTGAGACTTCTATTCAGTGTGCATCTGGAATTGAGAAGGCACTGTAAGATTTGTTTGTGTATAAATGAGCAAAATCATTTAGGTTTAAACACCTTTTTTTAAAAAAAAAAATGTGAATATTAGAAGTAGCCTGCTTTTCACTACAAGCAGCCACACCCCTGGAACAGACAGGAAGACTGAAGAGTAAAGCTGATGTTTTATCTGTCTGCCCTGGTTCCTTCTTTGCCTGCTTACCTACATGCTAATGAAAATTAAAAAACAAAACTTTTACCTTATTTTAGACCAAGTGATGGTATCACTGGGTCTCTGTGCCTCTCTGTGGAATGCAGGCATATCATTGCTGGCGGGCCGGAAGGGTGCTGTGTATAGAGTCCTGAAAACTGATCACTGCACCCTCCCTCTCACGAGTCCTCAGATGGATGCAAGCAGTGGGATTGTTCCTGGGAAGAGTTATGGTAACAATATGTCTTGATGGGTGGATGTCAGTCTGGAGAAGTGAATGCAGAATGTCCTATATCAGTGGTCTCCAAACTGTGGCCCGAGGGCTGGATGGTGCCGTTTTGCTTACCTTTATCTGGCCCTTGAGGTGCTATTCCATCCACTGACACTAATGATGGGACACCATTCCTCCAACTGACACCAGTGGTGGGTCACTATTCCTCCCACAGACAGCAATAATGGGCTACTATTCCTCCCTGTGATAGCAACAATGGGGCACTGTTCCTCTCATTGATATTAATAAAGGGGCACCATTATTCCCACGGATCCCAACAACAGGGCATTATTCCTCCCACTAAAACTATTGATGGGACATTGTTTACTCCCACTGACACGGGGGTATTTTCTATTACCACTCACCACAGTCGTCCCCATCCCCCTTAAAGTCTGAACGACAGTAAACTGGCCCTTTGTTTATAAAGTTTGAAGACCCCTGCCCTAGATAATGCCACCATGTAATGCTGATCACCAATGGATTGAAGGAACAGAAATTTGGTAAATGAAAGGTGCATGCCAGGGAGCTGGGGGGAGGGAAGCTAGATGATGCTGGTTGTCCTTCAGCCAGGAAATCTCTATCAGATTGCTGTAGCTTTTAATGCACACTGGGAGAAACCTCACAGTATGCAGTGAAATCAGATTAAGCAATTTCAGTACGGGAGAAGAGTCCATATATATGTGCAAAACGGAAGGCAATGCTGGAGTTCAGCTTTAAGGTGCATCTCCCATTCCACGAGGGGTCTGCATTGCTCCTCTCTGTTGTGTGCTGAAGATGCCACAGGCAGTGTCAGGAACATATCACAAAGTCTCTTGATGTCTCAGCGTGACATGAGGAAAAGGGATTTTAAACACAGTTACTATGGCAGCTGAGCTTCAGGCAAACTAAACTGGGAGACGAATATCTAACAAGTGAACGGCGGTCTATTTTCATTTATGTGGAAACCTAGAGTCCCGCTTACAAATTTG
This sequence comes from Glandirana rugosa, assembly GCA_018402905.1. Lineage (NCBI taxonomy): Eukaryota > Metazoa > Chordata > Amphibia > Anura > Ranidae > Glandirana > Glandirana rugosa. The sequence continues at coordinate 2,756,258 of BLSH010411801.1, forward strand.
TGGCGCATCACAAGCAATGTTTAATTCTTCGCCAGAATGCAGTAGTACATGGAATTACTCCATTATATATGTAGATATGCTAAGAGGAGAAACGCAGCCATGCATTGTGGAATGCTTTTTACTCTGCAGTGTTTATGCGGCTTTCTTTGTTTCCTGGCACATGTACATTGACTTGTATAATACATTTTGTGCACAGTTTTAGTGTTTTACCTATGGTTGTAATCTGTGTAGAAATTGTATTGTAGTTTATAGCATGGAATTAAATCCCTGACTTAAATCATCTTTGCTTTTGCGGTTTGTTAAAGCCAACCTTCACTCCCCAAAAAAAGAGAGTAGTATAAGAAGTCTCCCAGAGAGACACTGCCAATCTGTAACCACCACCAATCCCAATCGTACTGAAATAAGAAAAACCCCTATTGGCGGGACTTTGAGGGTAGTGGTACAGAATACATAACAGATTAGGTTTAGTCTAAAAAGTGTAGATATTTATTGACACAAAAATCCAAGCGTAAAATTACATACATCAAGGAGAAATGAATGCATATGAAAAGCTGTATTCAGTTAAAAAGCAGAAAAATATCTGACATATATTGCACAAACCTACGGTTCAGTATATGTATAGAGGCAAGTTACATTCCGCAGTCCTATGCAAAAGCCCTTAGCCTCTTTTCCTTTTGCATAGGACTGCAGAATGTAACTTGCCTCTATACATATACTCAACCGTTTGTGCAATGTATATCAGATATTTTTTTCCTTTTTACTGAATACAGCTTTTCATATGCATTCATTTCTCCTTGATGTATGTAATTTTATGCTTGGATTTTTGTGTCAATAAATATCTACACTTTTTAGACTAAACCTAATCTGTTATGTATTCTTTACCACTACCCTCAAAGTCCCACCAATAGGGGTTTTTCTTATTTCAAAAAAGAGTGTATGCCTCTTTGCATTCCATCACCTCCACAATGTATAAAATATGATATATTTTTTTTTTGTTTGTTTTTTCTTAATTTTTTTTTTTGCACCGCGTCCCCTTCCTCCATTCTCACAAGAATGACGTGAACCCCTCTCCTGAAGCCTCCTGGGATACACAGGGCATGTATCCCAGGAGGCTTCAGCCTCTAAACCAGTGTTAGAGGAGTGCGGACCTGGTGTGCACCATTTTGGGAGCCTTGCTGCCTGAACCAGGTAGAGACCGTGGGCTCCCAGTGATGTCAGTAGGGAAGATGGCAGCCTTGGGACCAAGTGTGATAGCGGAGTAGTGGATTATAAGAAGACTGCTGTCTTTGCTGGGCGGTAAGTATGCTAAATTAAGGATAAAACGTAACAAAAGACTGGAAAAAAACACAGGGAGTCGCAGATAAGTGAAGTTCTCTTTTTAACAAATTTGCATTAACGTGCCCTTTGATGTGAATGGGCTGCCAGTGCACTACAATGCAGACAAAAACAAATATGCATAATTTTTTCCAACTGTAGCACACCACAATACATATGCCATGTGGTATGGTGTGCTGCAGTTCGGATCGCTTGTGCTAGTGCTTTGAAGGTGCCTTTCAAAATGCATTGCACTGCAGTACACATATTGCTATGCATTGCAGTGACACTTGTTGCCACAATGCCAGGGGTGAATTAATTGACCCTAAAGCCAGTCATTGGGCCTGTTTTCTTTCAATAGCCAAGCAGCTATCATTCTGTCGAGCTTCTGAAATATGTTGTATTTGAAAGCACAGCTTCATATATTAGTTTAGAGTAGCTTTTATTGCATTGTGCATTGGAAGCTTGGGGGGGTTTGGAATAAGAGTTTGGAAAATACCATGTGTTTTGTCAGAGGTGATAGCTTCCAGGTGTCCCAGAAGACATGATGAAATGTGTCACATAGAGCCATTTGCTGACATCACTGAACTGGAGGTGAGGCTATGCCAGTTCAGACTGCTTTTGTTTACTGCACATGAAAATTATGCGAGTGCTTTTTATGTGTCTACTGTAACGAAATTGCCCATTAGGTTTTTAGAATCTTGAAGTGCTTGGTCTCCAGTTTCTTCTCAACATGTATGTGCATGGTGGAAGTTGACGGAAGACACCTGGGAACCAACTTATTTCTGCTTTATGGTGAATCCTGCTGAGGGGAGCAAGGTGGATTAACTGTGGCAGACTATCATTCTTATTCGCATTATATTACTTCTCTATAATCTGAAAGTTAAATATCTCTGGTAAGCCTTCATTTGTGCCCATATGGTGGTGGAGTCTCTCCTTTTGATTGGGAAGCATTTTCTGGATATCTTCTGACACCAAGAAATTTGAAGAATTCATGGCTTGAAACTTCTTTTGTGGATCTGATTTTTCTTCTATATTTGTGAGGTGAGGCACTAATGTGGACGGGAAGGCCTGGCTGAAAGTCTCCGCTGTAATTCATCCCAAATATGTTCTGCCTAGTTGAGTTCAGGATTCTGTGCAGGCCAGTCACATTCCTCCACCCCAAATTCGCTCATCGATGTCTTTATGGACCTTGCTTTGTGCGCTCGTCCAAATCATTTGTTGGAGGGAGATTATGGTGTGGGTTGTTTTCCAGGGGTTGGGCTTGGTCCTTTAGCTCCAGTGAAGGGAACACTTAAGGTGTCAGCATACCAAGACATTTTGGACAAGTTCATGCTCCCAACTTTGTGGGAGCAGTTTATTGATGGCCCCTTCCTGTTCCAACATGACTGCGCACCAGTGCACAAACAAGGTCCATAAAGACATGGATGAGTGAGTTTTGAGTGGGAGGAACTTGACTGGACCTGCACAGAGTGACCTCAACCCGATAGAACACCTTTGGGATGTATTAAAGTGGAGACTGCGAGCCAGGCCTTCTTATCAAATATCAATGCCTGACCTCAGAAATGCGCTTCTGGAAGAATGGTCAAACATTCCCATAGACACACTCCTAAACCTTTTGGACAGCCTTCCCAGAAGAGTTGAAGCTGTTATAGCTGCAAAGGGTGGCCAACTCAATATTGAACCCTTCGGACTAAGACTGGGATATCATTAAAGTTCATGTGCGTGTACACTTTCCTATGGAATGGGTGGAATCCCAGAATCAAATTTGTATGTGCTTCAGCAACCATGGAAGCAGGGGGTGCTGGCGGCACTGGATTCTTTTCGCTATTTCCTGGCTGGTCAATTTAGTATTTGCCCATAGGTGGCTAACTTCCAGATGATGATGCGGTGGTTGCCTTGGAGGCGGCTAGTTGGTTCCTATGAGGCTCTAACACATCTTCTGTTCAGAGGTAGTAGGACCCCATATCCCATTACTACATCTGTACATGCAACTGTTAGAGCATGGGTGGCGGCGGGCAAGGCAGAATCAGGGGACTGTCAGGTTATTTCACCCCATACTCCGTTATGAAAAAACCCTCAGCTTTCACACTTTTATAAATACCCTGACCCCTATTATATGGACCAAATTTGTTATTAAAAAAGTGGGGGTGTTGCTGGGAATGGCACACTCCTTCAATTTGAGGCTTTGAAATCTAAATTTACATTACCCAATTCTCACCTGTTTCGTTATTTACAACTTCGCCATGTATATCATTATCAATTTGGTAATGCTCCCATCACTTTACAAGAGAGCAATATGGAGTCTATGCTTCAGGATGATTCTTTAGACAAGGCTCTATCTAATATTTACAGGCAATTGTTTACTGATACCAGCAGGGTCCTTTCATCTTGCAGAGTAGCTTGGGAGAGGGTGTTTCCTCAGTTAGACAGGGATGACTGGGATGATCTTTAGGATATTTTATTTTCCAGACTGCTTTCGGCTAGGGACCGTCTCATCCAATACAAAATCCTGCATCGGATATACCTTACTCCAGCCAGATTGGCTAGAATTTTTTCCTCCCAGTCGTCCTGCTGCTGGTGGTGCACCTCACCCAGGGCGGATTTTATACACGTTTTGGGACTGTGTGGCTATACAGAGGTTTTTGGCTGGAGGTTACTAAATGTATTGAAGTTACTACTCTCTGTGTTAGACCTACTGTGGAAGTGTGTCTTCTGGGACTAGTTGATGCCCTGGCCCCTAGGAGAGTAGCACGTACCCTTTTGACATTACTATTTTCCTATGCGAGAAAGCTGAAAGTCTACACCTCCTGCTGATCCAACCTGGAAGGCACTTTTCATTGAAGCCATTCCCTTATATAAAGCTACATATACTAGTGTAGGGGAATACCCAATAAATTTGATAAGGTGTGGGGTGGGTGGACTAATAGTGTGTCTACAGTGTCTAAGTGGCTATGACATAAAGGCTCCTGGTAATCATATTGTATATCTGTGGAGTTTGCTATGGATATTTTGAGACTGTGTAGTGCACCCCTTCATCTGAGGGGTACTTATGTAATATCCTCGGGATATGATGTTTATGTCTACAGACCCGTGGACTGTTACCTTCATGGGGAGTCAATAATAGTCCTTTTATAACACTATAATTTTTGGGTTAATCTGAAGTGGTAATGCTGCATCACAGTATTGATCTTGGCACTACACTGTTGGCCTTGTGCTGAGGTCTTGTTTGTAAGTGTTGCCTGGTTGTTGTAAGTGTGTGTGTGTGTGTGTGTGTGTGTGTGTGTGTGTGTGTGTGTGTGTGTGTGTGTGTGTGTGTGTGTTTTCTTTTTCTGTATTCTTCAGAAAATGTCAAATTAAAGTATGTTTAAAAAAAAAAAGAAAAAAAAAAGTTAATGTGCGTGTAAAGGTAGGGGTCCCGATACTTTTGGTAATATAGTGTATGTGCAGTACTTCTGGGATCCTCATGGAAGCTGGAAATCACAGTGAACCCCACTAACTTGCAGGTGCTGTGCTTGAGAAAATGCAAAGTGTTCTCTGAATCACACCCCTGCCCAGCGAACAACCTATTGTGTTCACCAAGCAGCAGGGCAGCCTCCCTGTACAGGACCTGGGAGTTAGTGGCAATAACTGTAGTAGCAATGCCAACTACAACCTGAAATGTTCAGCAAACTTTTGTAAAGCTTTCTGGCTAGCTTCGAGCAGCTTTACTTGGGCCTTTAAAGAGGAAGTAAACCCAGATTGGGTTTACTTCCTCAATAGTCCCCTGTAAAGTAGAAATCATAATGGGCTACTACTCATCGCATAGTAGTCCATTATGTGCCACTTATCTGCCAACGAAGCCTGCGGCGTCCAGCTGTGTCCCCACTCCAGGCCGCGTCCATCTTCTGCCCCTCTTCCTTGCGGGGCTGCGACTCCGTCGCAGTGACTGGCCGGAGTCGCGTGACGTGCCGCCAGTCACTGCACAGGGTTAGTGAAGAAACGGCCGTTTCTTCACTGCGCATGTGCCGACATGACAACGGAACATGCAAAACACTGCATATCTCCTGAACCGTGCAGGTTTGGGAGAAATGCAGAGCATCTACATGTAAGCCTTATTCTAGGCTTACCTGTAGGTTAAAGTGGTTGTCGCAGGTTGACAACCACTTTAAAGAGGAAGTAAATCCTGATGTCAACCCTGATGGGTTTACTTCCTCTTTATTCACCTGCAATGTAGAAGCATAATAGGCTAGTATGCGTCACATACTAGCCTATTATGTGCCACTTACCTGCCATCGACGCCCACGCTGTCCTCACAGTAGGAAGCGTCCATCTTCGTCCCTCTTTCTTGCGGGGCCGCAAACTACGGCGCTGTGACTGGCTGGAGTCGTGTGCCGGCACGCTGTCAGTAAAGACACGGCACGGAGACCGTTTCTTCACTGCGCATGTGTCGAATGACATCAGCACATGCCAGTATAGCGTATATCTCCTAAACCATACAGGTTTAAGAGATATATAGGGAAGCTACAGGTAAGCCTGATTATAGGCTTACCTGTAGTTTTAAGTGGTTGTCAAAAGTTGACAACCACTAGTATCCTTCAGCTCCTGTTTGTAAATGTAATACACAAATCGTAATGGGAGTGCTGATCATCCCCTTTAAACAAGCTGCTAGCAGGCTTTCAAAAAACTGCAAGTAGTGTTGAAGCCAGCTAGCAGCTTGTTTTAAAGTGTCAATCCGCTCTCCCATTAATATCTTTGTAAAACATTTACAAACTGGAGTTGAATGGTGCTTTAAAAGCTTCAACAAGGCTTGCTGTTCGGTCTGCTTTTATACAAGCCAAAGCCTGTGCGAAGCAGGCCTAATGAAGATGAGGCAAGGAGGAAGTTGTAAGCAAGATCAGGGGAGCAGTCGAAGACCCCATACACACCATTAGATTTTCTTCAGATTTTTGTCTTCAGATTTAACAAAACCATATAAGGTCAAACCTTAAGAGTTTTAATTTCTATGCAATCAGGCAGGCCCTAGCACTGCACATGGTTTTGGTAAATCTGAAGGAAAAAATCTGATAGTGTGTATCCAGCTTGATAAGGTGGCAACATTACTCCTCCATAGATTCTGTGCATTGAGTGAGCATTGAAACTAGCACTGAAAGTGTGTCACTGGCAAGATCCCCATTTAAAAATAAAGGAAAATGGGCCTGAAAAAAAGAAAAATAATGCAGCTGCCACATCTGAGGACTGGTCAACTAGGATGTTGTGTTTTTTTTTTTTTGATGGAGGCGTTAACATTTCTGTAAAAGGCAAATTGAAGCACTAGAAGTTTCAAGGGTTTGCCCCAACTCTCGAAATGCCACCTTTGCTGGACAGCTTTGCATGTTACAAGACATGGAAAAGTAATGGATCCACTGTTTGGATCAACGAGTTGTGAAACAGTTACAGGGAGGTTCAGTTAAAAAAAATACTGCTGTGTTAATGCTAGTGATAGAGTGCATCATATGTCATTTTTTATTTTGCCCATAGTTCTACCTTAATCTCTACAGAGAATTTCTGTTATCATTTAAAATGGGTTTCCAGGGCTTTCCTGCAAATGGTTTTCTCCTATAATTCCTTCCTCTATGTCTTCATTAAATGCTTGTCAGCACACGGCCAGGGAGATGGATTTCTGGCAACTGCATAGGAGAAAACAGAACATGGAGAGCAATGTTGTTTGACTGGGAAATCTGGTGGAGGTAAAACTCAGGACATTTTTATTAGATTTTTGTTTCTTGTTTAAGGTATATTAAAAGCCCAACGTTTTTCATATTTTTCTTTTAATAGATTTTTCTATTTGACACCCATGTTGACTTCTTTGTGTATATTTTTGTGTGTTCCTGCAAGAAATGCACACTTTTTTATTTGTCCATTTCCTCCACCAGGACAGAAAGCAAAGAAAAGTTTCACCTCCCAGTAATGTTTAAATGCCTTTGACAGGTTTGCAAAAATCCAAAAAGAATATAGCCATATTCAGCAACTACCCATATTAATACAGATATGAAAAAACGGTGAATGTAGCCATATGCAGTAAGAGGAACTATACCAGTAAAGAAATGTATTCCTCTTGCTGCCTATGGCTATATATAGGGAGTGATTAGTTTGTGGTTCAACTGATGTTAATTGTTATGTGTTATATATGTGATTCATTTTATGTTCGCTTGCTCTGTCTCTCACCTTGATAAAGGGGGTCCTTTGTGTCTCTGAAATGATGGCATTCCTGTGACATAGGATTTCAGTATTTTTTTTGATGTGATCCTTGTTACGATAATGTGGTCTTGAAGAGCTCCAAACTGAATGAAGCGAATGAAGGACTTGTATTGAACAGGGTGCCACCCTAATTTTTCCAGAAAAGTGCAGGTTGGTAAAGTTTAACCTCTCCTGAATGATTTAACCACTTCAGCCCCGGAAGGATTTCCAGCTTTAGGACTGGAGCCCTTTTTGCGATTCGGCGCTGCGTCGCTTTAACTGACAATTGCGCGGTCGTGCGACGTTGTACCCAAACGAAATTTGCGTCCTTTTTTTCCCACAAATAGAGCTTTCTTTTGGTGGTATTTGATCACCGCTGCGTCATTTCTGATCACCGCTATAAACAAAAGAAGAGCGACAATTTTGCAAAAAAACCCAAATTTCTTACTTTTTCCTAAAATACAAATAAAAAAAAAATATAAAAAAACATTGTTTTTCACTGTTTTTGGCCGATTTATATTCTTCCTCATATTTGCGATAAAAAAAATCGCAATCGGCGTTTATTGATTGGTTTGCGCAAAAGTGGTCGCGTTTACGGATGATAATTCATTTTTGGGGTTTTTAATTTTTTTTTATTGTTTACTAAAAATGGCGGCGATCTGCGATTTTTTTGCGGTACTGCGATATTTCAGCGGACATGTCGGACCATTTTGACACTTTTTTGGGACCATTGGCATTTATACAGTGATCAGTGCTATAAAAATGCACTGATTACTGTGTAAATAACCTGCAGGGGGCGCGCTAAGGGTTAACTATGTTCCCTGAGCGTGTTCTAACTGTATGGGGGACTGCCTAGCTGGGGAAGGGAAGTGGTCACAGCCTTCACGTAAAGGAAGGCTGTGATCACAGCCCTTCCCCCTCACACAGAGCGGAGGTCCGTGTTTACATACACGGACCTCCGCTCACTCGCTCCGGGGGGGCCATCGCGGGTAGCCGGCGGCAATCGAAGCCGCCGCACCCGCTCCCTGGCCCCCCTGGACACAGTGAGCGCGCGGGCGCGCCTCCGGCGGCGCGCGCGCGCTCACTAAACTCGTTCCCGCAGCCGCCGTCGTATGACGGCGATTTGCGGGAACGAGCCACTTTGCCGCCGTCAGATGCCGATCGGCGGTCGGCAAGTGGTTAACTTGACAGCTAGAAAACATATAAAAATATCCGTCTTGCCGCGTTTACATGCCAGGTTTATGTCTAGAAGCGTTTTTATTTTTTTTAAATGAAAAAAGCCTGTAAACGAAACACTGCTAAATGCTTTAGGTGCGTTTACAAGCTGTTACAGGCATTTGATGTTTCTAATGCCTCTGAACAGCCATCCTGAATGCATTCTTTTGTTTTCCAAAAAATGCTTCTAAACACAACTGCCTAGAAACGACTATTAATGACCCTGTGTACATGTACTGATAAGATAACCTAGAGAAGAGTTCAGGGGCAGCTGAAAAGAATGCCCAACTGCTCCTAAACATCCGTTTACCATCAGCAATGTACATGAGGCCTAACAAGGACGTCTGTGGTGGGCAGTCGGGGAAGGTGACACATTTTGATCAGCCTTAGACCAACTTGAAGCACCTTTGACAGAACAGAGACCCGCTAGGGAAGAATGCAGCAGTGTCCTAAACCTCCATTAGCAATCAGCTTAGAAACCATGTTTTTGTTTTGGTTTTTTTTTCTTTTTTTTGGCCTCTCGCTTATTATTTTGGATATTGTAGTCTTGAGGTCTTCTACCCTATTATTATACCTTGTCTAGGTTTAATTTTGCATACCTTGTTTGTATCTTTTTGCAAAAACAATAGAAATAAATGTATAAAAAAACTCCATTAGCAGAATCCTCAAAAAAGGCTTCTAATGCAATCCTGTCATAAAACAGTCTGGAGAATTATTTTAGCAAATGTGCATTCTGTCTCTGTTTAGCTAACTGAATTCCTATTCCATAATTTTTATTTTGGTGGAGTTTCCTTTATAAAAAGTGGTTCCACTGCTGTATGGGAAAATGCCAATCAGACGCCAAACACGCCTACATCACAAGGGCCTGAAAGCAGAATGGATACATTCACCCTCCAAAGAGAGCCATTTAATATATCTATATCATATTTAGTGTCTAGCAAGTTGTATCTTCATTCTGTACAATATGTTGGATTGTGAAACCTTGTCAGATGGAAATACTGATGTATTTTATTCATTGGCAGTAAGGGTGTATTTGCTGAAGCATAATTTCTCTCCAGCTCCTCTTCAGCACACCTCTCCAACAGCGGCGGCTGGTGTGGGAGGGGCGCTGGGGCGCCGCCTCCCCGCCGGCAAAAGACGAAAAAAAGAAAAAAAAAAAAAGTCAACCCCGCCCACCTACAGGTGGCGCCGGTACATTGACTTTCTTTTTTTTTTTTTTTCTTTTCGGCTCCTTGGCTGTCACATGACAGCCAAGTAAGTGAGCCTATTGGCCGGCCATTCAAGCCTATGCATGTGCGCTTGTTCCTGTGGCCATGCATAGGCTGATTGGCTGCCCTGAGCCTCCGCTCAGGGTGATTGGATGCGG
>BLSH010411801.1:2791616-2816314 GCA_018402905.1 Glandirana rugosa
GGGGGGAAGGATGGGTCTGGTTAAAAGTCGACAGTCGCGAGAGTGTGAAACTTACTCAGTACGATGTGACATGGGTTTGTCTGAAAAATCTATTTGTGTGTAAAAAATCATAAAAAGTCTGTTTGGGTACAGTGTAGCATGACTCATTCAAAGTGTGAGAGCGCTGACAGCTGAAAATTGGTCTGGGTAGGAAGGGGGGGAGTAAGTGCCCAGTTGGCAAGTGCTTAATGAGCCTTGGCTGCTCATGACCCTGTCCCCCATTTGACAGTTTTCCTTTTTTTTTGGACCACTTTTGGTAGGTCCTGACCACTGCAGACCGGGAACATGCCACAAGAACTGCAGTTTCAGGGTTGCTTTCATCCAGTCATCACAATTTGGCCCTTATAAAAGTTGTTCAAATCTTTACTCTTGCCCACATCAACTTCAAGGACAACAAGTTCACTTGTTGCCTGATATATCCCACCCACTTTTATATGCCGATGTAACAAGATTATAGGTCTTATTCACTTTACGTGTCAGCGGTCATGATGTTCTGGCTGATCAGTGTAGATTCACAAAAACCGATATAACTCAACCGTTTAGAAACTTATTAGCGTTGATACTAAACCATTTTCTTTAAACTTTGGAAAGCTTCCGAGACCTATTCAGATTTGTTGTACTGAGGTATCATTGGGTAAAAGTGTTGAATTAGTTGAAAGGACTGGATGTTTTCAGTACTGACAGCTCGGGGACATCCTGACACATTAAATGATTTATTAAAAGTTGTAGTACATTTTCTTTGTTTAGTTTCTCTATCAAGCATCCTCCCTTGGAGAAATAACATTTGAAGAACTGCTCATCTTCATTTTTAGTACTCTTGATTGTACTTCTGAGTTATGGGTCAGATATTGTCATCTCTAGAAGTGTTGGAATATTGCCGATAGCCACTTAAAGGTACACTGCATAAACCAGGAGCACAGACTACCAGCTCAGCACTGCAGGTTTTCTTCCAGGTTTGCTGTAATGTACCAATACACCCCAGGCATGTATGCTGGTAGTCTGTGATCTAATTCAGGCTATAGAGGTTAAGATTTCTCTCGTTAGCGCCACAGGCTGAATGAGAGAGAGCCCTTGTTTCCCCCATCCATGCTAAACAGAATTGATAGAGGAATCTTCCCTGGTGCCTGTTGTATTCAGGCAGTTGCAGCACCTGCGGCTGTCTGGATACTTGAACAGTGACTGCATTTGATAGGATGCAGTCACTGATCAGCTGCTTGTTTTTCACCCGTCTCCTTTGATTTATCAGTCAAAGTTTGTTGAGTAGGGTAGTGCCGACAGGACCACTCACAGCTTGAGTTGCTGCCGATTCAACATGAATACTTTTGTTACACTGCAGAAGCAAGGTTAGTTTGTGACTTCATATTTTGGCAATAAATTGTAAAAATTGGGCTACATGATTTTAGGTCGGCTTCAGTTGTACCTGTTGGATCATAGACTGGACTGACTTGTTACATCTTATGTTACTTTTTCCACCCATTTACGGGAAAAAAAAATTATATATATATATATATATATATTATTAGAACTGCACGATTCTGGCAAAAATGAGAATCACAATTTTTTTGCTTAGAATAAAGATCACGATTCTCGAAGCATAACATCTTACATATACAAAACAATTGGGCTAGCAGCACTGTTTAGATTTTTTTTTTTTTTTTTGAAAGTGTAATTTTCCCCAAAAAATTGCGTTTGAAAGACCGCTGCGCAAACACCATGTGACATAAAATTTTGCAACAACCGCCATTTTATTTTCTAGGGTCTCTGCTAAAAAAAATATATATAATGTTTGGGGGTTCTAAGTAATTTTCTAGCAGAAAATACTGGATTTTTACCAGTAAGCAACAAATGTCAGAAAATATTTAGTCTTTAAATGGTTAAACTAAACTTCTATTCAAGTTTATTCTTTTGATAAGTAGTTACATTGTATCTCTTTGCTTCTTTTATCAGCAATGATCTCAGACTTGGCAGTCTGCCCAGATAGGAGAGACTCAAGTCCTTCCGACTTAGAAAAAGGTTCCTGGGGAGACTTCAGGCGACTTGCATTGACTTCTAGTTAGTCAAGCCGCGGTGCTGAGCCGCCCGTAAGTCGGACTCCATTAACTGCACTGAAAATCGCGGTGATGGAGATCGCGGGGGGGGGGGGTAAATCAAGATCACGATTTTATTACGATTAATCCATCCAGATATATATATCTCTATCTGCTATGTGAACAAGGGAGAAGTGCCGAAACTTTAGCCTGTTCTTTTATCCATGGTTGATACGGAATAAAGTAATTGCATCCAGTCTTCAGAGTGCCGGTTCATCCTTTAAGATACATGATTAGCAATTTTTGTTGTTACCAAGCAATTGAACATTGAAGGTATACAAAGTTGCCTGTATGTTTTTGTGTGTATGTGTGTGTGTATGTATGTATGTGTATGTATATATATATATATATATATATATATATATGCAGTTCCATGCTTTCTAAGTGAAATCCTAATGAATGTTTTTGTTTCTTAATCACATGTTTGGTATCTCGGATTGCATAGCTTGTGGGTGATTTGTTGTTATCTTGTGTGACTAGAGAAGACACATATTAGGGATGATAGTGGTGCTTATCTTATGTTTTTTTGTGTCTCTATCTTTTAGTGTCCATTTACAGTATCTGGTTTTATGACAAGCATGACTGCCAGAGGATTGCAAAACTGATGGCCCAGTGAGTATAATTGCTACATCTTACCCGTTTCACATCCTAGGACCCTGTGTTTGCTGCATTTCCATGGACTGCCTTAACTGCTGTTTGGCTGGGTTCACACTTGTGCGATGACATTGCATGTGATTTGCACCGCATTGCAGTGCAGATCACATGCGATGTCTGTGCGATGGGAATTCAGCCATAGAAAATTTATGGCTGAAGTCGCATTTGCACCAAAATGGTGCAGGACCCTTTTTTGGTCCGCACTGGAATCGGATTGCGTGGGTGTTCACACCTATGCGATCTGATTCCTGCACCATTTGACAGTTCGCACTGCGTTCTGCGAACTGATCTAGGGTGTCATTAACTTTCTATTGACACCCGCAGCAGTTCGCATAGGACACTGTGAACCACCGGTGGGTGACATGCGATGTGGGAACCCGCACTGGAATTGTGCGGCTTGTCACATCGTATATATGTGAATCGGGACTTAATGATGCAAAAGCAACCTGCATGGCCTTTTCGACTTGTTGTAATGATACTGTGCAATTATAGCCTAGTACACATGGGCGACATAGGCCGATTTAGTAAAAACCAGCCGACATTTGGCTTCTGTCGGACAAGCATGCTGGAAAACCAGCAGCCGACATTTGGCTTCTGTCGGACAAGCATGCTGGAAAACCAGCAGCCGACATTTGGCTTCTGTCGGACAAGCATGCTGGAAAACCAGCAGCCGACCGTCGCCTGTTCAGCGTGCTGACCGCAGTGTTCTGGCAGGGGGCAACACAATAGCCAGCAAAGGAGATCACTGTAGTAACAGCGGCTCGGACGTGAGCTGTCAGTCCTGGGTTGAACAAAAAAGAAATGTTAGTGTGTACTACTAAAAAAGTTTGCTTTATCGCCTTCTCCCCTAATCAGCACGTATTTACCTTTCTTTCCCCTACCCACCTCCACCCTAGGGTTGCCACCTCATCCCTTTAAACCCGAACACATATGGATTACACAGGTTCTGAGGATAATTGCATGCAGGTAAGGCACCAAGTGAGTTTAATTACCACCTTAATCAGCCACAGAACCTGTGTAATTAATATGTGTTCGGGTTTAAAGGGATAAGGTTGCAACCCTACCCCACCCCAAAAAGCAGAACAGAAAGGCGGAGGTGGGGTGATGTCCACTTCTTTTCAGCCTCCAGGTGAGAAAATATATTTCAGGTATGAAGGAGCATATGACTCATCAATCACCAGCTCTGTCACATAAGGGGCAGTCCATTTCCCTATGTAAGGCAAGATTTGAGCAACTCCTAAGCTAGACAGCCAGACAACTAGCCTCGTGTAAGCTACACAAGGCGACTTCTACTGCTCCCAGTGGCAGAAAGGAGTGGTAACAGAGTGAAGAGAAGGTGAGCTTGTGGTGCTTGGAAGAGGGGCAAGGACAAAGCACAGATTGACTTTACGTAGTGAGAAAAATACAGAGGCTGCCTTTGCTGACATCTGCTAGTTGTCTGGTTATTTCCAGACTTGTTACTTTGAGTCACTGACCCAGAACAAACATACAAAGCAGGGAAGTCAGTCCCAATCTGCATACTTTTTTGGGTCAGTGACTGAAGCCGCTGATACAACTTGCCAGGCATCAAGCATTTGCAGAGAGGTCAGCAATGACAGGATTCATACTTCCGCTGTATAGCTTTCTCTTTAGGTCTCATTCACATGAGGCATGCTACAGTGTACGCCAGTGTGAGGGCCATGTTTACCTGCGTGGGGATGTACAGGTGTTTGGTGCATCCCTGTGCAGACAACACTGGGAATGCCAGCAGGGGGATGCATGCAATGTGTGCAAGAATGGTGGTTGATGAGAGATGAAGGAAGGAGGCAAAAATATGCTAAAGGTCAAATAGGTGATATGAGAACATTTTATTTCTGCTCCTTCTGGGAAGATGTTGTCTATAGTGTAGTTATTCTTCCTTTGCCTCAAGATAAGAATGTCCCTGTTTCTTCCTTAAAAGGCATGTCCAGTTGTTTCTGCTCTCTCTGGTTAGCACATGCAAAGTGTTTTCATTGTCTTGAAATAGCTGCATTCTAGTCATACAGATCCTGCGTCTGAGAGGCTTTTGGAGCCAGAGAGTGATTCAGCCTGTTGACACCCAAGTCTGAAATATTCGTTTTAGGTGTACTAATCATTTAAAGCTGTACTGCAGGCTGATAGCAAAAAAAACCCCACAAGTTTTAATTGTGTTCATTAAATATATACTATATTGTCAAAAGTATTGGGACACACCTTTACACGCACATGACCTTTAATGGCATCCCAGTCTTGGTCCGTAGGGTTCAATATTGAGTTGGCCCACCCTTTGCAGCTATAACCGCTTCAACTCTTCTGGGAAGGCTGCCCACAAGGTTTAGGAGTGTGTCTATGGGAATGTTTGAAGCACATTTGTGAGGTCAGGCACTGATTTTGGACAAGAAGGCCTGGCTCGCACTCTCCGCTGTAATTCATCCCAAAGGTGTTCTATTGGGTTGAGGTCAGGACTCTGTGCAGGCCAGTCAAGTTCCTCCACCCCAAACTCTTGAATCCATGTCTTTATGGACCTTGCTTTGTGCACTGGTGCACACTCATGTTGGAACAGAAAGGGGCCATCCCCAAACTGTTCCCACAAAGTTGGGAGCATGAAATTATCCAAAATGTCTTGGTATGCTGACGCCTTAAGGACATGGATAAGCGAATTTGGGGTGGAGGAACTTGACTGGCCTGCACAGAGTCCTGACCGCAACCCGAAAAAACACCTTTGGGATGAGTTATGGTGGAGACTGCGAGCCGGGTCTTCTCGTCCAACATCACTGCCTGACCTCACAAATGCGCTTCTGAAAGAATGGTCAAGCATTCCCATAGACACACTCCTAAACCTTGTGGACAGCCTTACCAGAACAGTTGAAGCTGTTATAGCTGTAAAGGGTGGGCCAACTCCATATCCTACGGACATACTGGGATGCCATTAAAGTTCATGTGCATGTAAAGGTAGGTATCCCACTACTTTTGACAATATAGTGTATGTTTAAATGCAGCAAGTGTAAGACTGGCCATAAATGAAGCAAATTTCTTTCCTGCAACTAGAGGTCAACCAGTGTTGACAGGGGAATCCCTCCCAATTAGCCAATCTGGTCTTTTCCGACAGGGCCGGTATTTGCAATAATCACATGTAAAATCCAGCAGGCTGATTGTACCCAAGTTGATTGATCCATCAACTTGGGTACATTCAGCCTGCCCATACATGGTTTGAATCATCTATGGCCGGCTTAAGTGATTGAATTTAACTTATTAGGCACCTGTAATTCCCTGAGCTCAGATTTGGAAGGAGAAGAGAAGCATTAAAAGCCACTTGGATGTGCTACGTGCATATGTACTTACAGGGAACATGCTGACAGGGGAAAAGAGCAAAGTGAGCAGTGGGATGAGCTCATCAGCCTGTTGCTTCTCCTTCACTGTCCAATCTCGGTATGGGGTAGATAGGTGATAAGACTGCGATGCTTTTCCCTTCAGCAGCGTGTCTATGTAAATCTCAGGACTGCATGGAAAGAAATATAAATCCTTGGACAGGAATAGCAGTTTACACACATGTAAAGAGATGGATGCAATGGAGTACTGCGCGGTGGGTGTGTGGAAGATACAGATGTATTAGCAGAAACTACACAAATATTCTATAATATGGACTAGTGTGAGGTATTTTTGCAAAAGGTGACTTAGTGCTCATAGGTAATGCCGTAAGCTAACATAATATATAGATGCACATCATAGGTGTACCAATACCAGAAATAGTATAACTTAAATGTAGAACTGAAAGCTGGATGCTAAATTCATAAACCAATCATTAAAACAATTCTTCAATAAGGTGCTTATAGAGATAGTGACGGAATGCCTGTAAATAGTGCCATACACTAACATACTATATAAACACACATCATAAGTAAAGCAATAAGATAGTGAAACAATATCATATATAAAGTGACTTAAGTGCAAAGATAAATATCAAGTAGTAGGTCCATAAATAGGTGAATGCAACAGTCCTTCAATCATATGACATCAAATGTGGTATATAGGGATAAATTCCAAGAAATGGGTGTTCCAAATTAATATATAAAGTGCTTGATAATGTGCAAAAGTTCATAAGAGTCAATCTGGTGGATATCATCAATCACCACCAGGGGGACTCGGTGTGCCAGTGCTCTCCCAAATGTGCTCTCAAAACTCTCACCTCAAGGGCGCGGTGAATGCGCCTATAGCTAGATGCCACAGTATTAGTACTGCAGCAGTTGGGTATTGTATTTCCCATTTAGTGACATTTATACACTCATAGAGTGGCAGCGCAGGGGTACCGACCACAGATTGTCTCTAATAAGTTTACACAAATGTATTTTAGCTGCGCATTTAGCAGTTTGCTTGGAGTTGAGCTTCAACAGAATGAACTTGCTAGTTTTTCAATGGGAAGAATAGCAAGAATGAACCAATTTCTGTTTGTTAGTGACTACATAAGTGCAGCAGTTACTAAACACATCGCCAGATGCTCATGCTCCCAGTAAGGAAGTTCAATTAGTTCTTTTAATTGTGTTGCTCATTCCATGATGCTCTGATCATCTGGAAGTGTAATCTTTGCTGTGCAGCGTGTGCATCGTCTTTAAAGGCCCTTCTTACTTCTGTATGATAGATGACTGGCAACAGATTTCCATCTCTCCTGCAGTTCTGTCCAATTAACATTTATCCCCCTCTTTGCAGAAGTGGCAGTGAGAAATAATGGAATTCATGAATTATATCTACCTAGCGCTCTATCATTTAGAATGAACACATGGTGAAGTAGAGTAAAATCTGTTTCTCTGATAAACTTATTGTCACTGCTTGGGCCTTTTTTTTTTTTTGTACTAAAAACTTGTTCTTATCAGTGTATCTCACACAGACTATATAATTAAAGTAGTTTATGAAGCTGTTGAACGCTCTATGAATTCTAAATCTTGGAAGTATCCCATCTGCCAGGTCACGTTCAGTTTTTACTGTTGTGTAATAATTCATATTGGGGTGTAAAATTATACACGTTGCTAAAAAAAAAAATGTCTCAATTCTTATCCACAGTTCTAATATTTAAAGTGTTAAACGTAAGCTCTTCATTATACTGTTTAGAGTATAAGGCTTAATTTACACATTTTCCCGTGCTTTTGTGGCCGGTGGTCAAAACTTTCCTACTCAGAACGTGATTCTTCCGCGTCCAGAAGAGGGGGGTTGAACCGCAGCATCTCCTAAAGGATCCTAAAAGCCTATGTGTACATGGACACATAGGCTTTTATGGAGTTGAGTTTAGGAGCTTTGGGGGAAAAAAAGTCAAAAGCTCCTAAACTTAAGTTTAGGAGCTGTAGTGTACATGAAGCCTTTGCTTTTTTTGTTGTTGTGTAATGCATTTTTGTGTATAAAAATATGCATCTAGCAGGCAGGGAGAAAGGTGGAGCCATGAAAAAACTGGGCACATACAAAGGAAAAAAATGGGCTGTTTTTGTAGATCATTCACTAAAAGTACATCTGCCAGGTTTTAAAAGTGGATAAAATGCAGTTGCCTGGGGTACTTGCACAGATCTCTTCTGCCTGAAATTTTCCTAGTGATTGTGTTAGCAGGCATGCTTCCTGTTGCATGGTAACAACGCTGCTCCAACATTGATTACACTGCATTGCCACCTTGTGCTGCTTGCTTCCGAGAGCATGCAGGCTGATATTATCAGCATGTTCAGGCTATATCATCCCAATGAGAGCTGGGCCTCCCCCTGTATTGCCCTCCCTCCTCCCCCTCCTCCTACTGTTGCTTAAAGGGGTTTGCACAGGAAGTTGTGTGTGTATAGCTTCTGCAAAAATGCACTGCTGTTAGCTGCACTAAAAAATAAACAAAATACCCCCCCTCCCACTTCAAGTGAATGGACTTCCCTGTGCGCAACACATGGAATCACATGGAAAGCGCAGTAGATAAGTGAGTTCTAGATGCACAAAATGTGAACAACTAGCTGAAAATAGTGAGCCTCAAGAAAGGGTAAATAAGAGATATACTATGATCCACATATTCACTTAGTAGGACATTGCTCATTTTAAACTGATTCTAAACCTTTAACTTTTTTTAAATTTATAAGAAACCTGATATATTTATTTGCTCTGTGCAATGGTATTGCACCGAGCAGCTCTGATAGTCCTGTTCTGGTGTTTCTTTTCCTGCCTTCTGAGTACCCCCCTAGCAAGCTGCTTGCTTGCGGGGTATTCGTGCATAAGTTACTCATCCATAGATAGACACAGAACCCGCCCCCCACTCGTCATTTGATTTGATTGACAACAGCAGGAACCAATTGCTTCCGCTGCTATCAGTGTGCCCTGTGAGGAGAGGGAGAGAGGAGAGAGTCTCTGCTCTCGTGCACAGTGTTGGGCTGAGGTCGGGCTCACGTAAGTGTGAAGGATGGCCGGGGGGTGCTGCCTGCAGATGATTTGTTACCTTAATGCATAAAATGCATTCAGGTAGTAAAAAACTTTAGATTTAGTACCACTTTAAAGTCCACATAGAATGCATAACTAAACCCCTTATGACCTGAAAAAAATTGGCATAAGCAGTAGATTAAAAAAGCCCTGTAAAATAAGGGTTTACAGCTTTTTGACTGGTACCCCATTTATTCTTGTATGGACCTGTACCTTGCAGTTATTTAAGCATTGTGTGTGACTATATACACCATGCAATAACTTGCCTATGAAGGTACGTTGTATTTTATTTGGAAAGATTCACAGAACAGAATCCCTTACGGAAGCTGCCAGCTGCCCAGGATGTGGAGGCTGCCAGTGGAACTGAAATGGTTTTGATTTGTTATTCATCCAATAGATGGACAAAACTTCTAAATGGTGCACATTATTAAATAAATATGTCTCAATTATCCACAGTTTTAATATTCAAAGTGATAAACATTAAAGGGGTTGTAAAGGCAGAAAGCTTTTTGTATCTTAATGCATTCTATGCATTAAGATAAAAAAACCTTCTGTGTGTATCAGCCTCCCCTAACACTTACCCTGAGCCCCATCTCTCTCCAACGATGTCCACGATCCCCTCAGAACACTCCTGATTGGCTGAGACACAGCAGAGGCACCATTGGCTTCTGCGGCTGTTAAAGTCGGTCAGCAAATCAGTAGAGAGAGGGGGCGGGGATGGGCTCCATGTCTAAATGGATACACGGAGCTCTGACTCAGCCCGGGTGCCCCCGTAGCAAGCTGCTGGCAGAGAGGCACTCGATGGGAGGAGGGCCGGGAGAGAAGTAGAGGGACCCGAGAAGAGGAGGATCGGAGCTGCTCTGTGCAAATCCAACTGCACAGAGGAGGTAAGTATAATATGTTTGTTATTTAAAGAAAAGAAAAAAAAGAGCCTTTACAATAACTTTAAGCTCTTCATTATAATGTTTATAAGAGTTTTAAACACGAGGAGAGAAATCCTTGCATTGAGAGATTACCTTAGAAGTTGGGTGTACATTACCCAAAGCTGAGCATCCAGATCACTTGGGAGACAAATTTAATGGTTTCTCATTATTCATATAGCTTGACAGGGGCAGTCACTGTATTACATCTTTTCTATCCTACTAATTTATTATCATGTTTGTGTTAATAACTGTGACTAAGACCATAAGAGGATGGTAATATGTGCATGCAAGAAATGTGTTTTGCCACACCTTTATGAATAAACACAAATGTTGCTTTTTTGTTTAAATTATTTTCATGAATGGAAAGGTAGAAGTCACTTCAAGATACATTTAGAGCAGCGTTGATCAATGTAAATTTTTTTAGCCGGCCTCAAGTGTGTCCTGACATTCCTAGATGGTCACACAATAGCAGTGTGTTTTAATTTGTGAATTGCATTGTGTCAAGTTAAGAAAGCACATTCAAAATTGTTGAGTAATAATGCTCCAAAAATGTCAGTCCTGCTGCATGTTTGCCGAAGAAAAGTAGGAGTAAAACCTGTCCTCTCATTGATAGCATTAATAACTCCTAGCATTTGTCAGTGGCTGCAATAATAAACCACAGCATTATTGCCAGTGATCGCAAATATAACCCCCGGCATTGGTGTCAGTGCCTGCAAAAATAACTCCTGGTATTAGTGTCAGTCGCCGCAGAAATAACCCCCGGCATTAGTGTCAGGGACCGCAAAAATAACCCCCAGCATTAGTGTCAGGGGCCGCAAAATAACCATGGGCATTAGTGTCGGGGCCACAAAAATAGCCCCCAGCATTAGTGTCAGCGGGTGCAAAAATTACCCCCCGGCATTGGTGTCAGCAGGCGTAAAAATAACCCCCCAGCATTAATGCCAGTGACCGCAATGATAACCCCAGCATTGGTGTCAGGGATACCAATAATAACCCAAATTATAGTCAGTGGGTGTAATAATCAGCCCCATAACTACTGTTAGTAGACATTATAATAGCCTCTAACATTGAAGTCAGTAGTTGCAATAATAACCCCCCCTGTGTTGATGTAATTTCCAGTATTCTAACCCCTTCCCGCTTTCACTGGTGGTCAGTGACAGTGCTATAAACTCCCCATTTGCATTGATGATCAGGGGCAGTGCTGTCAAACCCCTGTCCTTCTATCTTACATTATAACTAATTGTTGACTGTGCTATAGGGAGGTGAATGTCATTTATTTTATGGATGTGCTAATCTTGACACCCTATTTTTATATAACTTTTAACGCTATGATTTTGATAGCAAATTTTTGCCACATTAACGCAAAGTCTGAGTTTTCATACTAAGAGGAATCTACAACTTTGGTGAGCAAATTTGGGACCTGCACGAATAGTGACTTGTATAACTGACATGTTCGAGAATCGTTTGGATGGAATCCTTTGGCGTTGCTTTCAGCGGTACCGTACCTGACTTCAAACATGACAAACCAGCTTAGCTGCCACTATGAAGATGTAAAGCTTGTTTTGTTGATTAACAGGGTTTTTATTAAAGAGGATTACGGAAGGGAAATGAATATGAGTTTTCAGTGAATTGTCGTGGCCACATTGTGGCTTGAAAGGGTTTAGCTGGGGAAGCAGGATATCCGTTGTAGGGATCAGCCGGGGATAGTATTGGATGAGGTTATTTATCTTTTTTTATGTGTAGGAAATGAAGCTGACCTCTAGTCAGATATAAAACAAAGAGAAGTGTAGTCATTTAAAATAATAAACATTCATACTCACCTAGGTGGATGCTGCATCGGTCCCCTGCTGCCTCTAAGACTGAGAACCGAGAGATCAAAGACCACTGATCGCTCATTTTTTGGGCTTCAGTGAGTAGAGAGCCGGTGACTGTAAATCGCCGGCTCTCTGTTTTGCCCCTCCAGTGCTCACTGGAGCAGTTAGCTCAGGCTCTCAAAGGCTCACTGAGAGGCTGAGCCAGCTGCCCATTCAGGCATTTCTCCAGAGCCTGGAACGACTGAGTGACGTCAGCCGACAGCAGACTTGACTTTAGTAAGCTGTAAGTACCTAAATCTATCTTGATATCAGCCTCTTTCCATCCCTGGCATAGCAGCACTCAGACCTTATTTTTGACAATGATGTCACAACTCTGGTTGCTGGGTGTTTGCAGCACTTGCCATTTGCTTGAATAGGTCGCATTTAGTAGGATTGTTGCCCACTAATCGCAACATGTTGATGTTTTTGTCACTGCATGAAGCAACGCAGTTGCGGCTTGTATACACCCCTGATTGCTGCCAGATAGGGGGTGCTAAAAATGACCCCCTAACCACTAGGCTAAGACATTAAACACCTTTTAATAGAATAATCAGGATTGCTACTGCTTTAAGCTCCCAGTTTCCCTTCATTTGTGAATGCTTCAGGTGCCAGTCTAGCAGCCCATTCACTCTGCATGCACTCTCGCTCAAGAAAACAAATGGATGAACACCAAAGATGTTATTTGCTTTTTAGAACTTTGAGGCAGCCAGCCAAACATATTTCGATGTCCCTGCCTGAGGACCTCCCCCCTCTCACACGTTTCACCTTTATGTGGCTAGTCCCAGTGAGAGTAATTTCTCTATGATGAACCCCAGCAGTTTGTAACCAATCACAGAGGAGTGGGGAGATCCTAAGGCATAGATGTCCGTGCGTGCTTGGCTGAATCACAAGTTGTTATAATTGAAATCATAATTTAAATAAAGAGTTTTCAATTGCGCTTTAACATAAGAGAGTTTGTGTGTAACTCATACATGTATTTAGCTTTTCTGTGGACTTTAGCTAATGATGTCAGCTTACAGTATAACTTTGATTTGGATATCACCATGAACCTTAGTAAGACCTCATCCGGAATACTTTTGTCATCCGATATTTTGTGAGTGTTGAGAAAATAGCCATTGCCTCCGTGGACTTGATTCCTTGTGTATTGAACTCACAGCCCAGAAGGCTTAAGATATTCAAGAGGTGGGCATAGGACATGACAAAGAGTGTCATTTTTCACAGACCACTCCTTCCATATTATAGGTCCCAGCTTGATGGATTTATGTTAACCTGTCATACAAAGGGGGTCTCCTGGTTTAACCACACAGTTTTACAGTATACCGTTGGAAAGTTTTCTTTCATATGAACTAACAAACTCTTTGAATGTTGACTGGAGCTCATGCTGAGATTGTAATTGCCACAAATTCAGTTTCAAACTTCAAGTGGAATTCCAGGCTAGATCTAACATCTTAAAACATCTCCCACCCACCTTCTGACTCCTATTCTAACTGCCGTGTTACTACTTTTCTGCTCATGGATGTAATGGAAGGCTTAGACTTAACGAACACAATTTACACTGGCTTATCTATTGTCTTAGCTGCTGTTAAGTAGGGAAGGGTAGACTGGACAATTTTTTTTTTTAATACTGTTCAGCAGGGAGAGGGTCTTTTAATGTGGCTTAAAGGGCAACGTTGAAAACGCACTTCATTTAAATAACATGCCTAGGAAGATGCCTTAAAACTACATGTAAAGTTATGAAACAGTACTTGTTAATTCTTTTAAAAGTGATATTAAAATAGCTTGGGGCTCCATGCTTTTCAAATATGTTTTTTTATGCAAGGTTATATACAACATTACAATCAGGCGTATATCTTTCGACATCTTAGTACAGAAAAAGAAACTTCTGGCATACACATAAGGCAGGTCAGATAGTGAAGGTACATATACTAAATAATAATTTTTGACAATCTCTTGAACAGACTGATATGATATATCGCAGTGGTCTATACGTGCCTGTAAGGCCGTTGTAGCCCATGCTAAGTGATGATCATCTGCCTATTCATTGTTGTTTCACTAAAATGCCAGTATTGACACAATCGAAATGAAGAAAGAAAGAGGCAAGTGGGGGCAAAGGAAAGCGTATAAGGGAGTAGGGTGGAATACAGGATTAGGTGGGGGATAGGAGCCGAAGGTGGGCCAGTAACACAGTAGGTCCTGAGCTAGTCTAGCTCTTGACAGTGTTCAGGTCATAGCAAAGGCTTTACCTTCATCCGACAGTGAGAAAATGTTCATCCGACAGTGAGAAAATGTTCCATTGGATCCAAGTTTTTGAATATTTTTCACGTGTATGTTGGGATGTCAGAACCAAGTCTTCCATTCTGTTAATCTCCTCCACTTTACTTATCCATAGCGCTGTTGGGGGGGTTACCATGTTTCCACCGTCATGGTTTGCAGGCTTTAGCCGCATTTGCCAGATGTCGCACCAGAGACCTTTTGTAGTTCTTAGGGGGTATTTTGGAGAAATGGAGAAGGAAGAAGGCTGGGTCTGCGGGGATTTTGTAATCGGTAAATTTTTGTATCATAGAGCATATTTCTCTCCAGTATGTGGATAACTTAGGACAGGACCAAAATATATGCTAGAGTGCCCCCCTATCTCTCCCACAACGCCAACATAGGTCTTGGGTATTTGGGTAACATTTGTGAAGGGCGGGGGGCTTAAATACCATCTGGTCAAAATTTTGTAGTTACTTTCCTGGAGTCTGGTGCAAGTGGATGACTTTAGGGAAAAGATAATTATGTTTTGCATCTGGGTCTTGGTAAAGGTACAGTTTAAGTCTTGCTCCCATTTTTGTAAACAAGCAAGAGGTTAGTTGGTCAGGGGGATTAATCGGTAGAGAATAAGATTTAGATAGCACGGGGGGGTAGGGGCTCTGCCTCCGAGCAATACTCCTCGAAGCTCGTCAGTTTTCTACCATAACTGTGGGTTTGTTAACTGGGGTACAGAAAGTGATGAATTTTTACTGCTCTCCTAAATGGAAGGGCAAAGGGGCCTGAGGAGTTTGGCAGATTTTCGATTGAAGGCCATTTTCCTGCTCCTAGGAAAGATGAGGCCCTTTCGCAGTTGTGTTGGCATAATGTGTGGAATTCTGTCTCACTAAGGCCGGGTGTGAATAGTGGGTTTCCTAAAACTGGAAAAAGGGGAGAGTCTCGGGGCGTGAGTGGGTGTTTGCAGGTGGCCGGTCGCTTACGTTTAGTGTGTAGCCAATTAGAGGGTGTTTTTTCAGGGGTGTAGGGAGGGACCCAAAGCACCAGAGTGCCCTTTTCAAGGGAATATGTGTTTGGGCCTGTTCTATTTGAATCCATAGTTTGGACCTCTAGTCTAATCTATTATCCTACTCAGGTGTACTGCTTGATAGTA
Source organism: Glandirana rugosa (assembly GCA_018402905.1). Lineage (NCBI taxonomy): Eukaryota > Metazoa > Chordata > Amphibia > Anura > Ranidae > Glandirana > Glandirana rugosa. The sequence continues at coordinate 2,806,993 of BLSH010411801.1, forward strand.
TCTTCCAATGTCAGGAAGGGCCAATCCACCTAGATGTTTGGGGAGGATCAATTGCGCTCGAGGTACCCGGGGGTTTCCTATGTGCCCAGATAGATTTCTGGAAGAGAGCGTGTGCTTGTAGGGGGCCGGGACTTTAATCAGGAGAGCTTGAGGTAAATATAAAAATGTTGTTAGTATGCACATTTTCAAGAGATTATTCCTACCAAACCATGAGTGTAGACCTGTATTCCATTTTTCCAACAGTTGTCGCATTCTAGTCAGTAAAGGCGGGAAGTTATAATCAAATGTTATGGAGATATCATTAGGGATGTAAGTGCTTAAATAATTGAGTTTCGAGTCGGCTCATCTAAAACTGAAATTCGATTTTATATGCTGTAAAGTGTGCCGAGGGATTCCAATTCCCATGGCCTCTGATTTTGAAAAATTAATTTTCAGGTTTGCAATTTTCCCGTATCGAGTGAATTCTTTTAGGAGGTTCGAAAGGGATACGGTTCACTAAGGAAAAGAATAAATCATTGGCATAGGCCCAGATCTTGTGTTGAGTATTCCCTATCTGGAGACCCTGGATTCTCTGTTTCAGTCAGATGTGACACAAGAAAGGCTCCAATGAGAGAGCAAACAGTAAGAGAGAGAGGGGGCATCCCTGCCTCATACCATTGCTTATCATAAAATGTTCAGAGAGAATGCCGTTCACTTTTACTTGCGCTGATGGGGAGGAGTATATGTTGGTAATCCAGTTGTACATGGCTCCGTTTATACCCAAGTGTTTAAGCACCGAAAAAATGAAGTTCCAGTTTACCCGGTCCAATGCTTTCTCGGCGTCTGTTCCGAGAAAGACACAAGGTGTATGAGTAGTTGTTGCGAAATGTAGGATATTAAGTACTTTCATGGTGTTATCCCTAGCTTTGCGGGTGGGGATAAAGCCCACTTGGTCCATGTGTATCACGTCACCCAAATGTTGCACAAGCCTCCTAGCCAAGATTTTAGTAAATAGCTTCAGATAAACATTTAGGAGAGAGATGGGTCTGTAGGTGGATCAAGAAGTAGGGTCTTTCTCCTCTTTATGGATTACGGAGATATGGACCAATAGGAATTCTCGTGGGAAGTTAGTCACGGAACTGACCGCGTTGAAAAAATTGGTCAGATAGGGGCCAAGAATCGGTAAGAAAGTCTTGTAATATCGTAAGGTAAAGCCATCTGGTCCCAGGGCTTTACCAGGTGTCATGTCTCCTACTGCATATTGTAGTTCCGTTCAGGAAATGGGAGAATTTAATTCTTCTAGTATGTCCAGTGGAAGGGAGAAGAGAGGACGAGATATAGTCCTCCATCTCCAAGGTCGAGGGGTGTTTGTCTGTCAGGTTGTACAGGGCTGAGTAGTAATTCCTGAAGCTCTTAGTGATCTGGTCAGGCAGGGCAGCTGTTTGACCTTGGGGTGTAATGATCTTCGGAATACAGGAAGCCAGTCTCTGCTCTCTAATCGCTCTAGCTAATAGTTTCCCGCATTTGTTTCCCGACTCGTACTGTAATTTCCAACAGTGTTCCGAAGCCACTTTAGCTTTATATAGCGAGGTCCGTTATTTGTTTGCGTGTCGCCTGTAGTGCAGATTCTAGGGCCAGGGAGGTTGCATGTTTGTGTCTAGATTCCGTGGCATGTAACTTGTCGAGGAGTTGTGACAGTTGTTGATTACGTTCTCTTTTAACTCGGGCTCTGTGCTTTGTGTACCCCGCGCATCACTGATTTGCGGGCTTCCCATAGGATACCCGGTCGCATTCGGGTTGATCATTGGTTTGGAAGTATAGTCTTAGCTCGTTTGTCACATCTGTGAGAATGTCCGGGATCTGCAAGAGGCTTTCATTAAAACGCCAAAAACAGGATCTAGTGCTTGAAGTGTCAGAAAGTTTGTAGATTAGGGTAACTGGTGCGTGATCTGACCACGTCCTGTCTCCTATGGAGGTGTGAGATACCGCCTGCAGCTGACCATGTGGGATCAGGAAGAAGTCTATCCTGGAATAGGCTTTGTGTGGGTGAGAATAAAAGGAATAATCACGTTCGCCTGAGTGTTGGAGTCTCCAGATATCGATTAGCTGGGCCGTGTGTAGCGCCTCTGCTATACGCTTTTGGGCGAAGGGAGTGATAGAGGAGGTACCCGTGAAGGCCTCGTGAGATGGTATTAGGGGTGCATTAAAGTCTCCCCCTATGATCAGATGGCTTTCTGTAAAGTCAGCTAGCTTTCCCAGGGTGTTCTTTATGAAGGCGTCTTGGTGCTCATTTGGGGAATATAGGGTAGCTACGGTCACTTGTGTTTCACCTATTAGCCCCTTAAGAAAAATATAACAGCCCTTGCTATCACTTACTGAGGATTGGCAAATCCAGGGGGTGTGGGAGGATATCAGTGTGGAGACTCCCTTTGATTTAGCATTCGGATTTGTGGAATGGTAGACCTGGGGATATAATCTGCTCTTGAGTGTGGGGAGTGTATTATTTTTAAAGTGGGTCTCTTGGATGAAGGCAATGTTCACACGTGATCTTTTCAGATCAGTTAATGGCATGCGTCTTTTTCAGGCACATTCAAGCCTTTAGCATTCAGATTGATCACTTTAAGGTCGTCCATCTTTGCCTCCGGGGAGAGAGAGAGGAGGAAAGGGTATCAGCCAGAAGGCGGGAAGCGATAGCAAAAGATAAATAGAAGAGAGAGGGAAAAAAATGCACATCAGGGAAACATGCCCAAATTTCAGACTTTGCTAGGTAATTAGAGCAGTGATTAAACCAAGACAATAGACATGTCATCCTGAAGCATCTCCCCTTTACAAAAAAAAAAATGGGGAGGAAACCCCAAAACCCCTTATATGGGAGCATGTATATATAAAAGTCTATTATGACCTAGATTCAGTCTTAGGGTATCATTCAGTGCGGACCCAGTACAGCAGCAGACATATACTCATGCTACAACACATATGGCTCAGAACAGTAAAGGAGTCCATATTTAAACATTTTGGTGCATCCTGTGTGTAGCTGCCTCGTATAAACCGCCAAACAGTAGGGAGGGTCTCAGGGCTGCCCCTTGTGTGCAGACTACGGCTGTGTTTGAACCATTGTGGGAAGTTGTTTAAGGTAGAAGACAAGGGGGGCAATAACATTGTGTTTCAGCACATGAGTTATACAGCACACCCTTTTAACTGTATCACAACTTCAGCCGCCTTGCCTCTTTGTACAGTTCCTACCTTCTACACAGCCAGCGGGGCTCCATGCTTTACAGACAATTTATCACCCCTCGGGCTAAGTTGCCATACCAGGTGGCATGGGAGAGGGATCGGGGGATTGGCATAAATGGAGTTCACGCATCCACAAAAATATCCTTAATGTTGCCTTGATCTAGGCGGGTTATAAAGTAACCAAATGTTACTTGGTACCAGAATGCCTGTCTAAAATGTATCCAGACACCTCAGCCTCTTGCTTCAGGGGATGTGGCCAGATTGGTACATCAGTACATGTCTGGTGGACATGCCCCAAGGTGCGGCGATTTTGGATGAGGGTTCATTCCTTCATCTTCTCTGTTATCATTGTCAACATCGTTAGACGCCAGTGTTGCCTTATTAAATAAGCCAGATACGTCAGTGGAAAACATACCTAAGCACACTCAAACGTTGATACACTTTATATTCTTGGCGACTAAGATTGCCATTGCTTCAGCGGGGAAGAGTTCGATCACAGACTTGGCATTGATGACACGTAAACTTACGTGGATCATGCTGAACGAAAAAATAGTGGGTGTTCTACGTGACAAACAAACCCTTTTTTAGAAAATATGGTCCCCCTGGCTTGCCTATTTGCAACTTCTTGGTACATAGACCCACACACTTGGACGGTCGCTGGAGAGCTCCCGGATGGATCCACTCCCTTCTTCTTTCTCTCTATTTTCTTCCTTTCTTTCACCCCCTTACCTGTAGATAAATCTTGGTCATTTGTTTCTGCGACCCTTTCAATACTGCATTTCTTATTCAATCCTACATTTTAGGGAGCGGGTCCCTCACCACGCTTCAGCTGATGTGATGAATGTGAAAGGTACCTATCTCATTTAACTTCACAGGGCATGAGAACCCCTAATTATTTGTTATTTTATTATAGTCCTACTCTAACAACTGTCTATTTACAGTTTATGCTGTATCGCAGATACAAATATGCAAGGGGGCCAGCCAGATGGCTGCTTTATAAGAGTTCACACATTTATACTGTTATACAAGTAATTAATCCTCAATAACTGTTTTGTCTCTAAATTTTACTATATATCGGATGGGGTCTCTATACTAAATCTAACCTGCGTGCTAGGGTAGGCAGTACAAACTATCAAACTCAAGTTTGTACGTTTATTCCTTTTGTGCCTGGTGCCAGCGAGAAATGTTCGCTACGACACCATATGTTCTCTTTGTTTTACTGAAAATTTAATAACTATTGAAACAGAAAATAGCCTGGGGCCCACCTTCATTTCATCTAGGCATTCAGCCTTGGTGGCCAGGGAAGGGAAGACCCATTCTCCCCATTCCTGAGCCATTCCATACCACATGGCATTCAATTTTGGAAGAGTTCCTCTTGCAAGGAAATGGCCAGAGTCCCCAAACCCCCCACCCCCCTTCATCAAGGCAAATTGTCCCCATATTAAGAGGATGTTGAGGGGGTAAGGGCCTTATTCCCGTATCCTGTCCCCCAAAAAGGATATGGTTGCCCTTATGGGGGTTCCACTCCCCCCCCCCTTCTCAGGAGAATAAGAATGGTGTACATAAATGGTGCTACTGCATCTTTATATCAGAATGGATACTTTGTTTACAAACCACAGCTGTGGATTCGCACGGATGAACTGGCCAAACATGAAAAGGCTGCGTTGAGGTTCAACATAAGTGAACCTGAAGCTTATCCTTACTGTTAAGCAGGGGATCTAATTTTTTAGATCGCCACAAGGAGGACAACCTGCATGTCAGGATGTATACATATGTCCGATACTAATATGAAAACATATTGGAGCAATAATGTTAAAATGTAATAAATTACTAAATTAAAATGCATAACTGAAAATACAATATTCTCTATTAAAGTAGAACTGTGGTCAAAATGAAGAAATCAATATGTTATGCACCTATACAGTCTGTTAAACATGTCATGAATTGTTTCACAAAAAGCAGTAAGGATGGTGGGATATCTTACCTTGTCCCCTGCGGTCATGTGCACTTCCTTTAGTGAGGTGACAACTTTATTTCCTGGTTTTTGAATTGCCTGCGTTGGACTCCTGTTGTCCCCATTTGCTTCTATCTCTGTGCAAAAAAAGTCCTGACATCACTGGGGGAGGGGCTCTTGTATCACATGGGAAGCGGAGGGAATTAATTCTACACAGAGTCATGATTAGGTTCCGCCCACGACCAACCTTTGAAGCCTCGCCCACTCCCACCTATGTCCGCCTTTGCCCACCCACTGCTCTAGCTCCTAGCTCCTTCTGTTCTGCCAGTTTACAAATTACCAGAAGAGTGCAGGCAGGGAGAAACACACAGATTACTAGACACAGGGCCGGCTCTAACACCAGGCGGAGTAGGCGGCCGCCTAGGGCGCACTGCAGCCTAGGGGCACCTTCCCACTGTTGATTTGTCACTGGCTGCTCTGCATTGATTCATGTAAAAACTGACGCTGTCTGACTGAGATAATGAAATAGTGACTGATCTGCCAAATACTCCCCCTCCGCCCCACCCCCCGTGAGGCTGTATTTGATGGGTACAGGTGAAGCTGTATTTGATGGGCACAGGTGAAGCTGTATTTGATGGGCACAGGTGAAGCTGTATTTGATGGGCACAGGTGAAGCTGTATATGATGGGCACAGGTCAGGCTGTATATGATGGGCACAGGTAAGGCTGTATTGATTGGCGCTGGTGAAGCTGCATTTGATGGGCGCTGGTGAGGCTGCATTTGATTGGCGCTGATCAGGCTCCAATTCATTGGCACTGATCAGGATGGGCAGGGGAAAGGGGGTAGAGTCAGGGGTGGAGCCAAGGGGGCGGCAAAATTAGGTTTCGCATAGGGTGTCAAAAATCCTTGCACCAGCCCTGACTAGACAGATCTGTGTGCAAATGAACCTGTACTGTTTTACATAGCACATATCCAGCTATTGATTGGCAGATGGGTGTGTGTTATGTAAAATAGACTGAGCATCATAGAAGTCTGGATGTCTGTGGGATAAACGAGCTATTTCACTGACAGGAAATTACATCGGACCTCTGCAGAACTCCTCCCTTCATCACTACACTTTACAGCTAAGGAGAACTGTTGGATGGGATTACAGACCCCAATCACAGCTATATGATAGGGAAATAATAATTTCAGTTATTATGTTCATTATCATGTGCAACTTTCAGGTATTTATATGAGGATTTACTAAAATATGTATGTTGCCTTAAGTTGTACTTTAAGCCTTGACGCTGTATTGATCATTTTTGTGTATAGCAGAAATTCTTTGGCAAACCCATGTTAGTAGTAATCTGTGCTTTGTATTTCCAGAGTGGTACAGCAGGAGGCTGAAAGGGCAAAAAACCCACAAAGTCCAATTAATGGATGCAGATCCCATCCCATCGATATCCTGGAGATGTTGAGCAAGGCTAAGAATGAATACGAAAAGGTGGGTGTGCCTTCCTGTAACTGTTCAGTCCTATTTGGAAACATACTGAAGTGCATTAGCAGTGTTTTAGTAATTACATTTCCGCATGGGATCCTAGCTTAACATAAGCCCTGATACCCATTACAATACTCTACAATCCTGCAATTTACTCATGTTTACCAACACTATGTAATGTGAAGGTCTGCCTAAACAAATTGTATTTAGTTTGTTTCCAGACATGCTCCTACACTACATCATTGTTAGTAGATTGAACAATATTGTTAGGTGAATGATACACTATAATGGTAAAGACATCTTTTTTTGTTCCCCCGTTAGCTGCCCACTGCTTTTGTCACCAGTGTAAGTGAATTCATCATGCATTTCTTTGGTGAAACCATTTGAGGGAATTGATGTCATGCAGTTATTTGGAGAGTTCATTGTGACAATGATATTTTGGTGGAAAATCAAGCAAATGCAGCATCCAGCCTAAATGCCTGTTACCTATCCGAACATATGCATTCCAGGCATACGTCCCTATATGCACACAGCCCTAAACACAAGTACTGCTCAGTACAGCGTCCAGCTGCCACATATTCCAACCCCTCATTTTTGACAGGCTACTGGCAGCAGGGACAAATGTTGCATGTGTGCCTCCTGGGCACACAAAAACGCTGAGATTTGACCACATGCGCTAAAAACCCAGTGTGCACGATACTTTAAAATAGTGATTTGATGCTTTGTTGAGTAAGTGGATGTTTTTTCCAGGTGAAAAGGTCTCTGTATCTATATGCATCTTTGTCTCGCTTAATGCAAAAGTTCAAGCCAAATAATGTTGCCTTTGAGCAGACTTCATGCATGTCCTGAGTTCAGTCCTGTGCCTGCTCTTACACTGCAATCTACTTGTAATAATTAAACCACAGGCCAGCAATGGGAACTGCTTATTTAGCTGCTGTGTTCCAGATGGATCATAAAATAATCCTGATGAGCCGCCCACGCAAGATTGGCCCCGGTGTCAGTCTGGCATGTCCACAAAGGCACCGAGAGATTTATTAAGGGCCCGATTGACTTAATCTAGACTTCTAAATACAGTTTAATCCTCCAAGTGCTTGCCGAATGCTGTCTCTATTAGAGCAGGATATGATTTTGAGACCTGGATGAAAGTATGTAGATGTGATAAGTGTCTTACTGCTTCCATCTTAAAGCTGGTATTTCCATGCCCTTACTAAACTGTATATCTAGTGGCATAGTTGCCAGTTTTTTAAAAGGCACCTGGCAGATCCTCCATATAGGGTCCTTTCTAGTGTTGGGGAGTGCCAACATCCAATCCCAGAAAGCAATCTAGGACAAGTACAGTCGGGTCCATAAATATTGGGACATCGACACAATTCTAATCTTTTTGGCTCTATACACCACCACAATGGATTTGAAATGAACAAGATGTGCTTTAACTGCAGACTTTCAGCTTTAATTGGAGGATATTTACATCCAAATCAGGTGAATGATTTACAACAGTTTGTATATGTGCCTCCCACTTTTTAAGGGACCAAAAGTAATGGGACATATTAACAATCATAAATCAAACTTTCACTTTTTAATACTTGGTTGACATTCTTTGCAGTCAATTTCAGCCTGAAGTCTGGAACGCATATACATCACCAGACGCTGGGTTTCATCCCTGGTGATGCTCTGCCAGGCCTCTACTGCAACTGTCTTCACTTCCTGCTTGTTCTTGGGGCATTTTCCCTTCAGTTTTGTCTTCAGCAAGTGAAATGCATGCTCAATCGGATTCAGGTCAGGTGATTGACTTGGCCATTGCATAACATTCCACTTCTTTCCCTTAAAAACTCTTTGGTTGCTTTCGCAGTATGCTTTGGGTCATTGTCCATCTACACTTTGAAGCACCATCCAATGAGTTCTGAAGTATTTGGCTGAATATGAGCAGATAATATTGCCCGAAACACTTCAGAATCCATCCTGCTGCTTTAGTCAGCAGTCACATCATTAATAAATACAAGAGAACCAGTTCCATTGGCAGCCATACATGCCCACGCCATGACACTACCACCACCATGCTTCGCTAATGAGGTGGTATGCTTTGGATCATGAGCAGTTCCTTTCCTTCTCCATACTCTTCTCTTCCCATCACTCTGGTACAAGTTGATCTTGGTCTCATCTGTCCATAGGATGTTGTTCCAGAACTGTGAAGGCTTTTTTAGATGTTTGGTAAACTCTAATCTGGCCTTCCTGTTTTTGAGGCTCACCAATGGTTTACATCTTGTGGTGAACCCTCTGTATTCACTCTGGTGAAGTCTTCTCTTGATTGTTGACTTTGACACACATACACCTACCTCCTGGAGAGTGTTCTTGATCTGGCCAACTGTTGTGAAGGGTGTTTTCTTCACCAGGGAAAGAATTCTTTGGTTATCCACCACAGTTGTTTTCCATGGTCTTCCGGGTCTTTTGGTGTTGCTGAGCTCACCGGTGCGTTCTTTCTTTTTAAGGATGTTCCAAACAGTTGATTTGGCCACACCTAATTTTTTTGCTATCTCTCTGATGGGTTTGTTTTGTTTTTTCAGCCTAATGATGGCTTGCTTCACTGATAGTGACAGCTCTTTGGATCTCATATTGAGAGTTGATAGCAACAGATTCCAAATGCAAAAAGCACACTTGAAATTAACTCTGGACCTTTT
>BLSH010411801.1:2827716-2838012 GCA_018402905.1 Glandirana rugosa
CCGTGACGACTCTACAATACCTTCGAGTCCAAAGAAACTGTCACCGAAAGTCAGTAGACGTAGCAACCCAGACCACAGAGTAGAAGGAGAACTGTTATGGGGTGTCTAAGAGAGACTCCAAATCCAGTCTGCTCGAACGACCGGTTAGTTCGTGTCACTATGTCATCTGCTGTTGTTGCTCCACTGTGTTTTATCAAGTCCAAAGTCAGTGCAGCCCTCTACCAGGAAATTCTAGAGCACTTCATGCTTCCCTCTGCTGACCAGCTTTATGCAGATGCTGATTTCATTTTCCAGTAGGACTTGGCACATCCCCACACTGTCAAAAGTACCAATACCTGGTTTGATGGTCATGGTATCACTGTGCTTGATTGGCCAGCAAGCTCGTCTGACCTAAACCTCAGAGAGAATCTGTGGGGTATTGTCAAGAGGAAGATGAGACACCAGACCCAACGATGCAGATGACTGAAAGCCACTGTCAAAGAAACCTGAGCTTCCATAACATCTCAGCAGTGCCACAGGCTGATCGCCTCCATGCCACGCCGCATTGATGTAGTAATTCATGCAAAAGGAGCCCCGACCAAGTATTGAGTGCATATTATACTGTACATGGACACATACTTTTAAGTAAGCCAACATTTCTGTATTAAAATTCTTTTTTTTTTGTTGGTCTTATGTAATATTGTGATTTTCTGAGATACTGAATTTTGGGTTTTCATTACCTGTAAGCCATAATCATCAAAATTAAAGGGAAGAAATGCTTGAAATATATCACTCTGTGTAACGCATCTATATCAAATGAGTTGCACTTTTTGAATTTAATTGCTGATATAAATTTACTTTTTGATGATCATCTAATTTTATGAGATGTACCTGTATGTCCCTGACCTGTAAACTGTACTTAACACTTACTATAAGAATGTTGAACTTTAACAATTGATTCTATCACTGTGTGGCATGTATTATGCATGAACTCCATGTCAGTTGCTGTAAGAGGTCAGCATGTTTGATGCAAAAACTTCTCTGGTAACCTGGTGATATGGTCAGACTCTCATCAGTACCAGCCTCAATGAACCCCGAAACTTAACCTAACAGTTAAAGCAGAACTACACTGCCTCTGAGCACCATAAACCAAAAACACTAATACACACTTAATATTTAACTCAAACTCACCCATCCAGGTCTCTATGCTTTATTTTGTTGAGAAATCACTTTGAAAAACACCCCCTAGGTACCATGTGGTGCTTGGGCCACCCCCAGATTGTGGATTGCATTTGTTGAATAGGTAGAGCACACCCCGCACAGTTGTTGCGTGCATCCCCACAATCTGCTGGTAGACCTGGCAATCTCAAACCATGCAGAGCTTATTACTAATGTTCATATAAAGGAACATTGGGTAGCAGTGACCATAACCTGTTTATTTAATATAAGCTGGCATTGGCCTAGTGTGCCAATTGCAGGCGTCTTAAATGATAGTCATATTGTTGTGTTAACAGTTCTCTCAGATTTTCCCGGAGTTGGGATAACTGTCGTGTTGTGGTTTGGTTGGGGTATGATTTGTTGGCCAATTCTAGGGAATGAATCTCCCTTAGGAGGGAATTAAGTTTGGCGTTGTATTGCTTTTTACAACACCAAACTTAACTTGCCCCTTGTTGAATATGTATTCCCCTAATGTACGCCTTGTGGGCATTCCATAGCGAGTAAGAATTCCCTACTGAGTGTTCGTTTGTGCTGAAGAAGTTTTGGAGATGTTGGGACATTACATGGGTGTACTGGGGGTCTTGTATAATTTTCTTATTGCAGCGCCAGATGGGGGATGGGGGGGGGGCGTTCCCTACATTTATAGACATAGTGATGGTGGCGTGATCTGACCAAGCTATATCATGAATTTTGGCCTCGGATACTTTTTGTAACCGCCATTTATTCGTGAGGAACATGTCTATGTGGGAATATGATTGGTGCCTGTGGGAGAAAAAGGTGTAATCCCTTTCGTTTGCATGGAGGCTTCTCCATGCGTCGAAGAGTTCTTCTGAGTGTAGAAGACGGCTCAGGGTAGCTACTCGTTGTGGCTTACGTGATGTTGTGTCCATTGTGTCATCAACTATTAGATTCAGATCTCCACAGATTATGAAGTTGCCGTATTTTGAGTCTTGTACTTTCCTCATTAGTTTGCGGATGAAGCGTATTTGGTGGGTGTTTGGCGCGTATACAGATACTATTGTGTAGGGGTGTTAGTTTGTCTGCGTGGAGTAAAACATAGCAACCTTCGCTGTCTGTGTGGACATCCTTTAGGCGGAAGGACACTGAGTCTCTGATTGCTAATAGCACTCCACCCCTTTTGTGGTCCGGGGTATTGGCTAGAAAGATGTGTGGATAGTTTTTGTTTTGGCAGAAGGGTACTTTGGATGATTGAAAATGAGTCTCTTGTATGCACAAGATATCAGCATTATGTGAGTTGGCCTCTTTCCACATTGAGTGCCTCTTGGCCAGGTGATTGAGGCCTCTCACATTCAGCGATAGGCACTTAAGACATTTATGTTATGGGTATGTTGGTTGGACTTACGACTTGGTACTCACATTTGTAGAGGATCTTTCACCTGTGCTTGTCCATCCATTCTGAGTCCTCAGAGTGCATATGCCGTGGATGATTGGGCCCTGGATATTGATGGTGATGGGCTTAGACCTAGGAGGTAGAGGGAGAGTGCTTCTGTATGGAACAAAGGGAAGAGTGTAGTTGTTGGATTGGTCTGATTAGGAGCCTCCTGTGGAGGGTTTTTTGTGTTGCCTCTTGTGAGACACTACTTGCCACTCTTCTTGCATAGTGCTCAGTTGCAGTGGTGAGGGTTGGTTTGTTGTTGTAGTTGCAGTGGATTCGGGGTGTATCCTTCACCTATGCAGGGCCGCAATCCCCTCTTCCAGCATAGAGACTTGAATTGTTGTCCCATTGTGGGTTATTAGGAGTGTCGCTGGATATTTACACTTGTGTAGAATTTTATTGTTTCTCAGAGCCTTCGTGATTGTTTCCAGGTTTTTGCGGCGTTGTAGAGTATGTCTGGATAGATCATGGAGGAACTTGATGGATGCATATGGTGAAGATATGTTATCTGCCCTCCGAGCTACTATCATGAGTTGCTCTTTCACATGGTAGAAGTGCACCTGGAGTAGTACATCTCTTGGTGAATCTGTAGAGATGAGAGGGTCTCGGCAGCCTATGTATCCTGTCAATGAGGAGGTCTTGTGCCGATAAGGATGGTAGCAGAGTAGAAAATAGAGCTTGGGCGTACTATTGGAGCTGGTTCGGTAGAACAGATTCTAGGACTCCGCGTAGTTTTATGTTATTTCTCCTGGATCTGTCCTCCAGGTCCGAGATCTTGTCCTTAAGCCAGGCTATCTCGTTTTGGGCCTTGTGGGCATCAACCAAGATGTGTGCAGCTGAGTATTCATCCATTTTCTTTTCTACGTGGTCAACCTTGGTCCCAATTGCTTGTACGTCAGCTTGGCACTGGTTCAGCCCGAACATTATATCAGATTGTAGGGATACTCTTAGTGACAATAGCATTTCTTTAAGCATGGTGTCTGAGATAGGTTGTCCCGCTGTGGGGAAGCTGGCTATGTGATCCGGTCCTGGGATATGGGCCCTTTGCTGATTGGAATGAGGTCCGCTTATCACCATTGCACCGTTTTGTTGGGATTCTTCCTGGGATTCCAAGCGTGGTTTTTGTTTGAGGACTCCTTGTAGAGGGTGTAGACTCTCCTGAGGAGGGTACACTTCTACTCGCCGCCTTTTGGGAGTTTTATATGTGGTCCCGCTGTCCATGTTCAGGATTGCGGTTGTAGGAAGGATCTGGGGATCCTGCATGGAGCTACCCTCTTGTTGGAGCCCTTTTGTTGCTGAGGTAAAGTACTCTGAGAGTTTACTGGGTTGCTGCAAATTTTTTTTGTTTTTTGTCATCCCTGATTGCAGTGGCAGATCTGGTATGTGTTTGCAGTGGCGGTGGGGTGTCTGTAGGCTCCCGTGTGGTGTTCTAATCTCCAACCTGTGGAGGCTTCAGATTATGTAAGTCTCATAGTGGTCAGGTCTTACTGATTGCCAGCAGGCATATCTCCGGTCTGGCTGTTCCTGAGCCCTGACAGGTGTGTGGTTGTGCTACTAGCACTGATGGTGTATTGCGGTTCTTCAGGAAGGAGAGCCTGCTGGCTCTGTAGCTTTCCTCTTTGGTCGCCGGCCTTGCCTGCTTGTGTCTTGACTGGGAGGCTTCCCTTACCTGTTCTGTCTGTGTCAATGGGCTGAGAGTTTGTGGTTATGGGCTGAGTCCAGTCAAGTAGTAGGCCTCAGCTGGGGCCTCAGTTTGGGGGGCCTGCTGTGCTGGTGGGTCTCTGTTGCTCAATGGCGGCTTATACACTGTGCCTTGGGGGGGCCCCCTGTCTCCTGTCTTAGTATCAGTCTCTGTTTAGTGTGCCTTGCTGTGTTGATTAAGGCTGGCAGGCCGTAATGGGACAGGCCTCAATATGGCGGCCTCTCCTGAGCTTACAGGGCTGGGGCAGCTTCCCGGGTGGCCTTGTGGCCTCTCACCCGCTTCCCCTGGTTGGCAGAGCGTTGGAGGGATTGTATGGGGATCTGGATGGACCGTGGCACGGTCCGGTACAGCCACTTCGCGTCGGCTGCAAGTGTGTGGGGCCTGTATCCAGGCTATAACATGGCGGCGGCCGCTGCATGTAATGGAGAGCCGATTCTGAGGGAGCACGACCTCGGGCAGGTGTTTGAGCCCGCCGATTCACAGCTCAAAGTCTCGGGCAGGGTGCAGGGAAACTGTTCTTGGTGCGGATGGCACTCACCCGGATCACAGCGGTGCGGATGGAGTCTGATTAGGCCGCGGCCCACTTTGCTCTCCTTCCCTCAGCCGCTGCTCTCTTCTCTCTGCGCCGTCGGGTTTGTCCTCTACTCAGCAGTGTGACAGCTACTGTGAGTCCGAGGTAGCTTCCAGAGCTGGAGGGGAGTCGAATGCTCTCTGGTGATAACTGTTAGAAGGGTTTTTCTTGTCGGGCTGGACAGAGCTGAACTCTTAGGCATCCATCTCTGCTCGTAGCCGGCCACGCCCCCATAATGTTTGTGGGGTTTAAGTAATTTTATAGCAAAAAAAATGTTTTTAACTTGGTTTAAACACCAAGCCCAAAAAACAGGCCCGGTATTGCAGTGGTTAATAAAACACAACATAGATATTTTAAGTAACAGACAGCATGTGTTCACGAAAGACAGAAGTTGTCAGACAAATCTGATTTCTTTTTATGAGGGGGTAAGTAAAACATTGGACAGAGGGGTGGCTGTGGACGTGGTATACTTGGATTTTGCAAAAGCATTTGATGCTGTTCCCCACACATGGCTAATGTGTAAGGTAAAGTCTACAGGATTGGAAAATTAGTTTGTAAATGGATAGAAAACTGGCTAAAAGACTGAATTCAGAGAGTAGTGGTTAATGATTCTTACTTTGAATGGTCTAAGGTTGTTAGTGGTGTACCCTAAGCAGTGCCAGGACAAGGTCATCCAGCGCCCATGGCATAGATGCCCAACTGTGCCCCCATGCCTCATTCGTGATATGCAAACTTAAGGGAACCTACACCCTGCAGTCTCACTTGTTAAAATCACTGCCGCTGTCGCTACTCCTGTCAGCCTTGCAAAAGAAGGAGGGCGCCCCCATCCATACAGTAAACCATTGTGCCCAGGGCAACCCCCCTCCTGCCCACCCCTTGTCCCGGCCCTGACCCCAAGGTTTAGTGTGGGGACCCTTGATTTTTAATATATTAATAAATGATATAGGGTCTGGGATCAAAAGTACCATTTCAGTCTTTGCAGATGACACCAAGCTATGCACTTGCATAACATCCTTACAAGATGTCTCCAACTTACAAGCCCACCCCAATGCATGTTTAATTATGCAACTAGGTGGCAAATGAGGTTTAATGTTGATAAATGTAAAGTTATGCACTTGGGGCCTTACAGTATGCATGAATCATACATTACTAGGGGGAGTATGACTGGGGGAGGAATCAATGGTGAAGGAGGATCTGGGCATTCTGGTAGATCATAAGCTTAATACAGTGGAACCTTGGATTACGAGTATAATCCATTCCAGGAGAATGCTTGTAACCCAAAGCACTCGTATATCAAAGCATGTTTCCCCATAGGAAACAATGTAAACTCAGTTAATTCGTTCCACAATCACTGCTTGTCTATGCAGTACTGTATGTGTCCGGGGGCGCCTGTTGTATGCAATACCGCATGTGGCCAGAAAAGTGGTTGCGCTGGTGAACTCCTAAGACGTCGGAATCACTCGGAAATGCTCGGAAAGTGTTTACACTTTAGGTATATCCGAAGCATTCCGAGTACTTCCAGCCGCCTCCAAGGCTCACCAGCGCCACCACTTCTCTGGCCACATACGGTATTGCATGCAAAAAGGCTCAATTCTGCTCGTTATGCGAGACACCACTAGCAAGCTGAGTCAAAATTTAAAAAAAACTGCTTGTATTGCAAAACGCTCGTTAACCGCTTTACTCGCAATCCGAGGTACCACTGTAATAGCATGCAACGCTACTTCAAGGCAACTTTAACACGACTTACAAAGCGACTCCATGCTAGACGACTTTGCCTGTAGCCAATCAGAGAAGGGTGTGAGGGGGTTGCCTAGGTATTTATTGGTTGGGGGGGGGTTACTGTGTGTAAATTATTTTCTTTTTCCTGTAAGTCGCTTCAATACAAATGGGGGATCCAACTTGGAGGCGACATCCATTGAATTCTATGGGCACAAGTTGGACAGAAGTCGCCTTGAAGTAGTACAGGAACCTTTTCTGAAGTCGGAGCGACTTCAGTAGTGTACATTAAGAGGGCTCCCATTCACTTCAATGGGATTTCAGATGCCAAGTGACTTGAGGCGACAAGTCTGAGAGCAAGTCGCTCCTGTTTGAACCGGCCCTTACAGTATAGAATCCCAACTGCAAATGCAAACTGGCAATTTAGCTCATTCAGTAGCGTTTCCTATCCTACAGTACTTACAGAATTCTGACAACTGATTTTTTTTTTGTTAAATTGCTAATCATCAGAATAAAATAACATAGGTTGAAGAAATAGATTTTATTATTTACATGCCGTCATATCTGTCGCAAAACAGAAACAAACACTCCTGTGATCGGGCTGTGATGGAAGCAGCTAACTCGCATACTCTATTCTAGTTTTTTGGTAGTGATGCTGAGGCCTCATTCACATATATAGTGGGGGACTGATGGGAGAAGCTGTAAGAACCAATAAGTACACTGCAAATGGCTCTGCTGTATTGCCCTTTCCCCCTATGGGTTGCCTTAATCCAATCACCATGGAATGTTTCTAGCTAGGTTTTGATTGTTGAAGAATAGGATGGGAGTTGTGAAAGTTTCTGACATTAGCCTGTTCTAAGTATGTAATCCAATTTTATGGTGCCATGAAGTTTGGGACAGATAGATGTTAATCATTCACGTTACTTGTCAGAAGTTGTAAGCTGTCAGATCAGCAGGGCAGAAATTAGTGTTGCACAGAAATGATAATTCTGGACCAAAACCAAAAATTGGGAGTGCACTTGGCTGAAAATCGAAACTGAAATGGACAGTTTAAAAAAAAAAAAATAGTTCAACCACTTCCTGCCTGCCATATGCAGAATGGCATCTGCAGAGTGGCTCTATTATCCTGACTGGGCGTCCTATGACGTCCAGCAGGATAAGCCGCTCCCGCGAGGGCGTGCAGTGACACACTGCATCTCTGATCTTGGTAAAGAGGCTATGATAGGCTCTTTACCATGTGATGGCTGTGTCCAATCAGTAACCAAGAAGTGCTATTGGCTTTTCCTCTCTTCACGCTGACAAAGCGTGAGTAGGGGAGATCAGATCAGCAGCTCTCCAGCGCATTGATTATCAGTGAAGACCCATCAAGGATGCCCACTAGAGCCCACCAGGGATACCAATCAGTGCCCATCAGTAATGCCTGTCAGCGCCTCCTCATCAGTTCTGCCTATCGGTGCCATCTATCATTGTCCATCAGTGCCACCTATGAGTGCCCATCAGTGCTGCATATGATTGCTGCCTATTAGTGCTGCATATTAGTGCCACTTCATCAGTGCCCATCGGTGCAGTCTCATCAGTAAGTAAGAAAACTGACTTCTTTACAACATTTTATAACTGAAACAAAGAAAACTTTTTTTTTTTTTTTTTAATTTTTGGTCTGTTTTTATTTGTTTAGAAAAAAATAAAAAACCCAGTGGCTGTCAAATACCACCAAAAGACAGCTCTATTTGTGGGAAAAAAATTATGAAAAAATTTGTTTTGGTGCAGTGTTTCATGACCGCGCAAGTGTCATTCAAAATGCGACAGCGCTGGAAGCTGAAAATTGGCCTGGGCAGTAAGGGGGTGAAAGTGCCCGGTATTGAAGTGGTTAATGTGGCTGGCGATTTTTCATTTTAGTTAGTGGGGCGTGATTTTTGCATTGAAGTCAACGGTGATGCAGCATGCCATTATCGGCACCTTTTTTTTTTTTTTTCTATTGGCAAAACGTTGTTGAAGGTCTATACCCTTGTTTAGGGTGGTTCAAGTTTGAGGTAGACTATCTTTTGCAAACCGATTGTCTTCTTTGTTCAAAATGTGCACCTAGTGATCTTTAAAATATGTCCCTTTTCCTTACACTTCTTTCCTTCACCAGAGCTTGTCTCTCACGGATGCTGGTCTTTGGCCATCTTCATTGGCTGGCATGGAATGATACCACTCCTGTGTGAGAACAGGAGTCATTTTTCCTGGCACACCGATCACCTGTTGCTCAGTTTGTGACCGTGGAAGTTTTGCTCCGCTTTAAGTCTCAGTGCATTGATGTTCCTTTCTATCCATGTGTTTTTCAAGTGTTGCAAAACAGTGAGGCAAAAGCTTGTACAGCTAAAAGACCCAACACCAAAACACAAGTGACATATCAACATATGCCAATGAAGAATGCAAAGGCCTGTACATTGGGGAGAAAACAACCTGTTAACAAATGGGTAGTCTTACATAGGAGGGCTGTACGGTTTCTTTGAAGTGCAGCCTCAAGGTAAAGGGTCTAAATGAGGCTGGCCATCATCCAGACTGCAAAGTGCAGCTCCAGGCATAGAGTGCATGGGAGGCAGAAACAATGATACCAGCAACATCGGGGCCTCACCATGGGCAGGGAAGGTA
This sequence comes from Glandirana rugosa, assembly GCA_018402905.1. Classification (NCBI taxonomy): domain Eukaryota; kingdom Metazoa; phylum Chordata; class Amphibia; order Anura; family Ranidae; genus Glandirana; species Glandirana rugosa. Next base: position 2,836,933 of record BLSH010411801.1, read on the forward strand.
AAGGTAGCACGATTTAATGGGGTTGGAGTTCAGCATTAAAAGTTGCCTATTCCTTGAAGAGTTCCCGAATATTGTTTTAGGTCACTCTGAAATATCCTAATCTGCCTGATGAATTGTGTGTGTATATACAGTGCCTTGCGAAAGTATTCAGCCCCCTTGAACTTTGCGACATTTTGCCGCATTTCAGGCTTCAAACATAAAGATATAAAACTGTAATTTTTTTGTGAAGAGTCAACAACAAGTGGGACACAATCATGAAGTGGATGTTTCAAACTTTTTTAACAAATAAAAAACTGAAAAATTGGGCGTGCAAAATTATTCAGCCCCCTTAAGTTAATACTTTGTAGCGCCACCTTTTGCTGCGATTACAGCTGTAAGTCGCTTGGGGTATGTCTTTGTCAGTTTTGCACATCGAGAGACTGAAATTTTTGCCCATTCCTCCTTGCAAAACAGCTTGAGCTCAGTGAGGTTGGACTGAGAGCGTTTGTGAACAGCAGTTTTCAGTTCTTTCCACAGATTCTCGATTGGATTCAGGTCTGGACTTTGACTTGGCCATTCTAACACCTGGATATGTTTATTTGTGAACCATTCCATTGTAGATTTTGCTTTATGTTTTGGATCATTGTCTTGTTGGAAGACAAATCTCCGTCCCAGTCTCAGGTCTTATGCAGACTCCATCAGGTTTCCTTCCAGAATGGTCCTGTATTTGGCTCCATCCATCTTCCCATCAATTTTAACCATCTTCCCTGTCCCTGCTGAAGAAAAGCAGGCCCAAACCATGATGCTGCCACCACCATGTTTGACAGTGGGGATGGTGTGTTCAGGGTGATGAGCTGTGTTGCTTTTACGCCAAACATAACGTTTTGCATTGTTGCCAAAAAGTTTGATTTTGGTTTCATCTGACCAGAGCACCTTCTTCCACATGTTTGGTGTGTCTCCCAGGTGGCTTGTGGCAAACTTTAAACAACACTTTTTATGGATATCTTTAAGAAATGGCTTTCTTCTTGCCACTCTTCCATAAAGGCCAGATTTGTGCAGTATACGACTGATTGTTGTCCTATGGACAGAGTCTCCCACCTC
>BLSH010411801.1:2838022-2862546 GCA_018402905.1 Glandirana rugosa
ATAGTAAGGGAACTGGGATTTATTTCGTTTTTCTTTCAAAGTACTTATAGTTGACGTCTATTGATAATTGACCGTTTATCGATCCTGGTACCGTTCCGTACGTATTTTAGCCGTCCTATGTTCGGTGCACTTCAAGGGGAAACGAGAAAGAAAGATGATGGTTAGGTAGAACTTGTGTCTTCTGTCGTACTAGGCTCAGATGTTCATGTCACGGAACGCTTTCATAAGCCGGGGGAACTTGAAACGCTGGAAAACGGTGTAAAGTCCGAAGTTTGTTTCTATATGTTGTTGATTCTTCACAAAAAATTACAGTTTTATATCTTTGTTTGAAGCCTGAAATGTGGCAAAAGGTCGCAAAGTTCAAGGGGGCCGAATACTTTCGCAAGGCACTGTACTTGTAGACTCGGATCATGCTGTCTTCTGTGTTCAAGATGGATTGGTAGTAGAAAGAAAGAGCAAAGGGGAACTTCACGTGGCTTGTATCCTGCCGATTTTATGCATGCCTTGCCATGGTCCTAGCTATTTGCCAGTTAATAGTTATCTGCAGTTGATATTCATGAAACTTTCTTTTTGCTTTATTTAGGGTCAAGGGAATGATATCAGCGCCAGCTTCAGCGCAATGAAGAACTCTGCACTAGTGAAGGCAGACAGCTTGGAAGTAGCTGAGCATGGATCTTCTGCTCCTCAGGAGAAAGTATGTTCTTGTCTGGTCTTCTTTCCTTTTTGATATAGAAGCCTGTATGGTGTCATATTATCTATTCCAGCTGCTCACAGTTCAACAAACAATTGCAGTTATGAAAAAAGAGCTGATAACACACAACTGTACATAAAAGTTTAATTTGAGATAAATTAGAAAGTATTTAACTTTTCTGAGCAGTCTATTGCTTCCACTATCACCGTGGTGTAAATTGACATTGGGGGCGAACTGAATGTCAGGCTGCATGTCACCTACTCATTGAAAAATATCACTTCTCCCTCCCTTGATTTTTGAATGGCATCTGATATTGTTATGAAACATGTACATATTTAGAAATACATACTATTACATCTTATTTATCAAAGTCAAAGGTGTGTATGTTTTCAATCTGCAGCTTTCCTTCTCTTCTCTAACCAATTGGTCTACATATATTTTTGATCTACCGCTGAACTGGCTGATATTCAATCCATCTATGAGCAGGCTGGTTGTTTTTTTACTTGCGATTAGGGCTAGCAACTATATCAGTTAACAGTAATCATTGCATTCTGCAGGCTGGGAAGGCTCCCCACAGAACACATTAGCACTGCTGGAGCAATTCCTCCATCAACGCTGACCATGTTGATGGGGGAATTAAGTGATTTTCTTTCCTTCCACCCCTGTGTCATGCCTACCTTCTAGAGTGTCTCCTAGTATCACGTGACTAGTAATAGGCTACCACTTTGAGCTTTTACTGTATTCTATCCCTCTAAAATATGATGCAGTACAACAGGATCACCTGGCCAAATTTATAGTAAAACCTCTTCCAGAGGTGGTCACAGTGCAAATTATCCTACTATGTATGCACAAAGCTGGAGGAAGACTGTGCAAGGACACCCACAATCTGCTGATTACGAGTGCAATGCTCCGCTGGCTCTTGTAAAATAAATAAATGCACTTTTTTTTTACCTGTAGAATCATGTGAATTTTTTTATTTTTTTTAAAAAGGTGAGCATTGCCTTCAATTCATAAATGTTGCTTCCAGGCCACGTGATTCCCCAGAATCGTTAGTGGTTCTAAAGCCTAAATATTTTTTACCATAATGCATTTCTTCCTTGTCTCTCAGTCTTTGCTGAGGCAACGGGAACCATTGGCTCCCTTTACTATCAAAGCCTATGACGAGGGAGCAGGAGGCGGGGCTGAGTCCTGCTGTCTGTGTCTATAGGCGCGGGCAGTGAGGCTTGGGAGTGATAGAAAATGAATCTGAAGACTCCTGATTAACAAAGGTAACTGCCCAAAAGGGCAGGTGATGGGCTAGTCCACTCACCGAACAAGTGCAATGGATCAGTGGGGCTCAGTGGCAAAAATCTAAACCTGTTAAAAAAAAGGACACCACAAGGAGAAAAGGGGTCCGTAAGAACCACTACTAGAGCCGCTGGGACATATTAACCCATCCAGTATCAAACAAAAAGCAAAAAATCATAAAAATAGTTCAATTTATTAATGATGGTACAAAAATTCAAAAAGGTAGTATACTCACATTAAAACAGACATTCACCATCCCATCACCAACATGACAACGTTGTCCAGGGCCCGCTCTACCCATAGGCAAGGTAGGCGGCCGCCTAGAGCGCACATCAGTAGGGGGCGCCAGAGGTGTACCCGACTGGTGCCTCCTCGGCTGTGTTAGTTAGGGACAGCCTGAAAAGGAAAGGACTTTCTGTAATTCCAAACAACACAGTGCAGGCTGGAATGGCTACTGGAGGGAGGATTTTGCCCCCTCTCCTTTTCTCCAGCTGCGGGACTGGATCCCGCCCACCTGGACTGCCTGTTCACTCACTCGCCCGCCCATGTCTGAGCCGGCCACCTAAGCCCCCTGTTTGCCCGCCCGCAAGTCTGAACCCCCTGCAGCCCGCCCAGTCACCTGTCTGAACCGCTTGTCTGAACCCACTGCCGCTCACATGTCTGAACTGCCTGCGTGTCCGTCCGGCCACCTGCCGGCACTCAGAAGGAGATGTTAGCCCTCCAAGAGCAAGTGTGTGCTGAGGTAAGCTAAATTACCTAATTGCCAGAGCACTAGGTGAATGGGACTGAAACAGGGTGGAAGTGAGGAAGGAGTTAACATTGCTGTGTCCACTGAGGCAGGTGGGGGATGGGGGGAGTTAGTGGCAGTGAAAGTTGCTCACCCATCCCTCACCTTGCATTGTTCTCATGGCAGTGACATTTTAACCCCTCTCCCCCCTTCTGCATTTGTGGTAATGTCAGTATTATTAACCCCCTCCGCCCACATTGGCGGTCATGGACGGGGTTAAATTTCAGTGCCACTGACCACCAATGGGGCGAGGGGGTTAATAATACTGACATCAATGCTGGGGGGTTTAATGCATCCACTGACATCAATGCTGGGGGGTTTAATGCATCCACTGACATCAATGCTGGGGGTTTAATGCATCCACTGACATCAATGCTGGGGGTTTAATGCATCCACTGACATCAATGCTGGGGGTTTAATGCATCCACTGACATCAATGCTGCGGGGTTTTATGCGTCCACTGACATCAATGCTGGGGGGTTTTATGCATCCACTGACATCAATGCTGGGGGGTTTTATGCGTCCACTGACATCAATGCTGGGGGGTTTAATGCGTCCAGCATGATGGGAAATGTAGTTCTACAACAGCTGGAGAGCCGCAGGTTCCCTACCCCTGGCCTAGGGTGTCAAAAATCCTTGCACCAGCCCTGACGTTGTCAATATTAAAACCACTGTCTAGACATGTGTCATGCATGCAGTCACTTGTACCACAGTTATAGCCCTGGACTGAGCGGAGGAGCAAAAAAACTGGATCACTTCACCAATACAAAAACCAAACTTGGCAATGAAAAAGGTAAAGTATCACCTGGTGAGTCACCCAGATTACAAACTCCCTCGCTGAGTCCAAATAGCAGCATAGATGATAATGGAGATCATAGAGCGATTTTACTCTACAAAAAGGTGGGGAGAGGAACAGCAAATTAAATATATCCTGGGACACTGAAGGCAATAATAGTCCAAGTCCTGGCCAGCAAATGGCAATCCACATACTTCAGTAATCACAAGTACAAATTATTCCATGAAAGAATGTACCTGAATCATGGTGTTCACATCCATATACATGGACATCAAGGATGCATAACAAACACTACAGTTCATAAGTAGTGAATGAAAGAGCAGGTAAGCAAACTTTATAGTTACGTATTGGATGTCTTCTCCCGTTCAGCATGAACAGTGAAATCCTCTTGATGTCTCCACTTGAAAGCTGTGCATGCAAAAGTCTCCCCCGCCCAACCTGATTAGTCTAGAATGTACACCTTCCACCTCCTAATCGGACAGCCGCCTACGTTCGATCAGAGCATCCGACCGGATGGCCACAGACGTTTGACTTTCGCGTCAGGCCGGATGGGCACAGACGCCGAATGTTCTCGTCCGACCGGATGGTCACGGACGTGCAACCTCCACATCCGACCGGATGGTCACGGAGGTACGACCGGATGGTCACGAACTGCAGCAACAGAGCCAACACAGCCAATGAGCTTCATGCAGTGCACCAAAAGTCACTTCAGGAGATAGGCATAGTTGAAAGGGTGATCAAGGATGGGAGACTAAGAGACACACGTCCATACAGTCCCTATCGTGGACGCGTTTCACTGGGAAAACCCAGTTTCATCAGCCCCCCCCCAGAGGAATCCTATATTAATACACTTCCAAAAAATCAATCAATTTGGACTTAAAGGGGCCAGACTGAAGTCATACAACTTCCATATTAACATTGTGAGACTAAATAAAAATGTGATTGTGTAAACGTTCTCCTCCACATCCAAGAAACAAGTCACTTAGAAGTGCAATGGTTTCAAGAATGTTAATATAAAAAAAAAAAACCTTCAAGACATTCCAAATGCACCCCGATAAAAACGGGGGGCCCTATTTTAAATTAAATTGATGGAGCCTATTACAAAAAGACCTGCAAATACATTTCTTTATTACGTCCTTTAGGTGCCAAAGCGTCAAGTTTGTAAATCCAACATCTTTCTTTTTGCAAAAGGACCCTATCAACGTCTTCCCTTCTCTTACTGATTTTTAATGCAGAAATCCCCTTGACGGACCCCTTTTCTCCTTGTGGTGTCCTTTTTTTGTTAGGCTTGGGAGTGAGCCTGCACCAGTGCCCCCATAGAAAGTGGCCAAGTATAAACCTGTGGGCCTTTTGTTTTTGTTAAAAGCATTTACTTTAAGTAGCAGTACTAATCACCACCCCAGTCGATTCTTAAATTGCATGGACTTGTGCCTTTATCAAACTAAACCTGTAGCTAAATCTACTTGAGTCAAAAGAGGTTTAAGTGTTGATGATCAATCTGTTTGAGAGCCACATGAAGAACCCCCTATGGTCCTATCTCTGTCACGTGAAGACCTTTACAAGCTGTTTCATCTTCAACTATTGTAGCTTCAGCATAGAGACTAAAGCATGTTCTTTTATTATTTTCACCTTTAACTGAAGATAAACTAATAATTAGGTCAAAGCAAAACAGCATAGAAAGGTGGTGAGGAAGACAAAACTCTAAAAAAGGTCATGTGCTAGAATTGTCCTCTCCTATACATGTAGATGGTTTGTCTTTTAATTTAAAAAAAAAAATGCTTTTGTTGTGTAGCTTTAATGCCGGACTTCAGTCTATGCAAACTTTTTATTTTGTTTTTATTTTTTTATGGAAGAGATTAAATTGCTTTTCTATTCAGCAGATTACTTGAAAGCTGTTAGTTACCCCATACCAGCTGAAATTTTAAAGAGTCCCTGTCACCAGACCAGTTTTAACAACAATCTGTGCTGAACATTCTGTTCATTTAACATATTTTAATGCATCTAATTTACCTGTAAAAAGCCTCCTGTGTGTAAACGTCTAAAAGCCCTGAGACTGTGGCTGGGCACCACCATCTTGATCACATCCTCACCAGCCCCATAACGGTAGGAGCCTGTGCATTGCAGCTATGGTGGTCTGATTGCAATTGCAATGCTCTGCAGGCTTCTGTGCAAAAATGTAATAAATGCACAGGTTTTCTTTTGATTAATGCATCTTAATTTTATCAAATTTGGTGGACTATGTCGACCAAATTTGTCAATTCATTCCTGAAATTTATACAACCTAGCCACATAGCACAGTCTGCCTCAGGACCTACTCGGTCTTTAAAAATAATACACTTCGGCTAGACACCCAGTGCTGGCTGCTAATGAAAGTTATCTGCGTTGGATTACATTTCATCGGGCGGCTAAGCAGCTTTTTTTTGCATTTTGCTTTGCTGAAATAAAATACAACTACGTTCAACTACCCCACCTCTCTCCAGGGACATCAGAATGGCTGTTCAACAAGTTATCCAAAAATGATGATATTGAAAATCGGCTACAGTGTAATAACATCTGTATTGTGGGGCTGCCTGAGAAAGCTGAGGGCCGTGACCCCATCTGCATTCATGGAGCACTGACTGCAAGAAATCTTTGGCAAGGAAGCTTTCACTCCCCTATTTTGCTGTGGAGCGTGCTGACCGGACACCACCTCGGCCCTTCCCGCCTGGCAACCCACCACGGTCTATGAATTATAGGAACCCTGAGATTGTCCTCTGTTTGGCACAGGAGAAGGGCACTCTTCAGTACAATAGAACTAAAGTTTCATTCTTCCCCAATTTCTTGGTGGAAGTGCAGCGCAAGAGATCCAGTTTTGCAGATGTGAAAAGAAGGCTCCAAAAGCTACAACTACCAAATGCAATGCTTCATCCCGCTAGGCTGCAAGGTACCGCCAGAGGCCAATCCAACTTTTTTGACACTGCATCGGATGCTGCATCTTGGCTAGATCATAATGAACAAGATCTGCAGATAATGGAGACCACACAATTGGTTACAGTGCCTCTCCTTAGCCTTCGGGCTACCTGTATCTAAAGAGGACTTGTTACTATTATCTGACTTGTCCTTTGTTCGGTACTATAAGTTCTGCTACAGCGTGCAAGTTTCTTTTACATACAGTTTCCCCGATACAGTATGCAACTGTCTTGGTGGCATTCTTTTCTGTGCCCATTTGGCACACGACAACCTTACAGACACTGGCCTTCCTGGGTGAGGGTGGAGGTAACCCTCACTTTGTTACTGTTGGCTGTATCTTCTTTGCCTCCTCTTGATACAACATTTACCCCAGCTACCACTGTTGCGCATTGATAAAACACTTTTGTCACGGACCCTTATCCATTGGTGTTCACCACTCAGACTGCTCCTTATCCACAACTGCATTGTGGAAGTCTTCAGCCGTTTTCCGTTGTGCAATAGACTGCACTTTCGGAGCCGGACTCTAAGTACAGATTATTTGTGCATTGATTGCCCCAACCATCCACTATAACAACCTCTCCGATTGCTTTATGGAACGTTAGAGGAGTGCATGACCCACTAAAATGTACCATGATTTCCTCCTGTATACGGAAGTTCCACCTGGCTGTCATAGGCCTCCAAGTAACCCACCTTACCAAGGACAAAGTGAATTGTTTGCATTACTCCTGGGTTGGCAAAGCGTATCACTCCACTCACTCTGCTTACTCTCTCTGGGTAAGTGTACTGATACATAAGTTCCTGTCTTATCAGGAACTAGATTCCCTGGTGGATTAATCTGGGCATTTTGTATTTCTACATTGTAAACTGTTTACTCTAACTTTTATTTCAGCTTCTGTTCATATCCCGCCTCCGTTTTCCAGAGAGGCATTAAAGCTGCTACTGTTGTACCTGGTCAACAAACCAGAGGTTCCTATGTGATTATGGGGGACTTTAATGGCTCCCTTGATCCCGATTAGATAGACATCAGTGGTGCACCGAATGGAAAAACCAAAAAAATGCACTAAGCCGAAAACCGAAACTGACAGTTTTTAAAAAATATTTATATTTTTATATACAATTGTCATATGCAGCCTACCTGTGCCTGAGCACTGACAGGCGGCACTGATTGGCGCTGATAGGTGGCACTGATTGGAAGCACTGATAGGCAGCACTGATTAGTGACACTGATTGGCACTGATAGCTGGCACTGACAGGTGGCACTGGATGGTACTGGCAGGTGGCACTGATTGGCAGTGACAGGCGGCACTGGATGGTATTGGCAGGTGGCCCTGGATGCCACTGGCATGTGGCACTGGATGGTACTGGCTGGCATTGGCAGAAGAGATGAGTAGATTAACAATGCACAGAGCGCGCTGCTTGTATGAGACGCTCTGTGCATGAAACTGTGAGCTAATTACATTGGAATGCAGAGAGAGCTATTAGATTTTCACTGAGATCGGAGGTGGGCGACTGAACAGCTAACAACCGCCCAGCCCCTGTCCCATTAGCTGGCGTTTGATAGCTGTTCCGTCCCGCCCACCTCCCGACATCAACTTGAAAATCTGACAGCTCTCTCTCTGCATTCTCTGAATTCCAATGTAATTATCTCACAGTTTCATGCACAGAGCGACTCATACAAGCAGCGCACTCTGTGCATTGTGAATCTACTCCTCTCCCACATCTATTGCTGGGTTCCCCGCAATGGAAAATATGTTTTCGGTAGGTGGTGAGCGACCTAGATCAAATTGTTGCTGAGCTGGTCACATTCTATACTGATCTATATAGCTCCCATGACAAAGCGATGTTAAAATGATGACACAAGTGTTGGCACTAACAGTGCATAAGTTAATTTTGTCCATTATCCAATCAGATCAGGCAGGCTTCATGCCACAAAAATCTACTGCCACTAAGCTTTAACTGGTCTTTTTGAATATGCAGACACCGGCAGATAATATTGGTCACAGGGCCCTCCTTTTTCTTGATGCCAATAAGGCTTTTGATAGTGTTAGTTGGCCATATCTCTGGGTGATACTTTCCCATTTTGGATTCTGCCCCTCTGCTCACTTAGGTACGCCTCTTGTACAGCTCACCTCAGGCAGCCATACAGGTGTCTGATAGGATGTTGTCTGTATTTTCACTGGGCAGAGGGATCAGGCAGCGCTGTCCCGTGTCCACCCTGCTCTTTGCTATCGCAATTGAACCTCTGGCTGCTCTGGTGCGTGCCGTCCACAGGTCACTGGAGTTGCATGAGAAGATCATGCTCTACGCCGATGACATGTTACTTTTTCTGGGTGATGTATCTAACTCCCTCTCTAGGGTCATCTCCATCACCACAGATTTTGGTCATTACTCTGGTCTTACCATCAATTGGACTAAATCCAAATCCGTATTGATGCTACTGATTATATGTATATGTGTTCCGCGCAAACGGATACCGTTATAATCTTAGAGCTGCTGCCTCCACCAGAACTCCACTAAAAGTGTAGTTGAATAATATAATAAAAATTATGGTGGAAAGTGGCGCTGCTCTAAATTTTTACTCTTATAATTTCCAGGATGCTGGTAAATGAAATGTAATAAAATAAACTTCAATTCAATATATCGTTATTATGTGCAGGTGTCTTTCGGTGGGACACCAATTAATCAGCAGGCCGCAATCGATATCAACTTGTAAGGTGGATATAGGTATTATAAGTACAAAATTTAAAATTTAAAGTTGTTTGTGAATTCAAATTAAAGTGATATGTGCATGTGATGGACGTGTAAACTCATAAATATGATGACCTCCAGTGATTAGAACAAGTGGATAAAATGCAATCAATAAATACACATAAAAACCATCAAAATGATGTGCAATTTCATCAAAATTAAGTGTATATGCGTATCTTTGCTGTTAAATAACTATATATATATATTTTCTAGGTATCTCTCAAATACTTCTAGAGTGGACAGGGATAAGAAGTCCAAAATTACAAATATTCAAACATGTGCAAATGCCAACAAGTGCCTATACAATGATTAAAGTGCTTCAAAAAAGAATAGAAAGGAATAAAAAGGAGATCCCTTGCAAAATTGCAGGAGATGTGCACAATATGTGAAACTAAATGTTCAAAAACCGCAATTAGAAATTTTTTGCAGCAAGTGCCTGTAAAGTGTCCAAAGTGCCTAAACAGGGAATATGTTAAAAAATTTTAGAATTTTTTCGTATAAATTGAAAAAAACTTTTGCCAGAATTGCGAAGGGATATGGAATGACCACAGAGTGTTCAAAGTGTCTAAAGAGGGGATGTATTAAATTATTGCATGTGCCTCGGGAAAAAATCTCCGTTATAATTAAGGTGCTTCTATGCATAAAGTTCAACTTTTAAAGAGTTCTTGGGTGATGTTGTCCCTTGTTGTGCTGGTATTTTCACTCCACACCGTGTACCGAGTGTTCACCCCTATTCACTGCACACGTGAGGCCACTCACCAGAAAGCGTCCCCCACTGAAGGGGCGTACGCTTGGTAGGACTGCTGTCTTGCCTCACCGTCAGGGATGTTGTGTTTTACCACGGTACTTGTGGATATATTTCTGCGGGGAGATCACTGTGTCTCACCAGTGCAAAGAAGTCGCCAACTGTGTACAGAATCAATAGCCACAAACCTCCAAACTTCATATGGCTTAGCACAACAACAGTGCATAGAGAGCTGCATGGAATGGGTTTCTACGGCCCAGCAGCTGCTGGGCCGTGGAAACCCATTCCATGCAGCTCTCTATGCACTGTTGTTGTGCTAAGCCATATGAAGTTTGGAGGTTTGTGGCTATTGATTCTGTACACAGTTGGCGACTTCTTTGCACTGGTGAGACACAGTGATCTCCCCGCAGAAATATATCCACAAGTACCGTGGTAAAACACAACATCCCTGACGGTGAGGCAAGACAGCAGTCCTACCAAGCGTACGCCCCTTCAGTGGGGGACGCTTTCTGGTGAGTGGCCTCACGTGTGCAGTGAATAGGGGTGAACACTCGGTACACGGTGTGGAGTGAAAATACCAGCACAACAAGGGACAACATCACCCAAGAACTCTTTAAAAGTTGAACTTTATGCATAGAAGCACCTTAATTATAACGGAGATTTTTTCCCGAGGCACATGCAATAATTTAATACATCCCCTCTTCAGACACTTTGAACACTCTGTGGTCATTCCATATCCCTTCGCAATTCTGGCAAAAGTTTTTTTCAATTTATACGAAAAAATTCAAAAATTTTTTAACATATTCCCTGTTTAGGCACTTTGGACACTTTACAGGCACTTGCTGCAAAAAATTTCTAATTGCGGTTTTTGAACATTTAGTTTCACATATTGTGCACATCTCCTGCAACTTTGCAAGGGATCTCCTTTTTATTCCTTTCTATTCTTTTTTGAAGCACTTTAATCATTGTATAGGCACTTGTTGGCATTTGCACATGTTTGAATATTTGTAATTTTGCACTTCTTATCCCTGTCCACTCTAGAAGTATTTGAGAGATACCTAGAAAATATATATATAGTTATTTAACAGCAAAGATACGCATTTGCACTTAATTTTGATGAAATTGCACATAATTTTGATGGTTTTTATGTGTATTTACTGATTGCATTTTATCCACTTGTTCTAATCACTGGAGGTCATCATATTTATGAGTTTACACGTCCATCACATGCACATATCACTTTAATTTGAATTCACAAACAACTTTAAATTTTGTACTTATAATACCTATATCCACCTTACAAGTTGATATCGATTGCAGCCTGCTGATTAATTGGTGTCCCACCGAAAGACACATGCACATGATAACGATATATTGAATTGAAGTTTATTTTATTATATTTCATTTACCAGCATCCTGGAAATTATAAGAGTAAAAATATAGAGCAGCACCACTTTCCACCATAATTTTTATTGTATTGATGCTACTGGATGGTGCATCGGAGCGGCCAGTTCGACTTCCTTGTCCCATCCCCATAGTATTTTCCTTCCGATACGTGGGCATTCAGATCTCTCCCACACTTAGACTACTGTCACTTGAATGTCTATCCACTGATGACCCGCTTCAGAGATAAGATTAACATTTGGAACAAACTTAAAATGTCACTGGCAGGGAAAACTAATCTTATTAAGATGATACTAATGCCCCAATTTCTGTACGTGCTTCACAATTCTCCAGTAGTCATTCCATTAAAGGTATTCCAAGTGGTCAACTCCCTTTTTAGATTGCTACTGTGGAACACTCATTCCCCGAGGGTAAAACTGGAGCAGTTGCAGTAGCATAAGGATGGCAGAGGCCTGGCACTCCCCAAACCTTGACTTTACTAAATGGCTGCACAATTACAACATTTAATTGACGCCATGTACCCTGGCCCTAATGGATCCCCTGCCCGTCTCATGCTCATAGGTGCTAAAGCGTAGTCCGTTCCAGAGGGTCTGGAGGCTCAACTGTTCCAGAAACCAAATAAGCAAATGTCCATATATGTGCTTCAAAAAGTGTGGAATGAGTCTAAGCAACTACAACATGTAATGGGGTTTACTACATATAGCCCGATCTGGTGCAGTAAAACATATGATGAACTGGCCAAACTCCAGCAGAGGCCTATATGGCATAATTTGGGAGTAACACACTTGTTACACAATTTCCAAGATGAGAGGCTTTTATCTTTCCCATATCTACAGTGCAGGTTCGCTTTGCCCTCCGATGTTGTTCTATTATCTACAATTGCAGAATGCAGTTAGGGCCCAGGGGGAAGCTGTAGAATGGGTACCATCTCCCACCCCCATTTTTCATCTGCTCCACACTGCCACTGAAACTAAATATTTGATTTCACAATGTTGTAAATGCTTTTAACTGAGTTTCTTAAGGCTTACCTCGCAAGGGTAATGTCTTATTGGCAGGAGGACTTGGATTCCCTGCCGGATGACCAGTGGGAGGAAGCTTTTCAGTCTGTCACTACCTGCTCTCAGTGTATCGCAAAAGGTATCCTGACTATATATTCTGCTTAGAGTACACTATACTCCCAAAAAACTCCACAGAATGGGTAGGCTCAAAGACCCATTGTGTGGAAAAATCTAGATGGGTGCTTGGGTATCTTATTCATCTCTGGCTTTGCCCAAAACGTCATAGTTATTGGAGTGGGGTTCTCGCCACGCTCAATCGTGTCTTCCACATAACTATTCCTTTGAATCCAATTTGCTGCCTGCTAGGTGTTCTGGAGGAGGTGATGCCAGAGGAGATGACGAGAATAGCCTTCTCTTGGGCTCTTTTCCAGGCTAGGAAAGTTATTCTCATGGGGTGCAAATCCGACATCCCAATGTCTGTTAAGACCTGGGTGCATCATATGGGGAATACTCTTCTTGAACGGTACATATAGCAGCACAGGGGTAGGCCGGGCAAGTTTGACAGATTATGGGCTCCCTGGCTTTATACTCCGGGACTAAGCCCTAGCCCTTCTTCAATGCCCCGCTGGCTGAATGTCCTCACTGGTATTAAATATGTCAGGGGTCTCTTAGAACCCCAAGGCTGTACAGTTTGGTTTACTACTCATATGTTCACTTTGACTACAACACAGCTTGACTCAGGTTTCATAGTACTGTTTTGTTGAGATGCATGAAACACTGCTATCCCTGGAATGCAACTGATTGTACAATGTTTATTGCTATTTTATGACGCACTGGATTGTCTTTGTGTTTTATATGCATAGCTGCAATAAAATCTTTTTTGATTTAAAAAAAAATTACAACTAAAGTGCCGCAATGCTGCGTAGGCCCCATTGACTTAAATGAGTTTGGTAGGCTCTGCCGCCTGCTAGCTCAACTAGCTGCACCACATTTGCTGCGGCCATGCCGAAAAGTGCTGCAGTGTATGAGGTGTGTCTAAAAAGTTTGGTGAATGGCATCCGAAAACAAAACAGAAGATACAAACAAATTATCTTTATTGACCTTCGCCATCGTTCACAACACACTTTTGGCAATGTTCATAAAGCTTCTGGAAACTGTCAGCAAAGACCTCTTTAGGAATCAATCGCAGAACCGCTGTCACACATTCTTGAGTTGCAGGAATATGGCGGATGATTAAGAACAGGTACACTGTGCTGACCCAAGTATTGGTGCACAGGTCTCATTCCCTATGACTATGGTTTGAGGAGAGGATGGATCCTGGTCACACCTGGTAATGAAATCTCCAGATGTTTCCATCTGTTTCGCTTTCTGTTCGTCTGTCAGCTTGTGCAGCACAAACCAGGAACAGATCTTCTGCTTATAAAAATCTTTGCGGACGATGGTGCGCACCATGTCCTTGCTAATGCCCAATTCTTCCACCTTCAATCGTAGAGTCAGTCGCCTGCCAGCATTTGTCGCACTCACTCGATCATGTCTGCGGTTCTGCTTGTCAACGGCCGAGCTGAACGTGACTCATCTTCAGTCGTTTCCTTCCCGTCGCAAAAGTGTAAACACATTTTCTGCTCACGGCTTCCGTCCCGTACACTTGCACCAACATTTCATGCAACTCCGTCACAGTTTTCCCCAATTTGTAGCAGAACTTGATGTTCACTTGTTGCTCTATTAACCTACCTCTCACACTGACTACGTTCGATTGCCTGCAGCAGGTTTACCCTGATGGTCATG
The DNA here is from genome assembly GCA_018402905.1 of Glandirana rugosa. NCBI lineage: Eukaryota > Metazoa > Chordata > Amphibia > Anura > Ranidae > Glandirana > Glandirana rugosa. The sequence goes on from BLSH010411801.1 coordinate 2,852,213, forward strand.
TGTACTCCACGCTAGGTGGTGCTTCCCGATGTGTATCTGTATAGCCATGTGCGTGCACCTGACCCATGTTGCCATTCAGATATCTGACCATTCACTGAAATTTTTAGACACACCTGGTATGTACACCACCCTCTGGTTGTATGTTAGGTGGGGTGAATGTGGAGTGGTAAAACTGCAGCTCAACCACCTGTTTTTATTGCTCCCTGGCCACCCGTGTGAAAGAGCCCATAATATTATTATTATTATTATTATTTTATTTTTATTTTTTTTTAATGGAAGCATACCTACAAGAATTTTTGGTTTTTTTTTGTCTCTTTGGCATTTAGCTTTGTATATGTACATGGGAGCAGCCATATTGGCTTATTATTTTTGCAGCTCTGCTTCCTGCTTTGCAGTGCTGTATAGCAGTTTTTCTCTACTGCTACTTCTTGCCACACAAGTATACAAGTCATTTGTCTCCTGAAAACAATGCACTTCCCATGTGGCTGGTATCTTGGCCCAGCAATTGTTAAAGCGGTTGTATACTACCTGACATTTTTCTCTTTTTTTTTTTTCTGTCTGCAAGGTAAAGTCATAATGTGCTAGTATGCATTGACAGATTATGGTCTCCCGCCGGCTCTGTGATTGGCATGCGTGCGGGAGCCGCTGTTCACGGCACAGGGCTCGGAAGGAACGGCACCAATGGCCGTTCCTTCAGAGAGCATGTGCCAGTGATGTCATTAGCTGCATTTAATGTAAATATCTCCTAAACGGTACACTTTTGGGAGATATTTACATTATCCATAGGTAAGCCTTATTATACCTATAGGTTAATGTTAGCAGAGGAAGTTTACTTCCTCTTTTAAGGTACAGACATGGAACATATAGTAATCTCTTACAAACCTATTAGTACACATTTTATTTATTATATTTACCCTATAATTATTTAAAAAAAAAAGCTCATTGAACATTGAAAAAAATACTTAAAATATGTGTTCACTGGGAAACTATAGGAAACTATATGCTTTTAGTTTAATTTGTTTTATTGTGTGTGCTGTGATAAGATACAGCTTTTCCTGTATGATTTCTGTAGTCCATGATGACAACGTAATACAGCAGTGTTCTAGGAAAGTAAGCAGGCCCCTGTCACATGTTGGAGCCAGAGGGGACTCTGACATCCAGTACATTTTTTTTTCTCTTTTCTCTGCTGTTTTTGCTTTAGAGAAACATATTTGTTTAATTGAACAGCTGCAATTATAGCAGTCAGTGGTCAGCACTTCATGTTGTGTAGCTGTACTTGCTATCTAATTGTGTGTGGTCTTACCATATGCCCGCCACAGTTTGATTACTGTGCTTTTGCACAGATCACTGAGAATCAGAGCAGGGGCCATCTGTATGGACAAGCTTAAAGAATGTACATGTTTTCGCCTTGTGCCTCTCATTTTGCACACAATAACAGGTTTATCAAGATGAACAATTACTATTTCATGAGATCCTTTTTTCCTCTATCTTTGAATTGCTGTCAGTGAATTCTTTGGGGGAAAAAAAAAAAATTCAACTGTGCACAATATGTTGTGTAATTCTGCCATCTACTGGATGAGCAGGGGTTGACATTCATTCTGAAGTTATAACTCTGTTAGCATGAGCATTTATGTAGTAGCTCTGTTAGCACAAGTATTTATGAAATCTTCCCATCAGTGTGCGCTGTTATGACTACCAGATTCTGGGGTCTTGTGACATGTAATATTCAGGAAATATGTAAAATATACCACATATTCAATGTAATTGTATTAATACATCACATTCTGTGAAGACAGCTGTTTATAGGCTCCCTGTGGTGATGCACATGCAAAAAGCTAAAGGAGTTGCAATCCCTTACATAAACCCAGTGAAGTGACTGGACACAGAGATGAAACAAATCATCCTACATAAGTTGTATCTGTCTATCTGCAGCCATCTCTTCTCTACATCCTTTTAACGTGCTGAATTTACAAAGTGTATCTGAGAGGAGTTCAGAAAAAGAGGATGGAGAGCTGAAATTTCACTCTGCAGAGCCCAGTGAGTAGAGCTCTGAGAGCTTATTGGAGGGAAGAGACACCCATCACACACACAGCACACAGGAACAAAGCTGTGGCTAACAATCAGATGCAGGTCTCTCCCCGTCACCTTTTTTCTCCTGGTGTCAGGAAAAAGTCAGAGGTGACTCCTGCTTATAGTAGAGGAATTAAGCCGCAGACAAAAATGACACTTAGATTGCAAATAACACCAAACGTGCTAGACAGCGCTTGCAACATAAAACACTTAGTGAATATAACAAATGCTACCGCAAATAACATAAATAATAATAAAGTGCTCAGTCTATAATGATGTAATATCTGTGTTCAATATTCCATAAATAAAAATGACAGTCCAAAGAAAGTGAAGATGACACTTGAAATCACCCCTTGTCGTGCTATATCACCATGTGCTCATATGAATCAATTCACACTCCAATCCACACAATAAGAGAAGTCAGCCATGCTTTGTGGTCACTCAGGGACCAGACCATACCACTGGATGGATGTCTGGGGTGGGAATCCTCTCCTTGTTGACAAACGGATCAGTATTCCAATAGCTCAGATGGCTGGGACCAAAAAGATTAAAACAGAGCAGAGATCCTCTCATAGTGTGTAAAACTGCAGATTTATTGGTTAAAAAAAAACAATTGCATACTGAGGCAGATGCCAGAAAAATGTACAAATTGGTGTTTACCCGATCTGCCCAGTCTCTTAGTAAGCTGCCTTACAGTTCACATGTGTTCCACCTGGACCGTAAATGGCGCACTGGGAGTTCCACTTGATGCGTTTCGTCATCACATGACGTCACCTTGTCATCACAGAAGCAGAAATGCTACATAGTGCTCTTAATTGAGACAAGTACAAACTATAGAGGGATATGCTTTGTTTATAATTCATGTCTGAGGTTTACACCCACATTTAATAGCATGGACAGGTCTGAATCGAGAATACAAAAGTCTTTCTTTCATCAACCAATATGATTTCTGTTTATAGAACCTGTCACGATTATGCAGTGGTGGCAAGAGCCTCTCTTTGAATCTTTGATCTTAAAATGGGGAGGGAAATCAGTTAATTTGTTTATTAGCAAAGAAATGGGAAAGAGAGGGGGGCAAACAGCCTCATAGCATGGTACAATCCTTGTTGTGCCACAAGTAAAAGGGTGGGGGGTGCTTTGTACACTGTGTATCACAGTTTTGCCATTTTTAGCAGACCATCAATCTAACCGTTCTAAAACATTCAGATAAAACTTTTAATGAAGAAGCGGTGCTGTAGATGGACAGCATTCAGGATTTATTTTTTTTCTTTATTTTTTTCAGGTTTTCCAAACTATACATAAACACTTGACAGTGGAAGAACTGTTTGGAACTTCAATGGCAAAAGATCCACCAGTGCTTGCCTACACTAACCTTGAAGTTGGAGAGCCCTTCCTACCAGATTTAGGTGAACACAATACTATCCTGCAGACAAAAACAATCCAGCCGGTGGTAGTGAAAGCAGAACCAAGAAGTTTTAATTGTAGTGCGAGTGATTTTAGTCACCCAGATTGCCTTCCACCATCATTCATTTCTAAAGGACCAGTAGCTCCAGTGGCCTCCCAAAAAGTTAGTACATTTTCTGTATGTATTAGTCCCAGTCTTGGCTCATCATCTGAAGTCCTGAGCACCTCTGTTTCACATGGACCCAGCATTGCACAAATTAACCGAATGTCCCCCCTTATGAGCCAGTTGGTATCGGACGTTGTCACTGCTCCCCATGGTCAGCCCCTCATTCCACCTTTAGTGCCGATCCGTAGTAGCAGCTTTTCCAGTTCATCTCACCCCAGCATGGATCTTCTACACAAGTTAAAACTGACTCCACAGGCTGACTCTTTACAGTCTCAGCCCAACAGCAAGACTACCATAGCTCCCAAGTTCTCCAGTACTGCAAGTCAGCTGGCAACACCTGAGAGTTTCAAAGAAAGCTCCCTGAAAGCATTGTCCTCTGGACCTCTGTTAATACCTTCTCTTCAGGTACTTTATGTTGTCTTTCTTCATAGCTTATGAAAATGATGCATATGGAAAATGTGAAATAACAAACAGAAGTCCTGTAGATTGATATAATAATATTGTCTGCACTTGCTCCTTCAATGAAAGCTAACATCGGGTTTGTATAACGCTAGCTATGGCATTCTTATAGGATGTTTACATAAAATTAGGACAGACTGGACCATTAAGACGGTTTTGAAATGGGTACACATTTTAGTGCCAAGAGAAGTTTATACAACTAAAGGCAAAACTTTTTTTTTAGTTTTGGATAGATTGGAGAGGGATTAGAACACCTGTCAGGCTTTATTGCTGTCTGTGCTCCCATTATCAAGATTCGCCCTCTCTATTTGTAATGTTTAACCACTTCAGCCCCGGAAGGATTTCCCACTTTAGGACCAGAACACTTTTTGCAATTCGGCACTGCGTCGCTTTAACTGACAATTGCGCGGTCGTGCGACGTTGTACCCAAACTAAATTTGCTTCCTATTTTCCCACAAATAGAGCTTTCTTTTGGTGGTATTTGATCCCCTCTGCGTCATTTCTGATCACTGCTATAAACAAAAAAAAGAGCGGCAATTTTGCAAAAAAAAAAAAACAAACAATTTTTCTTACTTTTTGCTAAAATACAAATCTTAAAAAAAATATAAAAAACTTTTTTTTTTCATCGGCTTTGGCCGATTTATATTCTTATATTTTTGGTAAAAAAAATCACAATCGGCGTTTATTGATTGGTTTACGCAAAAGTTGACACTTTTACAAATGATGAGAATTCATTTCTGGGGTTTTTATTTTTTTTTAAATTTTGTGCTAGTAATGGCGGCAATCTGCAATTTTTAGCGGTACTGCGATATTGCAGCAGACATGTCGGACCATTTTGACACTTTTTTGGGACCATTGGCATCTATACAGCAATCAGTGCTATGAAAATGCACTGATTACTGTGTAAATGCCATTGGCAGTGAAGGGGTTAACCTGGAGGGGGCGCTCTAAGGGTCAAATGTGTTCCCTAGGCGTGTTGTAACTGTATGGGGGCTGGGCTGGCAGGGGGAGGGGAGTTATCACGGCTTCCATATACAGGAAGCCTGTGATCACATCCCTTCCCCCTCTATGAGAATGGAGATCCGTGTTTACATACACGGACCTCCGTTCTTTCACTGCGGGGGAGGGGAGGGGGGCCATCCCGGGTAGTCGGCAAGCTCACAATGCTAGTTATCGCAGGTGACGGGGGTTTGCGATAACGAACCACTTTGCCACCGTCACACTGCAGCAGGCGGTCGGCAAGTGGTTACAGTAAAAGTAAATCACAAATTTTGTCCCTAGAGAAATAATAGAGGGGAAATCTTCCAATGGGGACACAAGTTCTTATGACCTGGGGGTCCCCCAGGGACTCCCTTAATTTGCAGGTATTTTCTCTCACTTCCTGTTTTGATTATGGGACAGGAAGTGAAGAGAAATCTCACCGATGGGACACATATGGCAAAAAAATAAACTGACAGCGGTTATGACTCTACCTTATTCTTATCTAAAATGAAAAAAAAAGTTTTACCTATAGTTCTACTTTAAGGTAAGTGTAAACAACCTTTGTTCAGAATGGAATTTAAAATGGTACCAGTTCATCCATTTTTATATAGATGTGTGTGTGTGTGTGTGTGTGTGTGTGTGTGTGTATATATATATATATATATATATATATATATATATATATATATATATATATATATAGTATCTCACAAAAGTGAGTACTTCCCTCTCATTTTTGTAAATATTTTATTATGTCTTTTCATGTGACAACACTGAAGAAATTAAACTTTGCTACAATGTAAAGTAGTGTACAGCTTGTATAACAGTGTAAATTTGCTGTCCCCTCAAAATAACTCAACACACAGCCATTCATTTCTAAACCGCTGGCAACAAAAGTGAGTACACCCCTAAGTGAAAATGTCCAAATTGGGCTCAATTAGCCATTTTCCCTCCCCGGTGTCATTTGACTAGTTAGTGTTACAAGGGCTCAGGTGTGAATGGGGAGCAGGTGCGTTAAATTTGGTGTTATTGCTCTCACTCTCTCATACTGGTCACTGGAAGTTAAATCATGGCAAAGAACTTTCTGAGGATCTGAAAAAAAGAATTGGTGCTCTACGTAAATATGGTCTAGGCTATAAGAAGATTGCAAAGACCCTGAGACCTAACCATACGGCAGTTTAACAGGACATGTTCCACTCAGAACAGGCCTCACCATGGTCGACCAAAGAGAAGTTGAGTGCACATGCTCAGCGTCATATCCAGAGGTTGTCTTTGGGAAATAGACATATGAGTGCTGCCTGCATTGCTGCAGATGTTGAAGGGGTGGGGGGGTCAGCCTGTCCGTGCTCAGACCATACGCCGCACACTGCATCAAATTGTTCTGCATGGCTGTCATCCCAGAACAAAGCCTCTTCTAAAGATGATGCACAAGAAAGCCTGCAAATAGTTTGCTGAAGGCAAGCAGACTAAGGACATGGATTACTGGAACCATGCCCTGTGGTCTGAGGATACCAAGATAAACTTATTTGGTTCAGATGATGTCAAGCGTGTGTGGCGGTAACCAGGTGAGGAGTACAAAGACAAATGTGTCTTACCTACAGTCAAGCATGGTGACAACAGCAGCAGAATAAGAATTTAAGCTTGCAGAGGCTATTCTGCTGGTGTTGTCCGTTTGCCTAGAGATAGGTAAACAATGGCGTTTTGGGTGCCGAGTTGATAACCCGAGGGAAGCTGGAGTCACTAGCTGGCAGAGGCTAGATGCCACTGAATCATGTTCACCCAGTACGTTTTGATTATCAGCTGGAGGGGAATCGGATCTTTAAGCTTGCAGAGGCTATTCTGCTGGTGTTGTCCGTTTGCCTAGAGATAGGTAAACAATGGCGTTTTGGTAAGAGTACCCGATTTATATGATTGGTGTCACTTCATCTATCTACTCTTTGCACTTGGTGGAGGAAGCTTCGTCTAACATTGTCTTTTGGAAGTTTTCATATGGACTGGAATTTGTTTCAATATCAATTTTATTTTATTATATCTGTATATTTCATATTCACTGGGATTTAATCACATTTAATTTTTTGCGCGATTCTTTGTTGGTGTATGTTTAGGTGGTACCTAATTGAATTGCAGCAATCTTTATTTCACACTAGAGCAGTATTTACACATATTCTTATCATTTTAGGCCTCATGCACAATGGATGTTTATTGGACGTTTTTACAGCAGCTGTTTTTGGCTTCAGACATTTTTTTTCTACAGTCAATAAACTCTCCAGCATGTTATCCTATGTGTTCATGCACACATAGGCGGTTATCAACTGTTTTTGGCTGGGGCGTTGTTTGGCTGTAAGGGTTCTTTCACACTAGCGGAGCCCGTTTTGACGGGCTCCGCTGCTCAGCGGGGATCCATCCGTTTATCCCCGCTGAGCCGGCAGATGACAGGACAGTTTCCGCACTCCGTGCAGAGACTGTCCTGTCACAGCTCCATTCTCCTCTATGGTCCGCCAGGCGGATGGAAAATAGGGTTTCCATCCGTCTGTTTTTGGCGGATCGGGTGTCAGCGGACATGTCACCGATGACATCCGTCGCTCCATAGAGAGCAATGGAGCGCCCGTTCAGGTCCGCCTGAAAAACTGACAGGTGGACCCGAACGATCCGCCTGTGTGAAAGAGCCCTAAAAAAACCACCAAAACTAGTGTGTTCTGAGAGGAGTTATTCAGCTGTAAAAATGCTCTAATGTCAAAAACCGTCAATAAATGCTCAAATGCGGTTCACCAGCATTTTTCAACATTTTTGATCCCATTGAAAAAAAAAAACGCTTAAAAATGCTAGCGCTAAGTAATGCTATTGCAAAAGTGTTGAAAAACTCACTGCAAAGCTACTGGCGTTTTTATAACTTTATTATAACGTCCAGTGTACATGAGGCCTTAAAAAGAGAAAAAAAAAGACTTGGCAGTCACTTTATTGAAGGGAGCAGCATCCTGGTCATTAGTGCTGTGATTGGCTCCCAAAGCGGTCACTTGATCAGGAGCCTGTTCTACTGGTTTCCGATCAGAAGCCATGACTGAGAGATGATTGTGACAGCTCGGTCAGCGCTTTGGGAATGCAATCCCCACACACAACCTCAGAGTTGTGTTCATCACCACCATATTTCTTTGGAAACCTGACCAAAAAAAAAAATGTTTTCCCCCTCTTTCCTTAGCATATGTATAGTATAGATCTGTTTTGTCTGGTGGATTATCTTAGACAGGATTACTTGCCTTACACTACAGTCCCACAGCAGCCAGCTTTCGATCATCCACTCTCCAGCATTAAAATGTGGCCAGGCCCTCTACATCATCATGTACAATGTAGGACCAGTGGTAGCTGTTGGTTCTCCATTGTGTCTGATGAGGCAAGGACATGACCCATTGGAGACCAGCAATAACAACAGCTTCAGGGGACTGGTCCTCATAACCTGAACTGTCCGAAAAAACTTCAGAACTGTACGTATTCCTCTGATCATTACCTGGGAAAATGAGCATTCGGTTCTGCATCTGCTTAGGGGTTGCATACTTGGTTTTATTGGCAAGCGCAAAGTTCTGCTTCAAGTAAGACATTTAACCATGTTCATAAGCCAAGAGTTACTGCTTAGCATGAATGATTCATGTATACACAGCATAATCGTTTATAATCTCACTTTTTTATCTCTTTGTTTTTCTATAGAATGCTCATGAAAAGAGGGAACCTGAATCATTTGCCCAGCCTTTGGGTGTACCTAAGGTGGTAGCTGTAAGTAATGTCTTCAAACTGATATGGAAGCTTGAGCATTGGCACTGATGCCAAATGTTCTGCATGCTGCTGGCAAGCATTGCACATTGGCTTTGTAATAAAAAAGAGATAACATTGAGCCTACAGGGAATAATCGGCTCTATAAATGCAGAGCCACAGTCCAGGAATAGAAGAACGGCTCGTACAGATATAGACAATGATCTGTTTTTCTGATATTTCAGTGTGACGTTCTCACTTCAACAAAATTTATTTTTTATTCTGTATTTCCTTTGATGGATGGTTGCTAATCTTAGAAGATGAAAAATTGCTTTTACTTGCTTCTAGTCAAACATCAGTTGAGTGTCTTAATATACAGAAGCAGTTATTTAAAAATTGATGAAATCCTATTTGGTAAGAAACGTCTTCATGTTGATTTAACCTTTTCTTGTTTCTGGTGGGCATAGATTAGTAGAATTTTGTATGAAAAATGTAATTTCTCCTACGTTCACTGACAGACGCAGCTCTTCATGACATGTGGGGTTTATGCTTGTCCCACTAGGAGTTGACTAGGCAGGGAAAAGAAACAGCTGGCCCCTCCCATGGGGCCATCCTCTCTTCCCACATAAACCCTCTCCATAGCATAGCTCAGCAGTTTAAATGCCTATTTTGCAAGGAGTTGACCTGGCTTCCCTTTAGGGGAATTGCAGTCCTGTTTGTGACCGTTTTTCTTTATTCTTTCTTTTACTTTTATTTTATTTGACTATCAAGAAGCCGGCCGGGGCATTGAGAGTCCATGGGCTTTGTACTTTCTCCGGCCTGGCCGACCGATGCGAGCCAGTCCCGCGGTATGGGGACCCCCCGCAACGTGCCTGTTCCGTGCGGGTGGCCTGGGGTGACCCCCACCTTGCGATTCGGGTAGGGCGATTTTCTGGCCTGCAGCATACTGTCCAGGCATGGGCAGAAGGTCTGCGACTGGGTGGCTACCCACTGCGCTCGTCAAGAGTGGTGAGTGAGAGTTCCTTCCTTCCCCACTTTTCAGGGGCGGAAGGGGGGGCGACGACCCTAAAAAAAAAATAAAAAAAATTCTGGGTAGCCAGCTGGTAGGGGCGCGTGGAGCTCCTTTTCACCTCCATCACACCCCCCTCACCCCCGCCTCCATTTTGCCGTAGCTGCAGACGTGCTGGACCTATGGGGCTTTCCCTCTAGCGCTCAGAGCGGGCATTTGCAGTACTGCATGTTCCTGTAGATGGATTTTCAGCCTCTAGTGTTCAACGGCGGCCATATTTGCCTCATGCTTCTGCAAAAACGTGTGTGGAGCTTTTTTTCCTTTCTCCGTGGAACGGTGTGTGCTCCCAATGGCGCGGCTCTTCTGACGATCCTCCAGGTTTACAGGCAGCAAACAGCAAGTATAGCTGGGCTCCCCTGTGGGTGCTGGTGGCGGCGGGTGCAGTCCTCCTGGGTTCCCTGGTGCGCTGTGGGGCCGTGGTGTGCGGCTGTGTGGGGGTGCCTC
>BLSH010411801.1:2862556-2873889 GCA_018402905.1 Glandirana rugosa
GGGGTGTGTCGGCGTGTGGTGCCGGGGTGTCGCGTGGTCCCTTGGGTCCTCCTGACGTGGGCGGTGGTGGTCGTGGGTGTCCCCTCGGGTCGATATGAACGACAAACGACGGACATTGGGACCTCCTAGCAGTCTTCTCGGCGCGGTAGCCCTCGTGTGTGGCAAGGTGCCTCTTTCCTTTTTTGCGAGGTGTGTGCAAAAACGTCTTCGTACTCCGTTTATACTTGTTGACGATCCTCCAGGGTTACAGGCAGCAAACAGCAAGTATAGCTGGGCTCCCCTGTGGGTGCTGGTGGTGGCGGGTGCAGTCCTCCTGGGTTCCCTGGTGCGCTGTGGGGCCGTGGTGTGCGGCTGTGTGGGGGTGCCTCAACTTTTTTAGTATCACCTGTGTGTCACTAAGACTGTTTTGATGGGAGAACAATGGTAGACTATACTGCTGAATCTGCTGAGTAGGAATCAGTGGAGGCGCAATCTGCGCAAGGAGCCCAGTGGGCCTATCTGATGGGGAACTGGGTCCCTCGGAATGAGTAGAGTTCAGGGGACAGCGACTGCGCGTAAAAGAGCGTAGTTTTCGCCATTATCGCTGGAACGCGCACTATGCTGCGATTGCGCCAGGATGGCGACTCACAGACTTCTGCATATGGGTCCTCCAGGCCCCCTAGGGCCCCCAAGGCTTATCCTTATGATCAATTTTTTGATCACCTTATTTATCGTGAATGGCTGCGTCCGCGGCATTCTTTTTCACAGCAGCACAGCGGTGTAGTGGGTAGCAGTTGCGCCGGGCGGCAAGATGCTTGCTAGCTCGAATCCTAACCATGGCCTCCCTGCCTGAGGTTTGCATGTTCTCCCTGTGCCTGCGTGGGTTTCCTCCCGGTGCTCCGGTTTCCTCCCACACTCCAAGAGACATAGGTCCCAACGGTTCGCTGCTCGCTATCCCTTTGAGGAAAGCTTTTTTTAAAAAAAAAAAGGCAGTCGCCTGCGGTGGTCCCGCCTATAGCTCTCCTTAATAAGGCGACGACCATTCCTCTGGAAGGGTTCCTTCCTTCAAGGGCCCTGCTGACAGAAAGACAGAGGCGCTGTTAAAGTCGCTCTTCCTGGTGCCAGGCTCTGCTCTGCGGCCAGCCCTGACGTCCACCATGGCGTGGCCTCCAGATGGATACGCCGCAGAGGGCTGAATTTTTGCTCCAAGGTTTCAAGTACCTTGGTGATGCGGCCGTTGATTTACTGCCTTTGTTATCCAGGATAGCGGTGTTGCCGTATCCTCAGACGGGTACTCTGGTTGCGTTTTTGGTCCAGTGACCATGCTTCCAAAAAAGGTCTTGCAGACTTTCCCTTTCAGGGTGGACGTCTATTCGGTCCACGGCTGGGTGAGATCATTGAGGATTTCACAGGAGGTCAGTGCACCTTCCTCCAAGAGCCCCGGAGGCGTGAGTTTCGCCGTAGACAGGGGCCCCTTACCTCGGGTCAGTAGAGTTTTTTTCGCGCCCCCGCACAGCAGGTAGGGACCCGTCCCGGTAAGGTCGCTGCAGGGGCCGGGTACCGGCAGTGGCATCGCAAAATAAAAACCAAGGCGGAGGACAAACCTCCTCAGCCTGATGAGTTTCCCCCACCCGGGCTTCGGGTGGGGGGACGTTTTCTGAGATCAACTCTCTGCCCCCAGACAGGTTCTTCTCATCGAACTTAGGGCTCCCGCAGGCACGACGGGAGGTCCTCTTCGGGGCTGTCCAAGCACTCTCGGACCAAGGGGTGTTCGTGCCAGTGCCCCCAGCGTAGAAGTTTCGAGGTTTTTACTCAAACCTGTTCGTGGGGGTGGGGGGGGGGTCCGGCCAGTACCGGACCTGAAGGCCCTGAACCAGTATGTCAGGGCATGGAAATTCCTGATGGAATCTATCCGCTCGGTTGTGGCCGCCCTCCATCAGGGGGAATTTCTGGCGTCTCTGGGCTTCAGGGATGCACTCCTCCATTATCAATTTGTGGCACTCCCTTTCGGTCTGGCCTCAGCCCCTCGAGTTTTCAGGAAGAATGTGAGAATCACAATGGCCTCGCTGCAGAAGTCGATGGTGTTTCCATCCGGTCGCCTGGAGTATCTGGGCCTGATTCTAGACACAGAGCAGGCGAAGGTTTTTCCTTCCTCCAGCCAAGTAGCTGTCACTGCAGTCGGCAGTGCGATCCCTCATATCGCACCGACGGTCTTCATTACGATTCTGTATGTGGGTGCTGGGGCTTATGGTCTCGGCTTTCGAGGCGATACCTTACGCCCAGAGTCACACTCGTCTCCTTCAGCGAGCAATCCTGGCTCGGTGGGACAGGTCCCCTCGGTCCTTGGACCTTCTGATCCGTCTGAGCTCCCAGACCAGGGCGTCTCTGACCGACCTGGTGGCTTCGGGACTCGGCGTTGATAAAGGGGAAGTTGTTCCTGCCCCTTCAGTGAGTGGTCTTCACCACGGATGCTAGTCTTTCAGACTGGGATGGGGTCCTGGGGCAGCTGTCTGCCCAGGGCCGTTGGTCGGAGGCACAGGAGGATCGCCTCCCCATCTATGTGCTGGTACTGAGAGCACTCAGATTGCGCCTATCGCACTGGATAGTGAGGTTGCAGGGTCGTCCGATTCTGATTCAGTCGGACAATGCCACGGCAGTGGCATATGTGAACCATCGGGGCGGCACGGGGAGTCCAGCAGCTGCGGTGGAGGCAGCTCTGATACTGCATTGAGCGGAACGTCCCGTTCCAGCACTCTCCGCCATTTACATTCCAGGTGTGGAAAACTGGCAGGCGAACTTTCTCAGTCACCAGACGCTGGACCAGGGAAAGTGGTCTCTCCACCTGGAGGTGTTCAACCGGATTTGCCGCAGATGGGGGACGCCGGATGTGGATCTCATGGTGTCTCGGTTCAATCACAAGGTGAAGACCTTTGTGTCCAGAACGAAGGATCCGTTGGCAGTGGCCACGGACGCTCTGGTGGCCCCCTGGGGCCGTTACCGCCTTCTGTACGCCTTCCCTCTGATAACACTTCTACCGCGTTTGATACGCAGGATTGTGGCAGAGGGAATACCAATAATCCTGGTGGCTCCAGATTGGCCTCGGCGCTCTTGGTACGCCGACGTGGTGCAAATGGTGGCAGATGCCTCCTGGCGGCTCCCGCTGCGAGACGATCTACTATCTCAGGGGCCCATCTCGCACTCTGCTTTGTCCTCTCTGGCTTTGACGGCCTGGCTATAGAGTCCCAGGTGCTAAGAGAAAGGGGAGTCGCTGTCTCCATGATCCCTACCTTGTTGAAGGCTTGCAAGTGTACTTCTCGCAAGATTTACCATCGCACCTGGAAGGGTTATATAGCTTGGCGCAAGGCGGAGGGTCATAACCCTCGCTCTTATCTAGTGTCCAGGGTCCTGACTTTTTTGCAGCAGGACCTGAACAAAAAACTGGCTTTGAGTAATCTCAAGGGCCAGATAACGGCTCTGGCGATTCTTTTCTAGAGACCTTTGGTTTCGCACTCGTTGGTTCGTACCTTTGTACAAGGTGTGCGACATGTGGTGCCTTGGGTGAAGGCCCGACGGCCCAGTGGGATCTGAATTTGGTGCTTTCTGTACTTCAGAAACCGCCCTATGTAAATCAGGTTGATTTCCTTACAACTGCTGTCGCAAAAGGTGTTTTTTGGTAGCCATCACTTCCGCCGGACGGGTGTCTGAAATGGCAGCACTATCGTGCAAGTCTCTCTACCTGGTCCTGCATAAGGACAAGGTGGTCTTGCGACCCTTTCCTTCCTTCCTTCCGAAGGTGGTCTCTTCTTTTCACATTAATGAAGATATTGTTCTTCATCCATTGTGCCCTCGTCCATCGCACCCAAAGGAAATTGATTGCATGCCTGGATGTAGTGAGGGCCTTACGAGTGTAATTAGCTGCTACAGCTTCTTTTCGGAAGGCTGATGCAGTGTTTGTGCTGACAGAGGGTCCGCGCAAAGGTTTGGCGGCCTCGTCGGCTGCTATTTCTCGTTAGTTTAGACAAACCGTGACCCGCTCATATTCTGTTGGGGCAAGGTTCCCCCCTTTACGGTCACGGCTCATTCTACCAGGGCTGTTAGCACTTCCTGGGCTTTTAGACACCAGGCCTCGGTGTCACAGGTGTGCAAGGTGGCCATTTGGGCCTCGGTACACACTTTCTCTAAGTTTTATAGGTTGATGTGCTAGCATCTTCGGATGCTGCTTTTGGCCGCAATGTTTTTCAGGCGGCAGTGTAGGCGCGTCTGGCGCCTCCTTAAGAGGTTCTGCTGGGTACAGTTGTTATCGTTTACCCACCCCTCTTTTTGACACAGCTTTGGGACATCCACACATGTCATGAAGAGCTGCGTCTGTCAGTAAACGTAGGAGAAATGGGGATTTTATTAAAACTTACTGTAAAATCCTTTTCTCCGAGTTCACTGACAGACGCAGCACCCACCCCTCTGTGCTCTGTTCTCTGTACGGCTTGTATACGAACTGCTGAGCTATGCTATGGAGAGGGTTTATGTGGGAAGAGAGGACGGCCCCATGGGAGGGGCCAGCTGTTTCCTTTCCCTGCCTAGTTAACTCCTAGTTGGACAAGCGTAAACTCCACGTGTCATGAAGAGCTGCGTCTGTCAGTGAACTCGGAGAAAAGGATTTTACGGTAAGTTTTAATAAAATCTTTTTTTTAGCAACATTTGTTTTTATGTTTAATGGTTAGTAGCGTCCATTTGCTTTTGATCAAATAGACAAAAAACTGAAGGAGTATGATGCAAAAGTTTGTTCCTTCAACTAATTCAATTTTAACTGTTATTTTTTTTTCTTTTGTTCAGAAAGAATTGCACAAAAAAAATCCATACATATTGTAATCTACATAATACACCTAAGGGCTCATTCTGACAGCCGATTAGTGCTGTCCTCCCTGCAGAGCTGCTGGTAGAGGCTCATCGTTCGGATCCATGGCCCTGCTCCTGCCCACATGTTAAATTGGACATGCGATTGTGTCCGTACAGGGGTTGCATGTGAATCCATTTCTGTGGGCTGCCTTCATGCAGCTCCAAGGTGGATGCACACATGTAGGCAGGTGCAGTCTATGTTATCCACTGTAGGTGGTGCTGGACCGCAGCAGCATTGCAGTTGGAGGACAAGTCAAGAGGAACATGGTTCCTCTAAGGTTTCCTGGGTCACTGGGGCAACTATCTGATTGAATGCTTCCACCCCATGTGACTCTAGCAGCCATCTTGGGTCAGGCAGAGCCTTTTTAAGGCCCTGGCTCCCAGGCTTAGTGAGCATTTCACATGTGAGTAATGTAGGGACAGGTCACCTGTCTGACAGGGATAGTGGTTGGCATTTTGAAGATGTTCCAGATAAGTAGGGAAAGGAAAGGGAGACCTGCTCTGCTACACACTGCTGTAGCATTTCCAGTGTTCCCAGTCATCGCCTTCCCGCCCAGCTTGTTGTGAACTACTGAACGTTAACATTAAACAAAGTTCTGCTATCTGCAACGGGATTCTGAGTCTTTATTGCCGCTGCGCCTCGACACACACACACACACACACATCTGCCAGCGGCTCTGCACGGAGGGCCGCACTAATCGTCTGTCAAAATGAGACCTAAGATGTTATTTAAAAAGCAGGTCTGGATTAAATTTTAGGGGCATTTGAACAATATTTGTTGACCCAATGTTGGCGAGAAAGAACGTTGTTAGAATATATGAATGAGAATTGTGGTGGAAATGTTCGTACGAAATTCTACTAGTGTATTGCCAGCTTTAGGATCCTTATTTCTTTCTATACTATCTGCAGTATTGGGAAAGGATGTGGGGGGAGGGGGCTGCTGTAGTGAAAAGCCAAATTCAATCCTTTTTCTGTTGATGATCTGGAAAAGTTGCTGGTGGTGTTACATTTTATTTGCTTTTGGCTTTTACAAATGTTCGTTACAAATGCATATTTTCTCAAACATGTTTTTTTAGCCATTTTTCTAAGGCTTTTTATTCAAAATATTATATTTATTTATCTTTTGTTTTTAGGCTCCCCAGTATGCTGCACATACAGGTACTGAAGCCACATCTGTCCTGTGGTCTCCCAGTGTGTTCCAGCAACCTCCTCCTAAGCACACTGGCCAAGCAGATCGGACAGGGACTCCACCCCTGATGCATCACAGTGTGGACCGCACGAGACCCTGCCCTGTGCTTAGCCGTGCTCAGCTCCAGGAAACCCTTCTACACCTTCTGAAGGTAAAAGAGGACCTATGTCATGCTAAACCTTTTATAGTTTTTGATAGAGTAGGTATGGATAAGAACACCTGTCAACTTTTTTTATTGCTGTGTACTGGTTAGATTTACTCTCTCTAGTTGTCCTGGTATCATCATCACCAGGACGGAAAGTGATGGGAAATCCATAATGGCACCAAAACAAGTAGAGAGTGCAAATTTCACAGTAGGTACACCTGTTTTAAAAGGTTAATTCTCCTCACTTTGAAGAGATTTCCTCCCATTTCTGGTTGAATTTCCAAAATGGGAAGTAAACGGAAATCTCCACAAAAGGACATAGACTGAGAATATTGTGAACATTTGCAAAACCAGAGGTTACTTTAAAAAAAGAAGTAAAGGGTTTTTTTTTCCTTTCTCGGACATCACGGGACACAGAGCAGGCTATAATAATAATATAACCATTGGGTTATACGCCACCTATAGGTGAATGGACACTGGTGATTAATGAAAACAGGAAACATCTCCCATATAACCCCTCTCATACTGGGAGCACTTCAGTTTTTTCGCCAGTGTCTGTAAGGTGGATGGTCACTCTGACAGCTCTCTAGAGCTTCTATGCTGGTTCCCACACAGGTTCTTTAGAATCAAAGGACAGCCTTCATACCAGGTCCATTTCAAACGGCATTAAAGCTAAGATAAATGGTACCCGGGCCTTGCTAAGAAGACAGAAGAATTTGCAAGGTTTTGCCTGTAAGCGACCATATATGGAGCTGGATCCTGCGTGTAGGTAAAACCTGGTACACTGAACCAAGGTACGCCTGCAGGATGCTGTACAGGTCCAAGGGAAAGGACCCTCAGAATGTGTACCCAGTTCTTGAAGGTCCTTGGGACGCAACCCGCTGTGATGGGTGAAGATTGCGGCAGGAAGGGTGAGTGTTTTTCTGATGGAAAATATATTGTTTAAACTGGCTTGCCTCTATTAAAGAGGAAGTAAACCCAGATTGGGTTTACTTCCTCTATATTCCCCTGTAAACTAGAAGCATAATGGGCTACTATGCATCGCATAGTAGCCTATTATGTGCCACTTACCTGCAAACGTAGCCTGCGGCGTCCAGCGATGTCCCCGCTCCAGGCCGCGTCCATCTTCTGCCCCTCTTCCTTCTGGGGCCGCAACTCCGGCGCTTTGACTGGCCGGAGTCGCGCGACTGCGCGGGAGGCACCAGTCACGGCACAGGGTCAGTGGAGAAACGGCACGGAGGCCGACGTTGGCACATGCAAAACACTGCATATCTCCTGAACCGTGCAGGTTTGGGAGATATACAGTGCAGCTACATGTAAGCCTTATTCTAGTCTTACCTGTAGGTTAAAGTGGTTGTCATATATATATTCAAAAGATCTCTGGCGGTAAGAGTACTTTGTTACCAGTCAAAAAGCCAGCTATGCGGTCTCCTTTTAAGCCTCCGACTGCGGGTTCCTCTGGGGTTGCAGGATCTAGGCAGTCACAACGGCCTCAAGCCCCAGTGTCCTCCAAGCCTAAGGCCAAACCTTCTCTGTGAAGGGACACTCACACGAGTGGAGGGAAGTCTATTACTGTTTGCAGGGGTATGGCGGAACATCATCCAACACAAATGGGCAGTATCCCCAATGTCTCTAGGCTACAAGCTGGAGTTTCAGGACTGGCCCCTCAGAGGTTTCTGAGGTCAAGGATGCCTGCAGATCAGGTAAAAAAGGATCAGCTACTCAAAGCATTAAATCATTTGACCCTGCAAGGTGGAATTGTGGAGGTACCAGCAATAAAGAGGGACACAGGGGTTTTACTCAAACCTGTTTACTGTGACAAAACCAAATGGGGAGGTAAGACCCATTTTGGATTTCAAAACCTTAAACCAGTTTCTGGTAGTATGGTCATTTCGAATAGAATCCATTCGGTCAGTACTGGCCTCTCCAACAAGCAGATTTTCTATTGTCAATAGACCTCAGGATGAGTATTTACATGTACCTGTCTTCACTCTTCACCAGAGGTTTTTACGCTGTAGGATAGAACAGCGGCATTACCAATTTGTGCCCTTGCCATTCAGTATTGCAACAGCACCCAGAGTTTTACAAAGGTGCTGGCCCTGTGCTGGAGCTTTTGAGATCTAAAGGAGTATTGATCTCGGGGTACCTGGATGACCTCCTAATCGGGGATCAATCCAGGGAAAGGCTGAAGTCTAGTCTGGCCTTGACGGTCCAGGTACTAGAGAGCTTGGGTTGGATCATCAACCGGGGCAAGTCCTCCTTGATTCCGGCGCAATGCCTAGAACATCTGGGTCTGCAATTGGACACCAGACAGGGGAAAGTTTTCCTACCCCTCAGGAAGGTCATCGATCTCAAGAGCCTGGAAGGCGGAGTAAGAGATCGGATACATCCTTCAATCCAACTCTGTATGAGTATGTTGGGCAAGATGGTGGCCTCATGAGAGGCTATACCTTTCGGCCAATTTCATACCGGAATAATTCAGAGGAACATTCTGGCCGAATGAAACAAGTGAGTTCAGTCTCTCGATTGCAGCATGACCTTGAACCCCAGGTCGTGGCACAGTCTCAGTTGGCGGTTAGTTCATACAAACCTGACGCAGGGGAGGTCTTTTCTCCCAGCTTTCTGGGACATGGTGACCACTGACGCCAGCCTTTCGACTTGGGGGACAGTCATGGAAGACCTCACAGTTCAGGGAAGTTGGTCTCGTGAGAACAGAAACCTCCCATAAACATCTTAGAACTGAGGGCCATTCGGTTAGCTCTGAGACATTGGACGGTCAGGCTACAGGGTCACCCGGTGAGGGTTCAGACCAACAATGCCACAGCAGTGGCTTATATCAACCGCCAGGGCGGCACCAGGAGCAAGGCAGCACACGACGAAGTGAGCCTATTGCTCAAATGGGCGGAGCATCATGTGCCAAGGATCTCGGTGGTTTACATTCCAGGAGTGGTAAATTGGAAGGCAGACTTTCTAAGTTGCCAGCAGGTCATGTCAGGGAAATGGTCCCTGCACGCCTAGGTTTTCCAAGTATTATGCCTGTGCTGGGGGACACCGGAGGTGGACCTGATGGCATCTTGGTTCAACAACAGGGTCCAGCAATTCATATCCAGAGCAAGGGATCCCTTCGCCATCGGGGTAGACACTCTGGTGTTCCCTTGGGATCAGTTCTCTCTGGTGTATGCGTTTCGCCCGGTCATTCTACTCCCACATCTCTTACGCAGGATTCGGGAAGAGACGCCAGCAGTCATACTGGTGGCTCCAGCATGGCCCAGGAAGGCCTGGTACCGGAAATAGTCAGGATGGCAGTAGACGGCCTTGGCGTCTACCTATGCACCCAGATCTGTTTTCCCAGGGACCGCTGTTTCACCTAAATTTACCTATGCTAAATTTAACGGTGCTGAGAGAAAGGGTAGTCTTATCTACCCTTATAAACGCGAGAAAGATCTCCACTAGGAGAATCTACCATAGGGTCTGGAAGACCTACATTGGTTGGTGTGAGGCCAAGAAATTGCGCCCAAGCAGATATGCTATCGGAAGGATTCTGGCCTTCCTTCAAACCGGAGTAGATTCAAACCTAACCTTGACTACTATCAAGGGACAAATCTCGGCTTTATCTGTGTGTTTTCAGAGACCTCTGGCTACAGACTCTTTGGTCAAAACCAATTACTTGTCCTCCCTGTCCTTGAGAACTGAATCTTGTATTATCGGCACTGCAAAGGCAACCTTTTGAGCCTATAAGGGAAATTCCCTTTGTCCTTTTGCTGCGGAAGTTCGCTTCCTGGTCGCAGTTACATCAGCTAGGAGGGTTTCAGAGTTGGCAGCTCTGTCTTCTAGAGAGCCGTACTTAAGGTTACACCAGGACAAGGTGGTCTTTCGGCCCCTTCCGTCCTTTTTGCCAAAGGTGGTATCAGCTTTTCACCTCAACCAGGATATTGTATTACCCTCCTTTTTTCCGAATCCTACTTCCCTAGAGGAGAAACAGTTGCACTCTCTGGATCTGGTTTGATCGGTTAGGGTCTATCTTGAAAGGTCTGAACACTTCAGGAAGACTATTTCCGGCGGGCCCTAAGAAGGGTCAGGCAGCATCCAAGACAACTATTTCTCTTTGGATCATTCAAATGATTACTCAGGCTTATGCTCTGAAAGGGAGAGCTCCTCCTTTTAGGATAAGAGCTCACTCCACCAGGAGGGTTGGCACCTCATGGGCATTCTGCCATCAGATATCTGTGGCTGATATGTAAGGCCGCAACCTGGTCATCAGTACATACATTCACCAGGTTCTACCAAGTGGATGTCAGGTCAGCTGACGAAGCATCCTTTGGGCGCAGTGTGCTAAGCGATGCGATATGAGGAAACGTGTGTCTCCCTCCCAGTGTTGCCAACCTACCAGATTGAAATTTACTGGCACAACACCCAAAATTTACTGGCACAGCCAAGTTTTTACTGGCATTTTACAAAAGTTACAAAATTACAATTTTAAGTGCAAATTCCAGTATTTATGAAAAAAACAAGTACAATATGCAAATAGCCAGGTAAAAAACATATTTCTATTATTTTTCGATATAATAAGGGTGGATTATTTAGTCCATCAGCTTTTGTCACTTATGTCCAGCTGGAGAGATTTCCCCTTAATTTCTATTCCATATCCACCACAGAAATTGAAGTGATATCCCTGGTAGCCACTAGGATCACCAGAATTTATGTCCCCACTTCTAAAGACCTCCTGTCACCATCACACCGTCCCCCCTGTCTCCATCCCTCCATAACCTCCTGTCACCATCCCACCATACCTCCCGTTACCATCCCACCATATCTCCCGTCACCATCCCACCATCCCTCCTGTCACCATCACACCATCCCTCCTGTCACCATCACACCATCCCTCCTGTCACCATTACACCATCCCTCCTGTCACCATCACACCATCCCTCCTGTCACCATCCCACCATCCCTCCTGTCACCATCCCTCCTGTCACCATCCCTCCTGTCACCATCCCACCTGTCACCATTCCACCATCCCTTCTGTCACCATCCCTCCTGTCACCATTACACCATCCCTCCTGTCACCATTACACCATCCCTCCTGTCACCATCACACCATCCCTCCTGTCACCATTACACCATCCC
>BLSH010411801.1:2880828-2892826 GCA_018402905.1 Glandirana rugosa
CTCTCCGTCCTTTGAGAGTGGTGAGGCTGCTCGCGGCACCCATCGGTGGGTCAGCGTCTGGAAGGAGGGGGAGAACCCGCCATACGACGTCCGGTCTTTTAGCGCAGACCCCGACCCGCGTTCCAGTGGGGTCCGGCGGGTGTGCCTTGCCCGTGCTACGCCGCCCAGGGGTATGCAGCCCTGACCTAGCGTAGCCAACCGGTCCAGCCCCTTTCATGTCCCGGGTTCCTGGGAGATACGGGGCTGGCCGAAGAACTATCGTCTAGTTACAGAACTATCTTCAGTTTAAGTTTTCTTTTATTTGACTTCTATCAAGACATTGATCTGCTATCAAGAAGCCGGTCGGGGCATAGAGGGTCCTTGGGCCCTGTACTTTCCCCGACCTGGCCAACCGATGCGATCCAGTCCCGACGTATGGGGACCCGCCGCATCGTGCCCGTTCCGTGTGGGCGGCCTGGGGTGACCTTGCGCCCAGCCCCAGACGCGATTTTCTGGCCTGCAGCATACCGCCCAAGAGGGGGAGGAAGGTCTGCGACTGGGTGGCTACCCACGGCGCTCGTCGGAGTGGTGAGAGTTTCCTGCCTCTCCCCCTTTTTAGGGGCGAAAAGGGGGACTGACGGCCGCACAAAAAAAAAAGGCTGTTCGTTTTGTTTTTCGCCGTCATTTTGCGGCGGACCACCGACATTTCGCCGTAGCCGCGGACATTTTGGGCCTAT
Source organism: Glandirana rugosa (assembly GCA_018402905.1). Classification (NCBI taxonomy): domain Eukaryota; kingdom Metazoa; phylum Chordata; class Amphibia; order Anura; family Ranidae; genus Glandirana; species Glandirana rugosa. The sequence continues at coordinate 2,881,545 of BLSH010411801.1, forward strand.
GGGACTTTCCCTCTAGCGCTCAGAGCAGCCGTTTGTGGTACTACACGTTCCCTGAAGGTGTCTTTTGGCCTCTAGTGTTTAACGGCGGCCATTTTGACTGCATACCTCTGTAATACACGTGTCTGCAGCGTTTTTTCCTTCTCTGTGGAACGGTGATCTGGCGGCGCGGCTCTTCTGACGATACATCCAGAAGTTACAGGCAGCGGAACAGCAAGTATAGCTGGGCTCCCTGTGGGTGCAGTCCTCCTGGTTTTCCTGGTGCACTGTGGGCGGTGGTGTGCGGCAGTGAGGGGGTGCCTTATTCTCCTTAGTTCCCTGTGTGTCACTAAGAGTGTGTTTCTGGGAAAAGACGATGGCGGATTACACTGCTGACCCTGCTAAGGAGGCTTCAGCGGCGGCGCAATCTGCGCAAGGGGCTTTTTTGGACCAGCTGCTGGCGGTCTTTAGCGAATTTCTCCCCCGGGCGGAGGTCGCCCAACAGGCCCCCAAGAAGCGTCCCCCTCCTCCTCTTTATTCATCAGGGGAGGATTCTGAGCCGGAAGTGGCCTCAGGGGTCTCAGAGACCCCAGTGGACCTATCCGATGGGGAACTGGGCCCATCGGACGGCGAAGGGGATCAGGGGGCAGCGGCTGCACGCGAGAAAGCGTTGGTTGCTACCATTATCGCTGGCATTCGCACTAAGCTGCGACTGGGTCAGGATGATGAATCGCAGTCTGCTGCTTATGTGTGTGGGTCCTCTAGGCCCCCTAGGGCTCCTGAGGGCCCCCAAGGCTTACCCCTACAATGACTTTTTTGATCATTTTCTTTATCATGAATGGCAGCGTCCACAGCACTCCTCTTCACTGTCAAAACGGTTCGCTGCTCGCTATCCCTTTGAGGAAAGCTTTTTGAAAAAATGGGAATCGCCTGTGGTGGACCCACCGATAGCACGCCTTAGTAAGGCGACGTCCATCCCTCTGGAAGGGACTCCTTCTTTTAAGGATCCCGCTGATAGAAAAACAGAGGCGCTTTTAAAGTCGCTGTTCCTGGTGGCAGGTTCCGCTGTGCGACTGGCCTTGGCGTCCGCCATGGCGGCGCAACATCTGTCCGAGTGTATGGAAGAGCTCCTGAAGGACCTGGACGGCGGTCGCCTGATGGATGCGCCGCAGAAGGCTGAGTTTTTGCTCCAAGGTTTCAAGTGCCTTTGTGACGCGGCCATTGATTTACTGCCGATGTTATCCAGAATAACGATATTTGCCGTCATACTCAGACGGATACTTTGGTTGCGTTCTTGGTCCGGTGATCACGCTTCCAAAAAAGGTCTTGCTGACCTCCCTTTATAGGGTGGACGTCTATTTGGTCCACGCTTGGATGAGATTTTTAAGGACTTCACAGGAGGTAAGAGTACCTTCCTTCCAGAGCCCCGTAGGCGTGAGTTTCGCCGTAGACAGGGGCCCCCTCCTTCGGGTCAGAAGAAGTTTTTTCGCGCCCCGGGCGCAGCAGGTAAAGGGACCCACTCCGGTAAGGTCGCTGCAGGGGCCGGAAGACGACAGCGCAAAACCGAAAAGACGGGGGACAAGTCCTCCTCAGCCTGATGGGTTGTCCCCACCCGGGTTTTGGGTGGGGGGACGTCTTTTGGGGTTCACAGGCGAATTTCTTTCTTTCTAACTTTTTTACGTGCTTTCCGTAAAAATATGGACGGTTGGCAACACTGCTCCCTCCCCTCAGGTATTGCTATGGGACTTCCCAATGGTTATATTATTATTATAGCCTGCTCTGTGTCCTGTGATGTCCAAGAAAGAAAATTGGATTTTTTATACAGACTTACCTGTAAAATCCATTTCTTTCGAAGGACATCACGGGACACAGAGGTCCCTCCCCTCTCTGTCTTATGGAGTTCATTGCTTGCTACAAAACTGAAGTGCTCCCAGTATGGGAGGGGTTATATGGGAGATGGAACTTCCTGTTTCCTGTTTTCACTAATCCCCAGTGTCCATTTACCTATAGGTGGCATATACCCCAATGGTTATAATATTATTATAGCCTGCTCTGTGTCCCGTGATGTCCTTCAAAAGAAATGGATTTTACAGGTAAGTCTGTATAAAAAATCCAATTTTTCCCCCATATTATACTTACCTAGGTGGATGCAGCATCGGTCCCCCGACGCCTCTGCACTGAGAACCAATCGATTGAACAACGCCAATGGCTCGGTTCTCACAGCTCCCTGAGCAGAGAGCTGCTGACTGTCAATCAGCAGCTCTCTGCTCTGCTCCCTCCTCCACTGGAGCACTGAGCTGTGGAGGGTCGGGGAGCCGACCACCTCAGGCTCTCAGCAGCTTGCTGAGGCGGATGTCAGTCCAGGCACTTGGTGGATCCAGACTCCGTAGTCGGGATGATGCGGTGCCTGGACTGACATCCGGGACATCAGCAGAGATGTCACAGGAGTGCAAAACGAATTGCACTCCTGTGATCCTTAGAAGAGGCCCAGCCAAACAAGCTTTGGCTGGTCTTCTCCTTTAAGGGAAAATGTTCATGCCAAACCATCAACAGATCCATAACATAGGCTGCTAAAATAATATGCAAATCTTGACTTTAGCTTTAAATTTTTGATCCTGGCTTCACAACTTCATCTCTACATCCTGAGCTCCTGATCCTGGTTGATGCTCCTGTTTGGAGCCAGTAGTTAAAAAAGGAAGGTGTGTATTAAGATAGGAGCAAACTAAATCTGTGATGCAGGCAATGGACATGGAGAGTATTAAATGTCTTATCTGCAGGGAAACATCATTTCTAAAGCAAAATGCAAATGGCATAGAGTTCACCCATATAGTGTAGCAATTACTTTATTTAAATAAAAAATAAATAATAAGCACTCGCAAGGGAATAGTTTATGATCACTTATCTGTGGCTCAGATACATTCCCGAATTCTAGTCCAGGAACCCTCTTGCTGCAGCCAGCATTGGGAATTGACAGTGGCAGCCACCCCCTATCCTTGCGCCCTGCCCCCTAATCTACATGCGGGGCTCCGGACGCATGGATTACAATTTTTTTTTTAGTTGAAGCACATAATTAGAGCCAGAGGCTCTAATAGGCTTCAAAAAAGGGTGGGCTTGGGGCGCAGAGCACTGTGCCCCGAGCCCACCCAGTTATTTGATAATGGCGAATGAATATTCGCTATTGTCTTCCTGATTCTCCTCCCAGCCAATTAAATAACATGTCCTGAGACCCGTCGCCCGATTGGCCGGAAGGAGAAGCAATCTTATTGGCCGCCTATGAGGAGGAGGGAGGAGACGCACGGCGGAAGCCGCCGTGATGCCAAGGAGAGCAGAGGAAGCCGCCGCCCGGAGGAAGTGCTGCCCGATAGATGAGGTAAGTGCAGGGCTGGGGTGCCGGTGACCCGACCGGTGGGGAAGGTGGGCTGTGGGTGCATTGTTGATGTGGTTGTAAAGGTAAAAGGTTTTTTACCTTAATGCATTTATCTACGTTAAGTTAAAAAACCTTTTATGTATAGCTCCAGCCCCTCCTAAATACTCACCTGAGCCCGATCTCAGTCCAGCGCTGTGCACATCTGCAGCAGCTCTTCTCCCCTTTCCCCTGTCTCATAGGCTTGGCTGAGAGCAGCGTGAGCCATTGGCTCCTGCTGCTGTCAGCCAAAACCCGTGAGTGGGGGGTGGGGCTAAGCTGGGCTGTGTGTCTCAATAGATGCCAGCAACCCGGCTTGAAATCGAGCACGCACGAATGCCCCAATAGGAAGCAGCTTCCTATGAGGACACTTGATTTGGGGGGGGCAGGAGTGCTGGCAGAGCACCCAAGAAGAGGAGGATCGGGGCTGCTCTGTACAAAATAATTAGACAGAGCAGGTAAGTATGACATGCTTTTTATTTTAATAAAAAAAATAGAAGCTTTACAATCACTTTAATGTATTCCCTGAACGAAGGTTAAAAACTTCCACATGAGGTGGGAGCGGGAGCATGACCAAGCCATGCTGTGTGTGTCTATGGATGCTGTTAGACAGTGCACTCTGCATAGTGTAACTGCAATTCCAGCATCCCAGACACATTTCAGCACTAACCCCTGCTGCTGACCATGGAATTGGGGATTCCTGGACTGGATAACAGGGGAATATCTCTGCGTCACAGATAAGTGCTCTTATACTATTCCCTTGTGAGTGCATTTGATCATTAATTTTTCTCTTCATTTAAAACAGCAGCAGAGTATTAACTGTACTGTACTGTACTGTGTTAACCATCAACAAAAGTAGAAATCTGGATTTAAGTGGTGGGTGAAATAATATCCAAACTTTTGTCTTGAATTAAATGAATTGCTACATTATATAACAGTGCACTTATTGCACTTTGTATTTTGCTTTTACATTAATGGTGGCGTTTTTTTTGTAGAGACCTGGAAGTTGTGTGTGGTGCCTTAAACTGACTTATTTATCACAATAGTATCACAAAATGATCACATTAAAGATGTCAAGTAATAAAAGCTTTGATACTTGTTTACAGTGTGCCATTTTACTTGTGGCAAAAATACCCGCTGTAAAACAAAATGATTCAGAATTCTAATAGATATAGAGACTGTACATTATCAGCCTAGAAATCCCTGGTCAACCTAGGTTACCCTATACAAAATTACTTATGCTAGGGGGTGTCCTAAAAAATTTACTAGAATCTGGACCAGATGGGTGGAATCCATGGCAACAGTGGCTAACAGCCCTTGCTGAGGGTAAGAAATAGCGAAATGTCTTGGTAGAGTTATATAGTAAGTTTTTATGGGATGTCGTATTCTTACAACAATCCTGCTATGAGAACTCAGATGAAACCACTAAATGTTATATAAGATGATGGGTAGTAGCACACTCCGAAATAGTTTGGGGAAATTACCCTTTTTATAGTTTTCTTTGTGTTTGATTTATAAAAAAATAAACTGCTCTATGTACATATGCAGCAATTGATGAAAGATATATGGAATAATAGTCCTGTACTGAAAAAGCAATGATATACTTAAGCTTTGTATATCTGCACTCTGTAATTTGCTTTTCTCCTTACGTTCACTGACAGATGCAGCCTCTTCATTGACTTTGTGGGGTTTTATGTTCTTCCTACTAGGAGTTAACTAGGCAGGGAAAAGAATCAGCTTGCCCCTCCCATGGGGGCCGTCCTCTCTTCCTACATCAAACTCCCTCACAGCATAGCTCTTCAGTTTCTTTGCCTAGTTCGTAAGGAGTTGACCTGGCTTCCCTTCAGGGGAACTACGGTCCTGATTATGACCATTTTTATTTTTTCTTAATTTTATTTTTTTCTACAACAAATTGATCTGCTATCAAGAAGCCGGTCGGGGCATAGAGAGTCCTCGAGCTCTTAATTTTCCCCGACCTGGCCAACATGATGCAAAGCCAGTCCCGCTGCATGTGGACCCACCGCATCGTGCCCGTTCAGTGCGGGCGGCCCGGGGTAAACCCCCTTTTTAGCGCCCTTTACCGGATGCGATTCGGCAGGGCGACTTTGGGCCTGCAGCATACCGTCCATGAGAGGGCGGAAAGTCTGCAATCGGGTGGCTACCCGCGGCGTCGGAGTGGTAAGTGAGCGCCCCTGCCTTCCCCCCTTTTCAGGGGCGTGAAGGGGGGCCCCGACGACCGAAAAACAAACAAAAAAAAATTTTTTTTCACTGGGTAGCCACTGGTGGGATGCGTAGAGCTCCCGTTTGACTACCCCCCCCCCCCCCCAGCACCACCGCGATCGTTGGGCGTTCGTATCAAAATTTGGCCTCTATGCGCCATTTTGCCGTAGCCGCGGACATTTTGGGCCTATGGGACTTTCCCTCTAGCGCTCAGAGCGGCTGTTTGCGGTACTGCGCTTTCCCTGAAGGTGTGTTTTGGCCTCTAGTGGTTAATGGCGGCCATTTTGACTGCATGCTCTGCAAATACACGTGTCTGCAGCATTTCCCTTCTCTGTGGAATGGTGGTGATTCGAGCGGCGCAGCTCTTCTGACGATCTGCACAGTACAAGCAGCAAACAGCAAGTATAGCTGGGCTCTCCTGTGGGTGCTGGTGGTGGTGGGTGCAGTCCTCCTGGGTTTCCCTGGTGCACTGTGAGGGGGTGGTGTGCGGCTGTGTGGGGGTGCCCTTAACCCTTTCTATGTATTAAAACATGCTAGGAGCGCTATCTGCGCAAAGGGCTTTTTCTGGACCAGCTGTGACGGTCTTTAGTGATCCAAGAAGCGTTCCCTTCCTCCTTGCCCTTCAAGGGAAGATTTTTTTGTGAGGGAATCAGGGGTCGGCAGCCGCGGTATCGCACTGCGATGCAATTTAGCCAGTATGGCGAATCGCTGATTCTGCGCATGTGGGGTGGTCCTTTAGGCCCCTTAGGGCGCCCAAGGCTTAACCCTATGATTGTTCTTTCCTGATCGCCTTTTTTGTTGTAAATGGCATCCGCAGCATTCCTTTCTAGTGCAGTGGAACTTACGCTTGGCAGCATATTGCTTGCTGGCACAGTTCCTAGCGTGGCCTGCCTGAGTTTTGCATGCCCTCCCTGTGCATGTGGGTTTCCTCCCGGTGATCCGGTTTCCTCCCACACTACAAGCTGTCCCTTGAGAAAAGTTTAAAAAAAAAAAATAAACATAAAAGGATGTCGCCTTGGTGTCTCGCCTATGTCGCTTCATAAGAAGGGCCCCGCTACCAAAGACAGAGACGCTGTTTAGGTCGCTCTTCCTGGTGTCAGGCTCTGCTCTGCGACCAGCCCTGACGTTCGCCATGGCGGCGCTGTATCTGTCTGAGCTTATGACGGAGCTCCAGAATCTTCTGGACTGCGGCCACCTGCTGGTTACGCCGCAGAGGGCTGACCTTTTGCTAGGGTAGCAGTGTTGCTGTATCCTTAGACCTTCAGGTACCTTTCAGGGTGGATGTCTGTTCGGTCCTCAGCTGGGTGAGATCGTTTTAGATTTCACGGGGGGTAAGTACTTCCTCCCAGAGCCCCGGAGGCGTGAGTTTTTTCGCCGTAGACAGGGGCCCCCTCCCTCGGGTCAGAAGTTTCTTCGTGCCTTGGGCACAACAGATGAAGGGACCCGCTCCGGTAAGGTCGCTGCAGGGGCCGGATGACGGCAGTGGCAGCGCAAAACCGAAAAGGCGGAGGGCAAGTCCTCCTCAGCCTGATGGGTTACCCCCACCCGGGTGTCGGGTGGGGGAAAGTATTCTGGGGTTGCAGACCGGTGGCTGGCTCATTTTTCTGACCGCTGGGTCCCGTAGGTGTCCACCGGGTACAGGATAGAGTTCATCACTCTACTCCCAGACAGGTTTTTCCCACTTAATTAGGGCTTCCGCAGGAATGCCGGGAGGCCCCCTTCGGGGCGGTACAAGCACTCTCAGACCAGGGGGTGATCGTACCAGTGTTCCCAGGAGAGAGGTTCGAGGGGTCTACTCGAATACTTTCGTGGTCCCCAAACACGGGGGAGGGATTCGGCCCATACCGGATCTGACGACCTGAACCGGTGTGTCAGGGCGCAAAAAATTCTGGATGGAATCTATCCGCTCGGTCGTGGTCGCCCTCTATCAGGGGGAATTTTTTGGCATCCCTGGATATCAGGGATGCGTACCTCCATGTACCCATTCATCCACGACATCAGCGCTCCTGCGCCTTGCGGTGGGAGACCTCCATGTTCTTGTGGCCTCCCCTTCGGCCTGGCCTCAGCACCCCAAGTCTTCACAATGTTGCTCGCTCCGGTGTTGGCGTTGTTGCGCCAGTGTGGCATTGCGGGTAGTGGTATACCCGGACGATTGCTCCTGCGAGCGGGGTCTGCCTCGGCTCTGGAGCAGAATGTGAGTATCACAATGGCCTCATTACTGGACTTCGGCTGGTTACTGTACCTGAAGAAGTCGTCGGTGTCTACATCCTGCCGCCTGAAGTATCTGAGTCTCTTTTTAGTCACGGAACTGGTGAAGGTGTTCTTCCTTCCGGCCAAATTGCAGTGTCTACTGTCAGCAGTGCGCACCCTCTTGTCACACCATCAGTCTTCGTTACGGTTTTGTATGCGGGTGCTGGGACTCATGGTCTCGTTGTTCGAGGCGATGCCATTTGCCAGAGTCACGCTAGTCTCCTTTAGCGAGCAATCCTGGCCCGGTGGGACAGGTCCCCTCGGTCTTGGACCTTCTGATCCGTCTGAGCTCCAAGACCAGGACGTCTCTGACCTGGAGGCTTCGGGACTCGGCCCTAACTCAGGGGAAGACGTTCCTGCCCCTTCAGTGGGTGATCGTCACCGCGGATACCAGCCTTGCGGGCTGGGGTGGAATCCTGGGGCAGCTATTCGCCTAGGGTCGTTGGGCGGCTCAGGAAGCTCGCCTCCCCATCAACGTTCCGGAAGCTGAGAGCAGTCAGATTGTGCCTTTTTTCACTGAACAATGAGATTGCAGGGTCGTCCGATTTGAATTCGATCGGACAATGCCTCAGCGGTGCCGTACATGAACCATCAGGGCGGCATGGAGAATCCAGCAGCTGCAGCGGAGGCAGCTCTGATACTGCGTTGGGCAGAACTTCACGTTCCGGCGATATCAACCATTTATTTTCCAGGCGTGGGGAACTGGCAGGCACAGACGCTGGACCAGGGAGAGTGGTCCCTCCACCTGGAGGTGTTCAATCAGACTGCCGCAGATGGGGGACGCCGGACGTGGATCTCAGGGCTTCCCGTTTTAATCACAAAGCGAGAACTTTTGTGTCCAGAACAAAGGATCCGTTGGCAGTGGCCACGGACGCTCTGGTGGCCTCCTGGGGTCATTATCTTCTGTACGTCTTCCCTCCGATAAGGCTGCTTCCACGATTGGTACGCAGACTAGCTGTGGAAGGGGTACCAATATTCTTGGTGGCTCCAGATTGGCCCCGGCGCACTTGGTACGCCGACGTGGTGCAAATGGTGGCAGACGCCCCTTGGCGGCTCCAGCTGCGAGACGATCTCCTGTCTTGGGGACCCATCTTGCACCCTGCTTTACCCTCGCTGGCTTTGACGGCTTGGCTATTGAGTTCCAGGTGCTAAGGGACAGGGGAGTCGCCGATTCCGTAATCCCTACCTTGTTTTAAGCTCGCAAGGGTACTTTTCGCAAGATTTATCTCCGCACCTGGAAGGCTTACATAGCTTGGTGCGAGGCGGCGGGTTATAACCCTCGCTCTTATGTCGTGTCCAAGGTCCTGGCTTTTGCAACAGGGCCTGAACAAAAAACTGGCTTTGAGTACTCTCAAGGGCCAGATATCGGCTCTGGCGATTCTTTTTCAGAGACCTTTAGCTTCGCAATCTTTGACTCGTACCTTTGTACAAGGTGTGTGACGTGGCTCCTCGGGTGAAGACTCCGATGGCTCCGTGGGATCTGAAATTGGTGCTTTCTGTTCTCAGAAGCCACCTTATGAGAATATCAAGGAGATTCCTCTGTGACTGCTGTCTCAGAAGGTGACCTTTATGGTTTCCATCACTGCCGCCAGACGGGTGTCGGAATTAACAGCACTATCGTGCAAGTCTTCCTACTTAGTCATACCTAAGGTTAAGTCGGTCTTGCGAACCTCTCCTTCCTTCCTCCGCAGGTGGTTTCTTCATTTCACAGTAATGAAGATATTATTCTTCCCTCATTGTGCCCTTGCCATCGCACCCAAAAGAGTTTGAGTTGCATGCTTTGGACGTAGGGAGGGCCTTAAGAGTGTATATTGGCTGCTACAGCTTTCTTTCAAAAAGCTGATGCCTTGTTGTACTGCCAGAGGGCCCGCGCAAAGGATTGGCGGCCTCTTCGGCTACAATTTCTCATTGGATTAGGAAAACCGTGACACATGCGGGGCAAGATTCCCCCTTTTCCGGTCACGGCTCATTCTACCCGGGCTGATTAGCACTTCCTGGGTTTTTAGACACCAGGCATCGGTGTCACAGGTGTGCAAGGCGGCCCCTTGGGCCTCGGTTCACACTTTTCATTACGTTTTATAAGGTTGATGTGTTTGCATCTACGGATGCTACTTTTGGCCGCAAAGTTTTGCAAGCGGCAGTGTAGACGCATCTGGCGCCTCTTCAGAGGTTCAGTTGTGTACTGTTGTTAGCGTTTTACCCACCCCTCTTTTGACACAGCTTGGGGATGTCCCCACAAAGTCAATGAAGAGGCTGCGTCTCTCAGTGAACGTAAGGAGAAAAAGGGATTTTATAAACTTACCGTAAAATCCTTTTCTCCGAGTTCACTGACAGACGCAGCACCCACCCCTCTGGGCTCTGTTTTTGGTACGGCTTGTGTACGAACTGAAGAGCTATGCTGTGAGGGGGTTTGATGTAGGAAGAGAGGACGGCCCCCATGGGAGGGGCCAGCTGCTTCTTTTCCCTGCCTAGTTAACTCCTAGTAGGACAAGCATAAAACCCCACAAAGTCAATGAAGAGGCTGCGTCTGTCAGTGAACTCAGAGAAAAGGATTTTACGGTAAGTTTTAATAAAATCCCTTTTTTCCTTGTTTTGTGCAATAAAACTCTTTAATAAAATAGACATGGGGGTTTACTAAAACTGGAGAGTGCAAAATGTGGTGCAGCTCTGCATAGAAACCAATTAGCTTCCAGGTTAGAATCTGATTGGTTTCTCTGCAAAGCTGCACCAGATTTTGCACTCTGCAGTCTTAGTAAATCACCCCCAGAGACTGATAACTGTAATGATTACCTTGTGGTATGTGGTGTGATTTATTAATATGCTTCTATTTTATTTTTGCTCTAGAATGACTCCAGCTTTCTCACTACAGTTCACGAAGCTTATTTACAAGTGCTTACCAAAAGTATGGACAATGTCAAACTATAAGATAAAGAAAGCAATGGTAACACCATCTTCATGACAAACCTACAACCAAAACAATGCAAATCATCTGGTGAAAGAAGGATCATTTGATATATATGTTTATTATGTCAATTCGCATGGACTGGCTTTTTACTGGCTTTAATATAAGCAGTTCTTGTAATCTGCAGATTTATAGATTATCTCATGCCTATACTTACACTACATGACCAGTTTAGAAATACTGGAGCAAAAACAGTACAGCTGGTACTGCATATACCATTCCTATTCCATGTTTAATTTTTGTAGTTCAGGTTAGAAAATTAATTCTAATATCTGACTGGTTACAACAAGAACATTTTATTTAGACATCAGTTTTATACATCAGTCCCAGAATAAAATTAATTTGTGTTTTTACATCAAATTCACCAGAAATTCCAGCTATATAGTGCCAGATGACTTTAGTAGCACAGGGAAATTTTACAGATCCTTCTTTCTTTTTTTTTTTTCTTTTTTTTTTTTTTTTTTTTTAAAA
>BLSH010411801.1:2903072-2919303 GCA_018402905.1 Glandirana rugosa
ATCTAAAAAACCTAAAATTTAGCACCTCTTACAACATAAGACTTCCTTAATTCTTCCCCCCCCGTCTCCACCCAAACTCCTATAAAAATTATATAGAAATAAAATGAAAAAACAACCTGTATGTAAAATAAAGTACTTACAAAAAATGTCATGTCGGCTTAGTCCTTAATTGTGTCGTTGTCTAGTGAATCTTCTAATCAGATAACGAACTACAATAGTCGTCTGTCAACTCCTAGTAGGACGAACATAAAACCCCACAAAGTCATGAAGAGCTGCGTCTGTCAGTGAACTCGGAGAAAAGGATTTTACGGTAAGTTTTAATAAAATCCCTTTTTCCTCTTGCAACAACTGATCGCTGTATTAGTGAGCTACTGTCTGCTGATAACATCAAGCAATAGACTAATCTTCTAAGTGATCTGTTGCTGTGTTAATTCCTGATTCGGCTGTACTGTAAAAAACATTCATGAAATAAAATGTATGTCCAACAAAAAAGTAAAATAAAGATATATTAAAAATATCCTCAAACCCACCTCTGCCCCCCCCTTCTTAATTCCTTCAGAATACAACATTCTCCACGATTTAAAATCCAAAAAATCTAACAAGATGTTGATTGCCACTTGGGGCCCATTCACACCACTGCACTGCAACAATTCATATTTATGTATGTTGGTGCACTGCAGTGCTCTTGAATTATAATGGCAACTGATGCATCTGGGTTGCAGCATGCAGCAACACATGGTAACTAACTGCCATTGGATGTGCCAGCTAAAATGTAGCAGATCTGAATTTTGGTCTCTTGAAGTGCATTAGGCAGTACACAAAATGAATAGATCAAAATCTTGGCATTGAGATTGCTGAAATACCTCCCATCACTGATACACCCGGACCCACTGGATTTATCCCGGATAGAGAATTTAGGGACAATACACAACAGGTTCTTAACGCCATACATGTATATAATGCAGAGAAGGCATTTGATAGGGTCGCATGGCCATTTCATAGGGCCATGTTGGGCCGTATTGGCATGGGCAATGGGATGTTGCAGTGGATCTCTGCATTGCACTACATCTGCACAAGTTAAGATTAATGAGGTGCTATCTGACACATTTGCCATTCAAAACAGGACTTGACAGGGATGTCCCCTATCACCACTGGTTTTTGTCCTAACAAAGGAGCCCTTCATGAGAGCCATCAGAGCTCATCAAGATATTGGGGGCATCTCTGTTAAGGATGCAGAACACAAGCTAGCCGCCTATGTGGAAGATCTGATATTCTTTGTGACTTTTCCTGTGCTCTCACTGCTATCCCTATTGCCAGAACTTTGCCGTTATGAAACCCTTGTCGATTTTTAAGATTAATTACTCTAAATCAGAGGCTCTAGGTGTCACCATCAACTATTCTTTGCAACAGTGGATAGCATTTCAATTTCACTTCAAGTGGACTCCTCACATAAGGTACCTAGGTACAAATATCCCTGGTAACCTACAAAGAACATTTGAACTTAACTTTGCCGCTTTGGCAAATTAGATCTCCAACGCTGGGACAGAGACGTATTTACTTGGTTTCGCACGTATAAATATCCTTTAAAATGAATGTTATGCCCAGACAACTACCTACTCCAAGCCCGTCCCATAAAACTCTCATCTGTTTTTTTTAAATGGCTGCATTCAAGTTTTCTTCAATTCATCTGGGCAGGCAAACCAGCGAGGCTCAAAAGATCCATTCTTTCCCTGCCCAAGGCAAGGGGGGAGGAACGGGTTTTCCCGATCCTGTTAAGTATCACAAAGCTACACACTTGACAAAAGTGGTTGACTGGTGCGTAATACAAAATTATTGGTCCACTTGGAGCAAAAGACCGCCGGTTTGTCTCTGGCAGGTCTCCCATGGCATTGGAACAGTATGCTACTGACACTAATTAAACAACACACGCTTATGGGAGCCACTCTTCAGGTAACCAAGACAATTTCTAAAAATGCTGCTATACCCTAGCCCTATGACCCCTATAGTGGGTACGACTGAGTTTCAACCTGGACTTCACGACCCACCCTTCTCTGTTACAGAGGCAATTTGAGACTACTACACTTTTCCAGAAATCACCACTTCATGACGAATCAAGTGTCAGAGCTAGCTTTTTCACAAGATCTACACAAACAATGCAAAAATGAATTACTGAAATACCTTAATGCAGCGAAAGCCTGCATTCCAGCACTATGGAAAAGTACTGTGTCCCCCAATAAAACACATTGGTTTGCTCGAATTAATGAGATCCAAGAGATGGAAAACCTGACTATGATGCTCAGGGAACAAGAAGAAAAGTACAGGAAAGTTTGGACTCCCTATTTCTTTTATAAAGATCAAACAATGCTAGCTTCCTATCCATAGGCCGAAGTGAGATATTGTGACACTCTTTTCACTTCCTGAAGGTAAAAGGTTCTTCAGGGTTCCAGGCCAGGGGGATGGGTGGGTTTCTCCCCATCCATCCACACCCACCCACCGCTTTTGCTTCCGCTGCGCCACCCCCCCTTCTTTCTCTATCCCGCTTGTCACCCACTCGCTCCCACTTTATCTTTTACACTGGGGTTAAGTGTTCATTTTCCCCTGTACACTGTAGAAAAGAAAAAACAAAAATGCGGAAGCGGTATACTCCAAGGGTATGTTTAAGCAGCTCTGCTAAATACCCATACCCAATGCTATTCACATCTGAGTCCAACACCTTTGATTTACCTGTATTTGACTTTATGTTCTGGTGTACAATGTTATCTGCATGTCATGCCGCTATGTATGTGTTGAAGAACATGTTATACTGCCCCTTCTTAATAAAGAATTAAAAAAAAAAAATGAATGGTCTTTTTTTTTAACACAATACACGTTAACTGGACTGCCGTTGTGTGAGTGAACATAGAATTGGGCAATTGTGCAGAGATCACACTGCCAAAAACATGATCTAAACCTAAAGTATTTATTTCTTGACAGACTGACTTTTGATGATGGTGTGTGATTTTGCAATACTAAAGCAAATTGACCAAAAAAAACACTATATTTTCCACAAATACAATACTTTCAATAATGCAGATGTGCCAAGTCAGAGGTGGAATTCAGGCCTCAGCCCCCTTCGACACTGAACAGTCCACACTATGTCGGCAGACTTGTTCAGCAAATTGGAACAGACCCACGTGTGGCATTTCTCTTGAACCAGGTAAATGTTTTGTGGAGACCCCATTGTCCTGCTTCCACGTGGATTCTCCCCACAAGGGGTTAAAACTGTCGGCGCTACGCGCTACCGAGGCGGTGTGCAGCCGATTTGGAAGCGCTTGCCATTCATTTCAATGGCAGGGGTGGTAGAGGAGCGGTATGTACACCACTCCAATCACCGCCCCAAATATGCTGCTTGCAGGACTTTTTGTAACGTCCCGCAAGCGCATCGCCCCAGTGTGAAAGCACTCAGGACTTTCACATTGGGGGGGATTTTTGAGGTGCTTTACAGGCACTATTTTTAGCTAAATAGCGTCTGTAAAGCGCCTCAGTGTGAAAGGAGCCTAAGATGAGATGGGACAACTCACTCAGCAGTTTTTAAAACCTTTGACCTTTCTCTTGCACTGGGCCACCCCGAGAGGCAACCACTGGATCTTTTCCCTGTGTCTGCTCAGTTGTGCTCTTTCAGTACATAGGGTTCACCTGAGGCCTTCCTCCGGTCAAGTCAGGGATTTCAGCTTTTTTTTGTTTTGGGAGGAGGGGGGGGGGTGTTGCACTTTAGTGTCATGGCATGACTCATGGCAGCCAAGTGTTCTATTTTAACTGGTATGTTAGGAGCAGTCTCTCAGAGATGGCCCAACCTGACAGCTCCAGCACGTGGATGGTATTCTTGCCCGCTTTTGAGACTGTCTGCCTTCTCTCCTTGCTTCAAGGAGTGTAGCCCTGTCTATGCTTCAACATGGATTGCTCTTTCTGGAGCTGAGCCATACTTTCTACCAGCCACTTCCTATGGAACCTTCTGCTGAGTTGTAAGGGTATCAATTTCCCACATACAATGGCCATTGGTGTGTTAAATCCAGTGTGCCTCTACTGACATACGATGGCCGCTTAAAACCATTAATAGAGCTGGGTCTGCTTCTATTTATCTCTTGAAAGATTTCTCTGATCTTAGATCGCAGTCCATCCACAAATGGTCTCTTCAGTCACCCATTCACATTACCCCAGCTGGGCCATCCTACTTAACCCCCTTTTCCTGTGGTATATCTCCTGCCAAGTCCTGCAGCTCCAGTGCATATTGTGAAATAGATTCTCCAGCTGTCTGCCAATGAAGTGCACCATAAGGTCCTCTAATGCTACCACTTGGCTATACACAGTGTAGCGATTACCTATCTTCAAGGGAATCCTGACCACCTGCTGATAGGTGCAGAATTATCCTTCATGCCCTTCTAGGGGGCTAATGACCATTTCTTGTAAAGTGGGTGGGATGCCATATGATCAGATCAGCCCTCACAATTTCTTGATCCAATCACCCAAGTCCTGACCCGGCCTTGTTTAAATGTTTCAGCTGGAATCCTGCAAGGAATAAGAGGGTCATCATGATAGGGGGCAGTAGGTGGCCTACTTCCTCTGGAGTAGTACTGCTGGGCATTGCTGTCATGTCCTCCCCATAGCCATTGTCTGACATGACTGATTTTGTTCGTAGACGCTAAGTGCAACAGGATCCATAAACTGATTCATGATCAGAGAGTGACTGTAGTAGTTTATTAAGCAAGAGCAAATGATACTTACAGGGTTAAAATGGCAAAGCGCTGAAGCATGTTACACTCTAAATATGGGTGTAATATGCTCCAAAAAGTGAACTTTTCCTTTAAAGGGACCTGCACCTGTATCTCTAAACATGTTGATTATATGGGCACTCTGCTACAGGAGCACAGCTCCATCCATAGGAATGAATAGGGCACATGCTGCGCTATCGCATGGTTGACTATTTACAAACAAAAGCTGTACAGCGCCACACCGTTAAAGTGGTTGTACCTTAGACATGAAATGTGAACAACGCATGTCTCTATAGTGTGTGCTTGTCTCATTTAAAAGCACTAAGTGTAATTTCTGTCTGCTGCTTCGTTCCTCTGCTATTAGCATGAGTCACTTCAAACAAGTTCTCCTGACACCAAGAGCAAAATGGTGATGGGGAGGGAGCACCAGCTGATTGACAGTCCAAGCTCTCCTCCTGTGTGCTGTGTGAAGGGGAGTGTGTCCCTTCCCTCCAATCAGCAGCCAGAGATTTCCTCATTGAGCTCTGCAGAGTGTAACTTCAGCTCCCCACCCCCTTTTTTTCTAAGCTTTGGCAAGCTTCATAAATTCTGGATTTTGAACTGAGGTAGGGGAGAGCAGGCTGCAGACAATCAAGTACAGCCTATGTAGGAGGATTTATTAAATTTCTCTGTGTATCTGAGGCCAGTCACTTCTCGGGGTTAATGTTAAGATCACCTGAGCAAGCCTGAAGATAAGAATTTCACACTGGTGCTTACAATAAAAAGACTGTAAAGGACAACTTCACCTAAAGCAGTGGTTCCCAACTCCTGCCCTCAGGACCCACCAACAGGCCAGATTTTAAGTATTACCTTGGGGAGACGCAGACTAGAATACTGCAATCACTGAACAGCAAATGATCTCACCTGTGATGCATTTCAGTTATCCTGCAAACCTGGCCTGTTAGTGTGTCCTGAGGACAGGAGTTGAGAACCACTGACCTAAAGAGTTATTGATAAGGGACGTTTACACTATTGCACTACGCGAAGGAGCACATTAGCTTACTGCACAGTAATGCGCATTGCATGCGTTCATGCAGGGCCATTTATTCTGAATGGCACCCCATTGCACCTTGCCAAGGGACATGCGTTTGCACAGCACCACAATGGGCGTAAACGCACTACCATGTGTAAAAAAAACAGTACATGCACCTTTTTTGGTGCACTTTAGTGCCCTGCCTTAAAACAATGCACATTAACGAGCATACACTAATATGCAGCAACAGTGTGAATGTGGCCTAACATAACACAGGTGCATTAATATACTAAAGGAGTGCATACTGTTAACTTGACAAGGTGAATGTTCCCAGAGAAAGGGGAAGGGTTAAAACCCCTATCAGGGTTATATTTTGCTGCCTATCCTCCACTCGTGTGGTTTCCCTTTATTTCCTGCATTCCTTTATTTCCTGCATTCAAGAAGCAAATGAGAGGAAATGTCATTTTGGCAACAGCCACAAGCTTGCATTTACGTAACAGGCTAAGGGCGCACCAGACAAACAGATACAAACGCATGTGTAGACCCAGGAGTATTTCTGTACACACTGGAGTGACAGAAATAATTCTAGTTCTCTCATTTATAGTTAAAACGGCATTAAAGCCAAAAATTCAATATATTGCAGCTTACCAATCATTGGTAAGATGGCTACATTACTTTTCTTTTTTTAGTCTTTTTTTTTCCCTCTGTTTTCACCTGCTAATCTGGCCAGTAACACACCTCCTGTATTAGAGTGCCTCCTCTCTGGATGAGGGAGAGCAAGGGGCACAGAAGACAGCAGCATTATCAGTCTGGAGGGAGAGGAGTGTTAAGCCTCGTACACACGGGAAGACGATCGTATACAACAGGTCGTACTAATGACCGTTGTATGCGATATCGATCGTTCGTATGCGCGATTAGAACAGTCGAACATACGACGGTCGTACAAGGGAGTTGTATAAGCAGACTAGAAAACTTGGTCGTACCAACAAGCGCTCATACGACCGTTGTATCGTGTGTACAGAGCAGTTGGTACAACAAGTTGTATTGTGCACACGCATGCTCCAAAGTCAGGAACGGCCGGATGCTAATTACATGCACCTGAACGTTCTTTCTTTGCTGGTACGATCGTGTAGTGCAGTCAGTATGCAAGTTACATTATGCAACATACGATTTGCGACGATCGTACGTACGATCGTCGTCCCGTGTGTACGAGGCTTTAGATGTGTTTTTTTAAGTGCATGCACTACTTCAGTATGATTTCAGTCAATGCAAATGAATGGGCTGAAAACGCACTGCACTCAAGTCGCACAGGAACGTGAGTGTGTTCCTATGCAATTCCTGGTGTGAACCAGTTCAGCCCTGGAAGGTTTTACCCCCTTCCTGACCAGGCCATTTTTTGCGATACGGCACTGCGTTGTTTAACCACTTCAATACAGGACGTTTATACCCCCTTCCTGCCCAGACCAATTTTCAGCTTTCAGCGCTCTCACATTTTGAATGACAATTACTCTCTCATGCTACACTGCACCCAAACAAAATTTTTATCATTTTTTTTCACACAAATAGAGCTTTCTATTGGTGGTATTTTTTGGGTTTTTTATTTTTTGCGAAATAAGTGAAAAAAGTGTGAAAATTTTGAAAAAAAAACATTTTTTTTAGTTTCTGTGATAAAATTTTGCGAATAAGTAATTTTTGTTCATACATTTTGGCCAAAACCTATACTGCTACCTATCTTTGGTAAAAAATAACCCAAATAAGTGTATATTATTTGCTCTGTGTGAAAGTTATAGAGTCTACAAACTATGGTGCAAATCATTGAAAATTGATCACACCTGATATACTGACGGCCTATCTCATTTCTTGAGACCCTAACAAGCCAGGAAAGTACAAATACCCCCCAAATTACCCCCTTTTGAAAATTTAGTAAGAGGCATGGCAAGTTTTTTTGAAGTTGTACTTTTCTCCCACAATTCTTGGGAAAATTAAGAAATTATTATTTTTTTTTGCACAAAATTGTCATAACACGTAGTTATTTCTCACACACAGCATATGCATACTTCAAATTACACCCCAAAAATACATTCTGCTACTCGCCCCGAGTATGGTGATACCCCATGTGTGAGACTTTTTCACAGCCTGGCCACATAGAGAGGTCCAACATGCAGGGAGCACCGTCATGCATTCTAGGAGCAGAAATTTCACATCTAATTTCCTAATGACCCATTACACTTTTGAAGGCCCTGGAGCACCAGGACAATAGAATTTCCCACAAAATGACCCCATTTTGGAAAGCAAACACCCCAACGTATAATCTATGAGGCATTATGAGTCTTTTGAATGGTTCATTTTTTTCCACAAGTCTTCGAAAAACGTGGAAAGAAAATGAAAAAGCTTTTATTTGTACACAAAGTGGTCAATTTATGAGATATTTCTAACACATAGCATGTACATAGCAAAAATTAACCCACAATATATATTCTGCTACTCATCCCGGGTATAGTGATACCACATGTGTGAGACTTTTTCACACCCTGGCCACATACAGAGGTCCAACATGCAGGGAGCACCGTCAGGTGTTCTAGGAGCATAAATTACACATAAAATGTCATTCATACCTATAACACTTTTGAAGGCCCTGGAGCACCAGGACAGTGGAATTACCCACAAAATTACCCCATTTTGGAAAGCAAATACCCGAGGTATATTCTATGAGGCATGGACTGCAGATAGATACTCAGGTATTCTGATGGGCTGCAGATAGGTTCTTGGGTACTTTGATGGGCTGGAGACAGGTACTCGGGTAATCTGATGGACTGGTAAAAGGTACTTGGGTACTCTGATGGGCTGCAGATAGGTACTCGGTTACTCAGATGGGTTGGTGACAGGTACTCGGGTAATCTGAAGGGCAGGTGACAGGTACTCGGGTACTCTGATGGGCTGGTGACAGGTACTTGGGTACTCAGGTGGGTAGGTGACAGGTACTCGGGTACTCAGGTGGGCAGGTGACAGGTACTCGGGTACGCTGATGGCTGGTGGCAGGTTCTTGGGTACTCAGATGGGCAGGTGACAGGTACTCTGGTACGCTGATGGTCTGGGGACAGGTACTCTGGTACGCTGATGGGCTGGTAACAGGTACTCGGGTACTCTAACGGGCAGGTGACAGGTACTTGGGTTCTTTGCTGGGCTGGTGACAGGTGCTCAGGTTCTCAGATGGGCAGATGACAGGTACTCGGGTACGCTGATGGGCTGGTGACAGGTACTCTGGTACTCTGATGGGCAGGTGACAGGTACTCGGGTACTCTGATGGGCTGGTGACAGGTACTCGGGTACTCTGATGGGTTGGTGACAGGTAGTCGAGTGCTCAGATGGGTTGGTTACAGGTACTCAGGTACTCTGATGGGATGGTGACAGGTACTCGGGTACTCAGATGGGATGGTGACAGGTACTCGGGTACTTTGATGGACAGGTGACAGGTAGTCGGGTACTTTGATGGAGAGGTGATAGGTACTTAGGTACTTTGATGGACAGGTGACAGGTACTCTGATGGGCTGTGACAGGTACTTTGATGGGGTGGTGACAGGTCCTCTTTATTGGGGGGGATCAGTGTGCTTGGTGTGCACAGTGGGCAGTAACGAGCTGTTACCACAATCTCCCTGTCACACACGAGCGGTGTGTGACAGGGAGAACCGCGGTAACAGCTCGTTAACGCGGTTTGTTTACATCACGTGACCAGCTGTGATTGATACATTGGCTCTTTATACTGATAGGAGCTGGGCTTTGTCCGAGGGATCGCCGCGATCATATGACGTCGGCCCAGATCGATGAGCGTTTCCTGCTGTTTTTTTTTATTGTTGTTTTTACTAGTGATGGCGGCGATCAGCAATTTTTAGCGGGACTGCAACATTGCTGTGGACAAATATGACACTAAGTGGCACTTTTTTGGGGACCAGTGGCACCAAAACAGTGATCAGTGCTAAAAAAAAAATCACGGTCACTGTATAAATGACACTGGCAGGGAAGGGGTTAACATCGGGGGTGATCAAGGGGTTAAGTGTGCTCCTTTTTCTGCAGGATTGTTTTTGCTTTATGGACTCTGTCACTATATAGCACTTTACCACTCCTGATTATTCATATATTGCAAAATGTACTAGGCACTTTTTGATCTCATGAATTGATTTTTGATTTTAATATATGATGCACATTATGAATTACTGATTATATGGACATTTTAGTAGAATTAATTGCATTTATTTATTATCGCTATTGACCAGTTATATATTCAATTACGTATAACTTATAGGCACTTTGCACTTTATTGCTTGTCATGGGCACTAGCTGTATATAGTGTTTTTTAGTTGCAGGATTTACATACTAGGATTGTGTTTACATTACTAGCAATCTATGGTTGAGCTAGCGTTTCACTGTTTTTAGTCCTAGGGAATGCTTTCTAACTGTGGGGGGAATGGATGCACTTGATGAAAAGAGAGATCCGTGTTTCTGCTTATCAGAAACACAGATCTCTCTTTTAGGCTGGCTTCACACTAGAACACGCAGCGGCTCACAGCAGGGGTCCGGTGTGTCTTGGTTCACCATTTCAGGTCCGATTTCAATCCGAATTTTGGGCTGAATTCGGACCATCTGCGTAGATATGTGAATTGGCTCCATATAGAGCCGGTAAAACTCTCCTGCTATTGCGAATTGGATGCAGGTTGTGAATTGGATGCAGACCTGCATCCAATTTGCAATGGTGTGAACCCTGCCTTACTCACTGACAGAACAGAGGTCTGCCTTGTTGACATAGGCAGACCGCCGTTCTGCCTTTCCTCCGAACGATCGGTGGCTCCCGGCGGCCATCGCGGCAGCCAGACCTGCTGATTGGCTCCCGCTGTGTTGAGCAGGGGTAGCACGAGTGCACCCCAGATCGTGTGCATAAAATCACGTACCAGGCCGCCCTGCCGCAATATATATACGGTGGGAGGTCCGGAAGCTGTTAAAGTGTAATACCGGGTTCACATATTTGCGGCCACGGGTTTATGCCTGGGGTGTGGTGCGTTCCTGTTCACCGGTTCACGTGCGATTCAGGTCCGAATTTTGCCTGAATTCACACCTGAATGGGACCCAAAACACGCACAGGACCCTTTTGGAATGTAGACTGTGGCCGCCCCGGACCTGTGTGAACCAGCTCCGTTGAGAGCCGGTCACACTCGCCTGTCATGCGAATTGGATGTGGCAAATCCCGCATCCAGTTCACATATATGAATAGTGGAAAAGGATTTGAACTCGTGTCTGTTTTTGTAACTTTTACATTAGTGTTTCAGTTACCTTTATTTCTATGTCTTCATGGTGGATCCATTGCTGGCTGCTAATCCCTGAAAAACCTGCAAGACAGTTTTACTCAGCACTTCATTTTCTTGCAGGAAGCAGAGGACCGACAAACGAATAAAGTTGTCCTTGTATTAAAGATCAGCAGTGCTGACACAAGTCTATAGAAGGTTTCTCGGCAGGCCCTTGTCATGCTTGCATGTTCACTCCCTTTGTTACTGTACAGGATTTTGCCACCCAGCATGACTCTGCAGATTATTCTTCAGTAGCCAGGCTGTGTGTTGCAATAACTGTCTGGAGTCAGGAATCAATCTCAGGTTTCTTTATATATTTTATTTTTTAAACCATTCGGAATTTTTGTCACCTAAAATCCACTGCCAAAACTGCATGAAGTTTGCTGACTGGTAGACTAAAGCTGGCCATAGATGGATTGAAATTTGGCTGGTTTAGCAGGGACTGGACACATTTCAATCCATCTACGGTCATTCCTGTTTGTGAGGAGTCGATCGAATGACTTGTTGGAAAATTGTTGTTTAATCAGCACTGCAGACAATCGGCTGCAGTGCTGATCAGTGTATTCTGACAGCGGAAGAGACCCGGTTGTCAGAATACACAGTGGGGGGAATTCCTCTATCCGCCTCACTTGTGTGGATGGAGGAATCCATTCAGTTTTATTTGATCATCCCGCTGGCTGATAAAAAAAAAAAAAACAAACTGACCGATGTGTGCCCAACTTAAAATGTCACTAAACCTACATCATAAAAACTATCAATGAATGTTGTATTACATGCTGTTCATACTCACTCAGTCACTGAGATTTGTTTTCTGTAGTCTGCACTGGTTGATTCTCCTGTCCTCTATCTCCATCTTCTGTTCATGTCCCCAATTCAGCTAGGGATTTTGCTTCTGTGGTGGCAACTCTGCACATGCTCAGTTTTCTGTGAGTTTCTGTGCTGAGCATTCCCTCCCTATGACATCTGAGCAGCCCATGTGACTAAAGAGTCACACAGGTGGGCGTATACATTGTGATAAAAGACAGCCCACTCCCTCCCTCCTCCCCCATGCCCACTAACCAGCTAAACACAATGGGAGCAGGATATTACATGTAGATTAATGGTGGCTTCACCTCCCTGTTATTCTAAGACACAGGCTGGAGGGGCGTGACACAGCCTGTGACTGGCAGAAATCCACCCACGCCATGTTATTGCCACAATATAATAAATATTTGATTTAAAATATATATTTGTATGACAATTTACATCAGTTTATTGATATTAATTATTTATTTATATTCTATATTCCAAAGTCCGTTGACATGTGACCAGCAACAGAGGAAGCTCCTCCTGCTTATGTTTCCCTGCAGACAGGCTGGTAAGGATCTGGGTCATGTGACAGATGTATATTGATTAGAAAAAGGTACTTACATATAGAAATAGAAGGGATAATGTCAATTAAGCAGTGTGTGTTGAGTATCACTTTCAGGCTCCACTTACACCATGCAGATGTGTTTCACATGTATGTCAGCCCATTCATTTTTAATGGGCTGCTGCACACGCCAAAGAAGTCCCTGACCCCAGATCATGCTGCACTGAAACGCACAGTGCTGCAGCACCATGCCTTTTTGGAGCATGCAAAACTGCACACGTTAAGAGATGCTGGGGGGTGCATTAAAGAGGAAGTAAACCCTGATGGGTTTTACTTCCTCTTTAGTTCCTGCATAGTGCCTGCAATGTAAAAGCATAATGGACTAGTATGCATCGCATACTAGTCCATTATGTGCCACTTACCAGCAGAGGAATCCAGCAATGTCCTCGCTCCAGGCCGCGTTCATGCCTGTGTCTCTTCCTTCCGGGTGCCGCGGACTCCAGCGCTGTGATTGGCCGGAGCTGCGTGACTAGGGTTGCCACCTGTTCCCACAGGTTGTTCTGAGGCTGATTAAATGCAGATAAGTCACCAAGTGAGTTTGATTACCACCTTAATCAGCCCCAGAGCCTGTGTAATTAATATGTGTTCGGGTTTAAAGGGATGAGGTGGCAACCCTATGCGTGACGTCACTCCTGCGCATGCACGTGGGAGCCGCCAGTCACGGCACGGTCTCAGTGGAGAAACAGCACGGAGGCCGTTTCTTCACTGTGTATGTGCCGAAATGAGGTTGGCACATGCAGAGCACTGCATATCTCTTGAACCGTGCAGGCTTAGGAAATATGCAGGGTACCTACAGGTAATCCTTGATATAGGCTTACCTGTAGGTTAAAGTGACTGTAGTGCCTTTACAACCACTTTAAGAGTCAACGACACTGCCGCATGATTGCTAGAGGGCAGCATGCTTCTGTGTGTGTTGGGAAAGCACATGACTTCGCCCTTGTTCCCGACACACACAATTGTAAACAGAGCCTTACAGCTGTATTCCCCAAATACACTGAGAATATATATATATATATTTCTTCTTTACCTTTTTATTTCTTATTCCAGACATATAGTGCCAACATGTTCTACCACATTTTGGCTCATTCACACAGGCGGTCAGCCCCGTAGTGTGTGAAGAGCTTTGCTTACTTTTCTGTACTAGAGCTGAATTGCATGCAGGCAGCCTATATAAGAACTTGTTCACATGGGCGGTAAAAGTAGGTTGTTGAGCTGTGTTTTTACAGACCGTCCACCTAAACTTGGTCATGCATCCATTCAGGGCTGTACACGTGCCACAGCAGTAGACCTTTGCTTCATGACTACGCCAAACACAATTTGAACGAGTGAATGGGTCCGTGCTGCAATTACATGCAAAAATGCATGCGGTTTGCCGATGAGTGGGGGGCCACTTCGAATTAATGGCACCCCCGCAAATCTACTAAAGAGCAATGAGTTCTTTCTGCAAAATCGTCTTGTGCACCTAGGCTTACACTTTACAGAGCTGGTTGCCTGTGTGAATGATGTATTAGATATACCAGATATAAGGTCTGCACGGTGAAGTTGGAAGCCTGGTGGATGTAGCACACTGTCCCGGGTGGAATCCCTGAGCCAGGTTTCAGTGAAACACAGTAGAGGAGATCTTGAAAATTCAGATTTTGCATTGATTAGTAGTTCATCCATTTTGTTAGCCATAAATCAGAAATATGTTGGATGTGTTGCAGGGAGTACAGCTCAAAATCCACTGTCTGCCGTTCACCAGCCCACTGGTGTGCTTCTCCCAATGTCTATGTCTTCTCCGCCAAGATCCATACGGAGCTGCAGCTCCTCCAGAGAAAATCTCTGCAAAATAACTTACTTTGTGGGTGAAAACTGTCAAAAACGTTTGTGGGGTGAACTGTTTAACCACTTCAGCTCTGGAAGGTTTTACCCCCTAATGACCAGGCCATTTTTTGCGATACGGTACTGCGTTACTTTAACTGACAATTGTGCGGTCATGCGATCTGTACCCAAATAAAATTGATGTCATTTTTTTCCCCCACAAATAGAGCTTTCCTTTGGTGGTATTTGATCACCTCTGCGGTTTTTATTTTATGCGCTATAAACAAAAAAAGTAGTTTCTTACTTTCTGCTATAAAACATATCTAATAAAAAATGTAAAAAAATCTAATTTCTTCATCAATTTAGGCCAATATGTATTCTGCTACATATTTTTGGTAAAAAAATCCCAATAAACGTATATATTGATTGGTTTGCGCAAAAGTTAGGGTCTACAAACTAGGGGATAGATTTATGGCATTTTTATTTATTTGTTTATTGTCTTTACTGGTAATGGTGGAGATCAGCGATTTTTAGCGGGACTGCAAAATTGCTGCAGACAAATCTGACTCTAAGCGACACTTTTTGGGGACCAGTGACACCAATAAAGTGCTAAAAAAAAAATGCACTGACACTGTATAAATGACACTGGCAGGGATGGGGTTAACATCAGGGGCGATCAAAGGGTTAAGTGTGCTCCTATGGAGTGATTTCTAACTGTGTGGGGGATGGACTGACTGGAGGAAGAGAGACATCTATGTTCCTAATTAGCAAGAACACAAAATCTCTCTCTAACTCTCTGACAGAGCGGCGATCTGCCTTGTTTACATAGGCAGACCGCCGTTCTGCCTCTCCTATGCGCAGTCGGTGGGTCCCGGTGGCCATTGCGGCCTCCAAACCCACTGATTGTCTCCCGCTGTGTCCAATCACAGCGGGAGTGCTGCTCTGGCAGGGCTCGCGCCCCAGAGCCAACAACAGGAATCATGTACAGGTACGTGATTTTGCGCTAAACACAGAGTTCCACCCATATTTTTCACTCCTCACCATGCAGTACTAATGTGCATCCTTAAAATGAATTGGTAATTTATTTTTTATTTTTTTCTGTTCACTTACCTGATTCATGCCTATATCTAATTTCACTTCCTCCTTTAGGGGCTGCAGCGCCATACATCATTTCTGGTTTTGCATTGGCTCCTGGGAGATCTTGGTCAGCTTGCCATGGCTGTTCCATGCCAAGCTGACCAAGATTGCACTGTACTGCGCATGCGCAAGATTGGCATGTGCATGATGGGTAGCCAGTGGAGTTGAGTGAACCCGAACTGTAAAGTTCGGGTTCGTACCGAACTTTGGGGTGTCCGTGACCCGGACCCGAACCCGGAAATTTGAAAAAAAAGTTTGGGTTCGAATTCTGGGTTCGGGTATTTGGTCACACATGTTGAATAGCTGCAGGGCAGCCAATCAACAAGCGTTTCACTGGTTTTCCCTAGAAGCCATCACAGCCATGCCTACTAATGGCATGGCTGTGATTGGCCAGTGCATCATGTGACCCAGCCTCTATATGAGGCTGGATTCACAGTGCTGCATGTCACATGCTCTCAGGGTAGTGAAGGGAGAGGATGCTGCCGGTGCTGTGAGGGACAGATTGCAGATAGATAGGTAGAGATTACTACTACTACTGATTTTAGGGACAGATTGCAGATCTCATCCTGCATTACAGAAAGATCTGACTGGACTAGGTAGAGTCTACTGCTTAGAGGGACAGATTATTGTTCTAAAATCATCTCCTAGTTCTATAGGGTCAGGTTCCTGCTGTTGCTGTAAGGGACAGATTATTGTTCTAAAATCATCTCCTAGTGCTATAGGGTCAGGTTCCTGCTGTTGCTGTAAGGGACAGATTATTGTTCTAAAATCATCTCCTAGTGCTATA
>BLSH010411801.1:2919931-2944732 GCA_018402905.1 Glandirana rugosa
ACGCTAAACCGCGACGCAGCGAAATTGACTGTTAACGCGTCAGCACGCTGCAACATGGGTTTGATTTAAACGCAGGAAAAAAAGGGTGTTTGTCTCGAAAGAAAACCACCATAAACTAGTAGCGACGAAGTAAAGACTAGCGGCGATATTTGTTTTCTTCTCGCTGTTAAAACGTTTTTTTGGGTTTAAAGAATGAAAAACGATTTTATGTTTAGGTTTTTTTTTTTTATGTTTTTTTACATAAAAAGTGACAAAAACCGGTTAAATATAAGAAGGAGTATAAACGCTATTTTTTTTTAGCGTTAGCCCCCCAAAAATGAATTCTCATCATCCGTAAACGGGGCCACTTTTGCGCAAACCAATCAATAAACGCCGATTGCGATTTTTTTTTATCGCAAATATGAGGAAGAATATAAATTGGCCAAAAACAGTGAAAAATACATTTTTTTGTATTTTTTTTTTTTGGATTTGTATTTTAGCAAAAAGTAAGAAATTTGGGTTTTTTTGCAAAATTGTCGCTCTTCTTTTGTTTATAGCGGCGATCAGAAATGAAGCAGCGATGATCAAATACCACCAAAAGAAAGCTCTGTTTGTGGGAAAAAAAGGACGCAAATTTAGTTTGGGTACAACGTCGCACGACTGCGCAATTGTCAGTTAAAGCGACGCAGCGCCAAATCGCAAAAAGGGCTCCGGTCCTAAAGTGGGAAATCCTTCCGGGGCTGAAGTGGTTAAATATTGTATTACAAATTAACTACACCCATTAGATTTTAGACAACTAAAATGAGTTTTAGTCGACTATAATGTCCTGGAGATTTAGTCGACTAAATACGACTAAAACTAAAACAATTGCAGAAGACTAAAATGGGACTAAAACTAAAATGCCATTTTAGTCCTAAGACTAAAACTAAATTGAAATGTGCTGCCAAGATTAACACTGGCTATAGGACAGGAAGTAAAGGGAAAGCTCCAGCATCTCTGACAGGGGTATAACCCTCCCTTGCTTTATCCAAAAAAAAAAAAAGTGTCTATAGTTCTACTTTAAGCCTCATTCACATGAATGTTGATGCCAGTATAGTGGGGACGGGCCCTTTTTTTTGATGATGTCTCAACTTCCATGTGTTTCATGCAGGCAGCCCAATGAAGTCTATTAGACTTCATGCCCACTGGGCATTAAAAATGCCACTTTTAGGAGCATTTGCCTTTTTTTCTGCCTTTAAATGCACCTCAATATTAGCCTGTGTGTCCATGCACACATAAGCATTTAGAGGCAGAAAAGAAACAAAACACTGCCGACGCGTTCAGGATCATCAGCACTTGGGCAGAAAAAAATGCATCCAAATTTGCGTTAACATTAGGCACGTTTAGCACTTGAGCGTTGATTCATTTGAATGGCCAGAATAAATGATTATTCTGGACAATAAAATGCTTTAACCCCCAAGCACTTAATGTGCCTAAACGTGTTTACAAAAATGCGGGTTTAGGAGCCTTTTTGATGCTCCTTTTCTCCTGCCCAATGTGCATGTGACCACAGAATGAAGCGGCTACATGGACACAGTCACTGGTCATAATGTGACCGGTCATATTCCGGCCGCAACTCCATAGATGAGCGGCCCCAAACGCACAAGTCTGTTCGGGATGGCTCACTTGCACCCCTGTAACAGTAGG
Organism: Glandirana rugosa; assembly: GCA_018402905.1. NCBI lineage: Eukaryota > Metazoa > Chordata > Amphibia > Anura > Ranidae > Glandirana > Glandirana rugosa. Next base: position 2,921,597 of record BLSH010411801.1, read on the forward strand.
ACCCACTGCTGTGTTGGTGCAGCCACTGCTGCGTCCTAATAGACTTCAATTGACTGCCTGCATGCAGCACCTGGAAGATAAAATGTGACTCACGCTACAATAGTTCTTTGGTGTATTTGAGTCTAAAATAAGAGCTTGAAATTGAACATACAAACAGAAAAAAAGCAAAACAATGAGGCAGCCATTCATGGTGTCAGTGTGAACAAGGTGGACAGAGGACATAACAAGAAATGGATGAGTAAAAACAGGGACAGCTGGAGCAAATTACCCAGTAATATAATAAAGAGAGAAGTGAGAATATCAGCTTGAACCCCAGTTCACACTAAAGTGCAGTGCAAATCGCATGCAATGTTCGTGTGATGCGATTTCAGCCGTACAGATTGTATGGCTGATATCGCATCGCATTCGGACCAAACTCACACAGGACCCTTTTTTTGGTCCGCACCAGAATCGGATCGCATGGGTGTTCACACCCATGTGATCCTATTCACGTCCAAGCTGTCAGATCGCACTGCGATATGCAAGCTGAAAAGGGGGTGTCGTTAACAAGGTATTGACACCTCCCTTCAGTTCGCATAGGGCAGTGTAAACTGCCATGCGAGTTGGGTGCGATGCGCAGTGGATTCGCAGGGTTCCCGCATTGCACTAATGTGAACCGGGGCTTAAGCTGGACATTCACTTTACCAGCGGTTGCCAATCAGTGATCCGTGGACCATTGATGGTCCACAAGAAAATTTTGGTGGTACCCAGGGGTTCTGCCACAAATCAACATTGTGGCGGATATGTATCATCCATTGCTGTTTCCAGTGTTGTTCTCAATGCGTGCTGACAGTCAATACTGTCTGCGCGCATTGATATCTTTTTTTTTTTTTTTTCAAAAGAAAGACTTTTATTGAATAAAAACATAAAGCGATACAAATGTATTGCATCAATATACAGACAGCAGGGGAAACAAATCAGGAGATAAAAAAGATAATATCCCCAGCCTGCATATTTAATAACATAAAGGAACATATGTCAGAAATCCTTATATATATCCAAGAGAGGGCTGGCAGCTTTAGGCCTGGGGGGCAAGTCCAGTCAAGTGGCCCATTGAGCCACCAAATCAGCTCACCATCCATGCCCACCTGGTTTTATAATGGATATTGATGTTATGAAGCAAGTCAAATATGATACAATGTGGTAACATGATTTAATGTTAATAGCAACAATGGAGGTTTAACAAAAATAATGCATCAATGCAACCTCATCAATGCCCATCAATGCAGCCTCATCAGTGCCCATCAATGCAGCCTCATCAGTGCCCACCAATGCAACCTCATCAGTGCCCATCAACGCAGCCTCATCAGTGCCCATCAGTGCAGCCTCATCAGTGCCCATTAATGTAGCCTCAGTCCCCATCAGCTTGGCCTCACCAGTGCTTATCAATGCGGACAGTCTCACCAGTACACATCAGCTAAGCCTCATCAATGCCCATCAATGTAGCCTGATCAGTGCCCATCAATGCAGCCTTATCAGTGCCCATCAATGCAGCTTCACCAGTGCCCATCCAATGCAGCCTGCAATGCAGAGAGAGGAGAGCCGCCGGATTACAAACAGTGGGGATCTCCCGCTTACCTGGCGCGTTCACTGTCATGCAAAGTCCCGCATCCTGGACCGGCTCCTATAATACACATCATCCATGGTAGGGCTGGCTCTGGGCTCCTCCCCTCTGCTTGCAGTTAGTTGGTGGCTGCACCCTTGGCCCCTACTTCCTCCACAAGAAGAAAATATTGTCAGCAGGCAATGGCCGCTGGCCATTTTGAATGTAGGTTAGGGTGGCCTGGGGGGCAATTGCCACCCTGCCTCCTGGGCCAGCCCTCCTATGTATATATCCATACAGCGTGCTCTGAAGCAACGAGAAAAAATAAAGAGAACAAAACTAAAAAGAACAAAAAGCGAAAAGATATACAAATATAACCATAACCACCTGGAGACAAGTGTCCGCTGTCCCAAAACACAGAAAAGCAAATTTGGCTAATAGCAGGAACCTCTGTAGTCCAGTGTGGGACTTCTATGCGTCATTCATATCACATTCTCTCGGCACTGACACTAAGAAGATGAACTGCCTCCTAGCCCATCAGAAGCCAACCAGGACCAGCCGGGGGGTGCTACGCCCGGGGTGTCTAACCAGCTCTGCCAGATGTTAGTAAACTTGTTTGGGGAGTTTCAATGTTGTTTTTTTCCCTAACCAAAATATGATTAACCGCCTGAATCCACTGCACAGTTGACGGGGGTCGCGCAGATAGCCACAGCCGAGCAATCAGCTTTCTGGCTAAATATAAAAGTCTGGTAAGAGCTATATATATATTGGAGGAGGATGCGCATTGATATCTGATGCCTCTTCTGTAGTTCCTGTGAACTCAGAGGGAAGTGCTGGAAGTAGTGCAGAAAGTGGGAGGTGAAGAAGGAAGGGACTTCCAATGGCAGCGCTGATCACAGACTGTGGGAGGGAGCACAGAACTTGAGCACGTGGCTGGATAAGGAGGTGAGATCCAATGGGTCTGTGTAAGGCAGCAGTGTGATCCAGGGGGATGGGGGCAGAGAGTCAGAGCATTGTGTGTATAAGGCATGTAAAATTCATGTTGGTGGTCAGTGGTATTCAAAATCATGAGTTTAGTGGTCCACGAGGTCTGAAAGGTTGGCGCCCACTGATCTATACAATCTGATTGTACAATCTCCTTCAGATCTCCCCTTAATTATATAGTGCAATAAAAACCTGACAGGTAATCTGATCCCTAAGAAATTGTCAGTCCTGGTGAAGTTTTAGATTACTTTGGAAATATATTTTGTTTCACTTCTGCTAACAGTAACTATTTATTTGAAGTACTGTATTTTATTTTTATTTATTTTTTATTGTTTTACTTTTGTGATTTAAATGGTACACTCACATTACAATTTGATTGTGCACAAAGTAAGATCATACAGTTACAGTACAATCCAATGCAAATGAGTGAGAAGGGCTTTGTTCACGGGAGCTTACAATCAAAATTCACTTTATATAAATGTGATGTGATAGTGTGATGGTTGCTCTGACTTGATACAAACTCAATGATTATGTAGGTGAGTCTTCACTCTAAACAGTTTGCGGTAAATCTATAGGAGATTGTACAGTTTGTACAGTGGGATTGGAATGTGTGTGGCCAATTTCAAAGCAATCAGCAATTCTTTTTGACCACGGTACACTAATTTTGGTGCACAAAACTCTAGTTATGAAAGAGTTAACAGCTAACCTAATCTTTCAGACTGTTTCATGTTACACCTATATTTATATAGAACATGGTCAGCCTGCACAGCCAGGACTGGGAAAATGATGGGGGCAAAGGGGGTATTGCCCAGGGCGTGGCAACTCTGTAGAGGCAGGGATACCATAGGAGCTCCAGCAGCTCCCTTCTCCACTGACAGGTGTGATGGCAGTGCCCCTGTTGTTGACAGGGCTTTTCCAGAGTTGAACGGTACTTGGTGCTTCCACCTCTGGCAGTAGATCAGTTGCCCCCAGCGCAGTGCCCCCATAAATCTGTTGCACCATCACAGTGTCCTAATAGATCAATGTTGCCAACCTACAAGATTGAAATTTATTGACACAACACCCAAAATTTACTGGCACAGCCAAGTTTTACTGGCATTTCCAAAAGTTACAATATTACAGTTTTAAGCACACATTTCAGTATTTAGGCTACAAACAGGTACAATTTGCAATTAGCAAGGTAGATAATAAGGCAAAAAACATTTTTTTTATTTTATTTTCAATATAGTAAGTAGCTCAGGGACAGGACCCAGGAGGGCAAGAAATTAGAATTTGGTGACACATGCATGAAATTGACTCTCACAGTAACACAGTAAGTGACAGCAGTGTGCAGCAGCACAGATCACCGACACGGCACGCCTCCTTCTGAGTCACAGTGACAGTCTCTCTCCAAACCAGATGGGTCCGTCCAGTCCACTCCGGTCTAAACAGCACTGGTGGTCCTGCTCCCAGCCTGCCTTGCTCCCATACCACAGACCCGCACACGAGGCTCTGGCCGCTCTGCTTGGCTCCCTTGCACCATGACATCACACAACATGCTCAGGCACTGCTTCTGCCAGAGTCGCCTAAAACTGTAGCAGGCACTCGGATGGCCTCGGTCGGCTTCAGATTGAGCCTAGCATCACAGACATATTTTTTACTGGCAGGAGAAAATTTCCTGTTTTTTACTGGCTGCCAGTAAAAATACTGGCGGTTGGCAACACTGATATACAAGTGTTTTTATTGTTTTTATTTTTTGTACAGCCCTTAGGAAGGGGGTGTCCTTGGTCCCTCAAAACACATTGGCTTTGTTCGAATACCTGTACCCTTAATAAAGCGGCTTAATTTGAAACCATTACATTTTCAGGTGCTCCTTTATACAGCTGTGCTCATAAGTTTACATACCCTGGCAGAATTTATAATTTCTTGGCCATTTTTCAAAGAATATGAATGATAAACACAACAACATTTCTTTCACTCATGGTTAGTGTTTGACTGAAGCCATTTATTATCAATCAACTGTGTTTACACTTTTTAAATCCTAATGACAACATAAACTACCCAAATGACCCTAATCAAAAGTTTACATACCCCAGTTCTTAATACTGTGTATTGCCCCCTTTAACATCAATGACAGCTTGAACTCTTTTGTGATATTTGTGGATGATGTTCTTTATATTCTCAGATGTTAAAGCTGCCCATTCCTCTTGGCAAAAAGCCCTCCAGTTCCTGATAATTCTTGGGCTGTGTTGCATGAACTGCACGTTTGAGATCTCCCCAGAGTGGCTCAATGATATTGAGGTCAAGAGACAGATGGCCACTCCAGAACCTTCACTTTATTCTGCTGTAGCCAATGACAGGTCGACTTGGCCTTGTGTTTTGGATCATTGTCATGTTGGAATGTCCAAGAACGTCCCATGCGTAGCTTCCTGGCTGACGAGTGCAAATGTTCCTCCAGTATTTTTTGATAACATACTGCATTCATCTTGCCATCAATTTTGACCAAATTTCCTGTGCCTTTTTAGCTCACACATCCCCAAAACATCAGCGATCCACCTCCGTGTTTCAAAGTAGGAATGGTGTACCTTTCATCATAGGCCTTGTTGACTCCTCTCCAAATGTAGCGTTTATGGTTGTGGCCAAAAAGCTCAATTTTGGTCTCATCAATCCAAATGACTTTGTGCCAGAAGGTTTGAGGCTTGTCTCTGTGCTGTTTGGCATATTGTAAGCGGGATACTTTGTGGCATTTACGTAGTAATGGCTTTCTTCTAGCGACTCGACCATGCAGCCTCCTTATTGTGCATCTTGAAACAGCCACACCACATGAGAGTCCTGTATTTCACCTGAAGTTATTTGTGGATTTTTCTTTGCATCCCGAACAAGTTTCCTGGCAGTTGTGGCTGAAATTTTAGTTGGTCTACCTGGTTTAGTTTCAGCAGAACCCCTCATTTTCCACTTCTTGATTAGAGTTTGAACACTGCTGATTGGCATTCTCACTTCCTTGGATATCTTTTTATATCCCTTTCCTGTTTTATACAGTTCAACCTCCTTTTCCCGCAGATCCTTTTACAATTCTTTTGCTTTCCCCATGACTCAGAATCCAGAAACGTCAGTGCAGCACAGGATGAAAGATGCAAGGGTCTGTCAGGAGTCCAGAAACTCATTTACCTTTTATACACACACACTAGTTATAAACAAACAGATCACAGGTGAGGATGGTTACCTTTAATAGCCATTCAAACCCATTTGTGTCAACTTGTGTGCATGTTATCAGGCCAAAATCACCAGGGTATGTAAACTTTTAATTATGGTCATTTGGGTAGTTTCTGTTGTCATTATGATTTAAAAAGAGTAAACATAGTTGATTGATAATAAATATCTTCAACCAAACACTAACCATGAGTGAAAGAAATGTTATTGTGTTATCATTCATATTCTCTGAAAAATGGCCAAGATATCATAAATTATGCCAGGGTATGTAAACTTATGAGCACGACTGTATATTAAAGAATAGGACCTCCAGGGCAATATTTTCAAAGATATTGCCTGTACTTCAAGCCTCACCAGAGAGGCAGCAGGAGCTTAGGGAACTTTAAAAATGGCTGAATAACTGGTGCAGGGAGGAGGGGTTTGGATTCTTGGAGAACTGGTATGACTTCTCAGTCGGTTACTGGCTCTATAGAAGGGATGGAGTGCACTTAAATGGGAGGGGTGCAGCTCTGTTGGGAGAGAAGATGACCAAAAAGTTGGAAGAAATTTTGAACTAGGTGGGGAGGGGAGGGATCAGAGGAAGATGAGTATCACAAAGTATTGGATTTCTGTGTCAAGCCATCATTAGTGGAGCGTCCTCTCCATCATTGCTGTTTTCGAGGGATTCTCCTCAGCACCTGTCTCCAAGAGACCAATACCACCAGCTCTATTCACCAACAAGATTGGCACAATGTCTTTTTTGCCGGCATGCGCTGGACTGGCTATAAGGAGAAGTTGGAGGCCAGTAGTCTTTTTTTTGCAGGTGTGTGTTGGACTGCCTATGAGGGGAGGTTGGAGGCCAGTAGTCTTTTTATGCAGGTGTACATAGGACTGGCTATGAGGGGAGGTTGGAGGCCAGTAGTCCTTTTATGCAGGTGTGCATAGGACTGGCTATGAGGGGAGGTTGGTGGCCAATAGTCTTTTTTTGCAGGCTTGCCATGGATTGGCTATGAGGGGAGGTTGGAGGCCATTAATCTATTTTTGCAGGCGTGCGTTGGACTGGCTATGAGGGGAGGTTGGAGGCCAGTAGTATTATTTGTGCAGGCGTGCATTGGACTGTCTACGAGGGGAGGTTGGAGGCCAGTCATTTTTTTTTTTTTTTGCAGGCGTGTGTTGGACTGGTTATGCGAGGAGGTTGGAGGCCAGTTATTTTTTGCAGGAACAGCTATGAGGGAAGGCTAATGGCTGGTAGTCTTTTTTTGCAGGTGTGCTTTGGACCTAATTGTTTTGTGTGATTTCAGGGAAAAGTGTTAATGAATGTAAGATAATGAATGCTAGAAGAGTGGTTTGTGTTTGGTTTGTTTGTAGTGTGAGTGTGACTTGTGTGAGAAGTTGTAAGAGTTAAAGGCAATTGACTTCTGTTCAGTTTAGAAACATTAGTATTCATAGAGTTGTGTATTGTGTGGGTTGCATACAGTGCCTTGAAAATGTATTCATACCCCTTGAAATTTTCCACATTTTGACATGTTACAACCAAAACGTAAATATATTTTATTGGGATTTGATGTTATAGACCAGGGGTAGGCACCCTTAAAGAGGTGGAGATCTACTGAAACAACATGGGAGAAGTCAAAGATCACTGGGCGCAGTGTCGCCTCCTCACACCTGATTTACATGTCTAATTGCCGTTATACCATTTTGCAATTGCATGTATTGCAGAGCAATCATGGGTTTAAATCAGGTGGTGAGGAGGCAACATATCACCTCCTCACCACCTGTCAAAACACACTTGGATTATTTTTCAGGGGATCAGCAGTGCCTGCTGCACTTGTGAATGAGCCCTTAGTTACATGGGGGAAGAGGATTTGTGCTAGGAGGGGGGATTTGTACTAGAAAAGGTGATATGGTAGAGGGGGGGAATTTCTGCTAGGAGGGATGATTGGCGGTATTTATGCTGGGGGAGAAAATTGGGGGGGGGATTTGTGCTAGAAGGGGGGATGGGAAGAGAATTTGTGTTAGGAGTAGGAGGGGGATTTGGAGTAGGGGAGAGGATTTGTGCTTGGAGTGTGGGGGGGGGGCAAAAAATTTTGCTGGCAGGGGGGATTTCACCATGGGTGTAGATTTGTACTGGGAGGAGGGGGAATTTATTCTCTGGAATGGCAGGTCAGCAACCCCAGACTGTGATCTACCAGTCACCTGTCCAAGATCTACTGGTAGATCGCGATCTACTGGTTGCTGACCCCCGTGATAGACCAACACAAAGGGGCACATCATTTTGAAGTGGAAGGAAAATGATAAATGGTTGTCAATATTATTTACAAATAAATATCTGAAAAGTGTGGCGTGCATTTGTATTCAGCCCCCCTGAGTCAATATTTTGTAGCCACCTTTCTCTACAATTACAGCTGCAAGTCTTTTTGGGGATGTCTCTACCAGCTCTGCACATCTAGAGAGTGACATTTGTGCTCATTCTTCTTTGCAAAATAGCTCAAACTCTGTCAGATTGGATGGAGATCGTCTGCGAACAGCAATTTTCAAGTCTTGCCACAGATTCTGAATTGGATTTAGGTCTGTGACTGTGCCATTCTAACACATGAATATGCTTTGATCTAAACCACTCCATTGTGGCTCTGGCTGTATGTTTAGGGTCGTTGTCCTGTTGGAAGGTGAACCTCAGTCTCAAGTCTTTTGCAGACCCTAACAGGTTCTTCTAACGGGCTTCTAAGATTGCCCTGTATTTGGCTCCATCCATTTTCTCATCAACTCTGACCAGCTTCCCTGTCCCTGCTAAAGAAAAGCATCCCCACAACATGATGCTGCCACCACCATGATTCATGGTGGGGATGGGGTGTTCAGGGTGATGTGCAGTGTTTGTTTTCAACCACACATAGCATTTTGCTTTTAGGACAAAAAGTTCAATTTTGGTCTCATCTGACCAGAGCACCTTCTTCCACATGTTTGCTGTGTCCCCTAAATGGCTTCTCGCAAACTGCAAACAGGACTTCTTATGGCTTTCTTTCAACAATGGCTTTCTTCTTGCCACTCTTCCATAAAGGCCAGATTTGTGGAGTGCACTACTAATAGTTGTCCTGTGGACAGATTCTCCCACCTGAGCTGTGGATCTCTGCAGCTCCCCCAGAGTTACCATGGGCCTCATGGCTGCTTCTCTGATTAACGCTCTCCTTGCCCGGCCGTCAGTTTAGGTGGACGGCCATGTCTTGGTAGGTTTGCAGTTGTGCCATACTCTTTCCATTTTCCGATGATGGATTTAATCTCCATGAGATGTTCAAAGCTTGGGATATTTTTTTTTAATAATAATCTAACCCTGCTTTAAACTTTTCCACAGCTTTATCCCTGACCTGTCTGGTGTGTTCCTTCATGATGCTGTTTGTTCATTATCTAACAAACCTCTGAGGGCTTCACAGAACAGCTGTATTTATACTGCGATTAAACTATACACAGGTGGACTCTATTTACTAATTAGGTGATTTCTGAAGGCAATTGGTTCCACTAGATTTTAGTTAGGGGTGTCAGAGTAAAGGGGACTGAATACAAATGCACGCCACACTTTTCAGCTATTTATTTGTAAAAAAAATTGAAAAACATTTATCATTTTTCTTACACTTAATTATTTTTGTGTTGCTCTATCACATAAAATCCCAATAAAATACATTTACATTTTTGGTTATAACATGACAAAATGTGTTTCAATGGGGTATGAATACTTTTTCAAAGCACTGTAGTTGTGAAATGAAACTTCTTATAGTTGTGAAATGGAACTTGTTCATACATATGTTTTTGGTTTGTTTGTAGTGTGACTTGTGTGATCAGTTGTGAGAGTTAAAGGCAATTGAATTCTGTTCAGTTTAGAAACATTAGTATTCATAGAGTTGTGTATTGTGTGGATTGTATAGTTGTGAAATGGAACTTGTTTATATATATGTTAAAAAATATGTCTCTGCCGGTTATCATTCATGTGCAGATGAACCTCCAGTGTAATGTACTATTGTCTCCGTGTCAGCAACTTAATAGCAGATTATTGGGTAAACAGCTAACAAAGAAAGTGAAGAAAGAGAAATGAGCAAATAAAATTGCAGTATTGCCCAGAATTAAAGATATAACTGAACAAAAGGGGAAGCAGTGGGGAGGAGAGAGGAGGCATCTCAGAGATGACATGGAGAAGATTTGTGAAAACTTCTAAAGATTGCAACAGCCTCCAGTATTGAAATGAATGAATTGCAGGCTACAGCAAGCAATTTATCATAAAAGAAACGGTGAGCTACAAGAACAGGAGGTGTGGTGCGGACTGTGATGTGGAGTGATTGTAAATAAAATTGTCTGAAATGGAAGAGTTGGTTATGTCTTCAGAGAGAAAATTAGCAGATCCAAGCTCCCAGCTTCTAACTAAAATGCAATGTATATTATCATGCAATGAACACAAAAGGAAATGTCAATTGGCTAATATTTGGACAGTCAATGAGGGGGGTGACCACAATGAAGTACAGCCAGCTGTTGCACCTAGAGCTTCGAATCAGAACACAAGTTTGATAACAATTCAGGATAGATTTACTTGCCAGATTCTTGGTGAATTTAAAACTCCGGAATCTGTCAAAAAAATTTGAGGCTCTGGAACTCAGATACCATTCGAGCAATGAGGATGCATGCTATCTTCTAAAAGCATGGCTACCAGGACCTCTGGCAGGCCAGTTATCTTCATAGGTTAATGATAACTTATCAGATGAAGAGGAGCAGATGAGGGAGTTGTGGTGTATTTAGGAGATTTAGGAGAGGCGATGGCCCAATATTGTTCTGCGGTTTCATTGTATAGGAAAAGTGTGGTGGATGGCGCAAATTTGAAATACTTAATGACCATTAAAGCGGAGTTACACCCAAAAGTCGATCTTCTGCTCATCGGATTTCTCCTCCCCTCAGGTGTCACATTTGGCACCTTTCGGGGGAAGAGGATACCTGTCTTTGACAGATATCAGGTCCCCACATCCGGGAGACTGGGCCATGGCGAATTACATCAGCAGCCCGGTCCCCCTCCTCCTTCCCTGCCGCTGGGCCAGTGAAAGAGCGCAGCGCGCTTTGCGCATGCACAGTAGGGGCCCGGCCGTGAAGCTGAAAGGCTACAGTGCCGGGTTCCCTTACCCGAAATGACCGTGGCAACACCCGACCAGCCTGGACTCCAGGACAGGTAAGTGCCCTAATGTTAAAAGTCAACAGCTACAGTATGTGTAGCTAGGGCCACTGATAGGGGTGGGGGACTACCGGTCCTCTTGTAGGGGGCCCGAGCACACAGGGGGGCCCACACAAGGAGGGGGATTAGTGATGGACAACAATTGCAGAACTCTTCCTCCAGCAGCTGAAAGCTGATCTCTCCCAGTTGCCAGCTTTTATCTGCTGAGAAAGAGACAGTCATTCCTCACTAATCCCTCTCCAAGCGCTGCCTCTATAGTTAGATCTGCTCCTGAGTTTGTTATCTCTGTAACTTTGCTTCTCTCTCTCTGTCTCTCTGATCTCATCTTATATTCATTTTTATTTATTAACCCAGTTTTATCTTTTAGACTTAGCAGGAATGCTGTGAGTTATGTTGTATTTGCGAATAATGATTTTATTGTATTTTTAGCAAAATATAGCGTTAATATTTTCTTGGGAGGGGGCCCTGTCAGGTAGTCTGTATGGGCCCCGCAATTGCTATCAGCAGCCCTGTGTGTAGCTGCTGACCTTTAACTTTTAAAGGGGCGACGGACCTCCGCTTTTAATGTTAGGTAAACTATCCTACTAAGATTGCTTTTAGGAATGCCAGTTCACCCCAAAGGCTATTGTCAAGGGTCCAGAGATAGGTGGTACAGGTCAAAGGCACATTGTATCAGTAGTAAGCAGAGGTAATGGAAGGCTGAAAAAATTCAGATGTTATAGACCTGGACACATACAGAGATTCCGTAGAACTCCTAACATTGCTAGCCTTGTGGAGGATGATATAGAAACAGAGGTATCTGAGATAAAAAAAAACCCCACCCAGGACAAGGATAGCATGGGACATGCCTTGGTGGGGGGTGCTATCAGCAGACACTGTCATTTTGCTTGTTTAAGGCTGGCTTCAGCACCTATGTGTTGTGTTATTGAACCTTAACCACAATGGAGCTTGAAAGGGCCATTCATTTGGAATGACCCCTCCAACGCACTTGCAATGCCGCGCACCACAATGCACAGTAACCCACAACCATGTGTTAAGGTGCACTGCACTGGGGAAAAAAGGTTCAGGTATGTTTATTTGTCCGTTCTGGTCTATTGGAACCCATTTACCACCTGACCTCCGGAAGGTCTTATCCCCTTCATGAGCAGGGCTTTTTCTTTGCTATTCAGCACTGTGCTACTTTAACAGGAAATTGCGTGGTCACGCAACACTGAAATTTATAACTTTTTCACACAAATAGAGCTTTCTTTTGGTGGTATTTAATCACCACAGGGTTCAAGGGCATAACTACAGGGGTCGCAATTGCGACTAGGCCCAATACTCCAGGGGCCCATGCAGCTACCCTGTACACCTGGAGAGGAGGGGTGGTGGGGAGGTGGTGCATATTGAGGAACTGATGCCTTTAAATTTCCTCTTGCAGCAGCTGAAAGCCCACTTCCCTTTCCTCTTCCTCCAGCAGGAATTCAGCAGCTGCAGGTGGAAAATCAAGGGGATCAGTTCTTCTATATGTTGCCCCACCACCCCTCCTATTCAGGTTCTGCTGTCCCCTAAGTGCTCTCCTGGCTCCCACTCGTACCCCCGCAGCTCTGCCAGATTCCCCCCTCCTCTCTCCCGCTGGCTGCTGCGGGGAAGTATCAGAATGGAGAGTGGGGTAAGAGGCTGGTAAACATGTAATTTACTGGTCCCTTCCTTTTCTGAATGCAGAGTCAGTACTGATCACTGACTCTGTACATTCATAACTGAAGCATAGTAAACTGTGTTTACTATGCCTTAGTTTGTGAATGAACTGTAAGCTCTGTACAGAGGTATTCCTGTCCATTCATTCTGTGCAGCTAAGGCTGCAGAGATGGAGATTGGGGGCTGTGTACTCAATCTCCTTTCTCTTTCTCAAAGCTGGAACATCAGAGGTCTGTTTAGACCCCCTGATATCTCACCAAAGAACTACTTACCCCAGTGGTGGAACTACCAGGGTCGCAAAGGTTGTACTTGTGACCGGGCCCCGGTGTTCCACTACCCTGGGGGAGGGCCCCAAGACAGCAGGAAGGGGGCCCACTGAAGAACTTGTGAAAGGTTCCCACTGCAGGATCGTAATAAAGGGCCCTACAATGGGAGTAAACTGCCCCAAGATCAATGGTGAAGAGCCCTAGGCCCGGAGGGAAGGGGTCAGGGCTCTTCATGCTTTCTTGCACCGAGGCCCTGAAGGTTCTAGTTATGCCTCTGTCCAGTACCAGCCCTGTGCTCTCCGCTGTCACTTGTTTTGAAAACAGTAGCCAAAATCCTGCGCCCGCTTCTGGATGTGGAAGTGACAGCGTGCCTCTCCTCACACAGAGCGCTCCCAGCATGACAGCACTGCAGCTAACTTAATGGTGCCAAAAACATTGGTACTAATTAATTGCATGCCATAAACATTGCAATCCTCCTTGACAACTCTCACACACTCTGTTGTCATCCTTGGACAGGAAGTGTTTGGACTGCAGAACACCTCCCTCCCTCCTCATCCTTATTACGTAGGAGGGGTGTTCTGTTGTCCTTGGAGATAACTGGGAACAGTAATAATGTAACACAGACAGAGAACACAGACACATGGAGCTCCTTGAATTTATTTATTGAATAGCTATAACAAAACACTTTGTATGGTTTCCACCGTTTCATTAAACCCAGGACCCTGAATTCACTATATCTGGTCTCCCACAGTACACAGAACATGGAAATGCAATAGTTTTAGTAAATATAAATTGCTAAATACCTTTTCTCATCAGCAGTATGTAGCAGTCTTGTGACTTCTATCAGTGTCTGGTTAAAGCTTGTGGAAGTTTTCATTCTACTCTGACTGTCCCATGAAAATGCAGGACCCTGACCCTCTGTCTGGACAGTGCTAATTGGCCCTATGCTGATCACATGCACCCTCCCAAGAAAATAAAAAAAACTCTCTAGGAATACACACCTAACTGAGCATGTGCAGAGTGCCCCCAAGGCTCTGTCTTATCAGGAGATGGATTGGGGACTGTGGAAGAAAGGGAGGATCAGAGAAGACAGGAGCAAACAGCCTTTTTAAACAATGCAGAGGATTAACCCCTTAGGTTCCACAGTGAGTATAACAAGCATGCTATGTTGCATATACAGACTGATTTTACTGTGGTGGGTTTAGTAACACTTTAACTTCTATAGTTGGGAAGATACTGGAGAGTTTAATAAAAGACCACATAGATGAATTCTTGTTGGAAAAAAATGCTTTAAGCAACAGACAGCATGGCTTCATGAAAGACAGAAGTTGTCAAACAAACCTGATTTCTTTTTATGAGGAGGTAAGTAAAACCTTGGACAGAGGGGTGGCTGTGGACGTGGTATACTTGGATTTTGCAAAAGCGTTTGACACCGTTCCCCACACACGGCTACTGTGTAAGGCTAAGTCTACAGGCTTGGAAAGATCAATTTGTAAATGGATAGAAAACTGGCTAAAAGACCGAATTCAGAGAGTAGTGGTTAATGATTCTTATTCTGAATGGTCTAAGGTTATCAGCGGTGTACCCCAAGGTTCAGTGTTGGGACCCTTACTTTTCAATATATTTATAAATGATATCGGGTCTGGGATTAAAAGTACCATTTCAGTGTTTGCAGATGACACCAAGCTAGGCAGTGGAATAACGTCCTTACAGGATGTCTTCAACTTACAAGCCAACCACAATGCACTGTCTAATTGGGCGACTGTGTGGCCAATGAGGTTTAATATTGATAAATGTAAAGTTATGCACTTGGGGGCTAAGAATATGCATGCATCGTACATACTAGGGGGAGTACAACTGGGGGAATCCATAGTGGAGAAGGATCTGGGGGTTTTGGTAGATCATAAGCTTAATAATGGCATGCAATGCCAAGCTGCGGTTTCCAAAGCAAGCAAAATCCTTTCTTGTATTAAGAGAGGTATGGACTCCAGAGATAGAGACATTATTTTGCCCCTGTACAAATCATTAGTAAGACCTCATCTGGAATATGCAGTTCAGTTTTGGGCACCAGTTCTCAAAAAGGATATCGGGGAACTGGAGAAAGTGCAGAGAAGGGCAACCAAACTAATAAAAGGCATGGAGGAGCTCAGCTATGAGGAAAGATTAGAGGGACTGAATTTATTCTCTCTTGAGAAGAGGAGATTAAGGGGGGATATGATCAACATGTACAAGTATATAAGTGGTCCATATAGTGAACTTGGTGTGGAGTTATTTACTTTAAGGTCATCACAAAGGACAAGGGGGGCACTCTTTACGTCTAGAGGAAAAAAGATTTGATATACGGAAAGGTTTCTTCACAGTAAGAGCTGTGAAAATGTGGAATAGACTCCCTCCAGAGGTGGTTTTGGCCAGCCCAGGAGATTGCTTTAAAAAAGGCCTGGATTCTTTCCTAAATGTAAATAATATAACTGGGTACTAACATTTATAGGTAAACGTGGTCCAGGGTGAATCCAATTGCCTCTTGGGGGGACAGGAAGGAATTTTATCCTCCGTTATAGCAAATTGGATCCATGTTTTGCTGGGGGTTTTGCCTTCCTCTGGATCAACTGTAGGCGAAGGATTGTATATGGGATTGTAGGGTTATATATCATTTTTCTGTTTCTTATTTATTTATTTATTTTTGGTTGAACTGGATGGACTTGTGTCTTTTTTCAACCTGACTAACTATGTAACTATGTTTAACAGACCAAAAATGGGCAAATAAAAGAAGTCAGGTTCTGCTCACACCTGGGTGATTTGAAAGAAGCTTCTTTTAAGTGGCAAAGGCACGCATTGCGATTTACTGTGATTGCGATAACCATGGCAAAATCTCAGTGCAGTCGAGGTGCCATTTAGGTTCCATTCACACCTAGGTGTTTCGAATTGCGGCCGCAATCGCTGCCATTCTGCCCAGGATTCCATAATCGCGGTAAAACGTGGGACGTGATTGCAATGGCATTGTTTGGAATCATGGATGGAATTGCTGCGATTTTGCTCACAGAATTGCGGTAAAACGTGGTGGCGTGATTATGATGCCATTACTTGTTAATTGCACCTCAATTGCAGTGCTGTTTTGTAGCGTGATAAATCGCACCGCAATTGCAGAAAAATTGCAATGCGCAAAGCTTGTCACTCCAAAAGAAGCAAGAACTTCTTTTGGGCGACAGTGTAGTGCATTGCGATTTGCTGCGGTTGCAGTGAGAATTATCATGTGAAAAAATCGCTCTGCGATTGAGGTGCCATTAACAATGGCATCATAATCACGCCACAGCCTTTTGCCACGATTCTGGAATCGTGAGCAGAATTGCAGCGATTCCACCCACGATTCCAAACGCCTAGGTGTAAATGGAGCCTAAATGGCACCCCAATCGCAACACAATTTTACCGCGGTTGTCGCGTGATAAATCTTGGTGCAATCGCAGCAAATTGCACCGCGAATGCTCAAAAGAAGCTTCCGTCTGCGATTCCAAACGCCTAGGTGTGAATAACCTAAGAAGTAATGGCACCACACACGCGTCCTGTGATTTGCCATCATTTGGAATCTCGGGCAGAATCACAGCGATTCTACCCACGATTCAAATCTCCCAGCTGTGAATGGAGCCTCATTTGTAAAGCTGGTCGTCATACACTGTGCAATCTGACTGTACAATCAAGATTTATCTAAATGATGTAATAGAAGGACAAATCTAAACATACAATTCACTGTGTATGCAGCCTGGCAGAGCCCTGCACTACATAGTTCTAGTAGTAGCTAGGTAGATCTACAGAAGATTGTATAGTGTGTGGTGGTCACCTACAGATCGCATACACTTTGACGGAGTGCAGCAATGTATATGATAAATATTCCTTGTGTGCTGCATCTCCTCCTCCTATGATGGGCGGTGTGGGAAGTCTGATGTGCATTCCTCTCTATGGGGAAATACATGACTTCCAGGGTGATAATTGCAGCCAATCAGCATTGAGGAGGTGAGGCAGTGTCCCTCTATAGGTGTGCTGTGTGTACAGTGTGGGCGCTGCCTGTGTCCTCTGCACTCCCCCTGGCATTTCCTCCATACAGCTCCTCCCACTCTCCGCCCATCTGTCACTATTCTGCCACTCTCCTTCCCAGCCCCGCCCCCTGTCCTCGTGTATGCCAGTCCCTGAGCTCCGCCCCCTGTCTGCCTTTATTACCGCTCGCTGTCCCCCTCCCCGGTGTTCCTGCAGCTGTCCCGTGTCCGCACACCGCTCACTAATCCCCGACAGCCGCCTTCTCCATGGACAATTATCACAAGCCCGACCAACAGGCTCTGCAGGCCCTGAAAGACACAGCCAACAGGCTGAGGATCCTGTCCATCAAGGCCACCACTGCAGCTGGATCTGGGTGAGTGCCAAGGGAGGGGGCAGGGGGACTGATCTGCCAGCTGTACCCACCCTGGGCGAGGGAGACAAGAATACAATGTCATGCTGGGGGCACACCTGACACACACCCAGCCATCAGTGTACATGGGCACATCATACCTGGGGACCCCTTACCTGTACACCCCCAGGTGCCCCCCACTCATCACACACACCCAGCCATCAGTGTACATGGGCACATCATACCTGGAGACCCCTTACCTGTATACACCCAGGTGCCCCCCACTCATCACACACACCCAGCCATCAGTGTACATGGGCACATCATACCTGGAGACCCCTTACCTCTACACCCCCAGGTGCCCCCCACTCATCACACACACCCAGCCATCAGTGTACATGGGCACATCATACCTGGAGACCCCTTACCTGTACACCCCCAGGTGCCCCCCACTCATCACACGCACCCAGGCATCAGTGTACATGGGCACATCATACCTGGAGACCCCTTACCTCTACACCCTCAGGTGCCCCCCACTCATCACACACACCCAGCCATCAGTGTACATGGGCACATCATACCTGGAGACCCCTTACCTGTACACCCCCAGGTGCCCCAACATCATCACACGCACCCAGGCATCAGTGTACATGGGCACATCATACCTGGAGACCCCTTACCTCTACACCCCCAGGTGCCCCCCACTCATCACACACACCCAGCCATCAGTGTACATGGGCACATCATACCTGGAGACCCCTTACCTGTACACCCCCAGGTGCCCCAACACTCATCACACACACCCAGCCATCAGTGTACATGGGCACATCATACCTGGGGACCCCTTACCTCTACACCCCCAGGTGCCCCCCACTCATCACACACACCCAGCCATCAGTGTGCATGGGCACATCATACCTGGGGACCCCTTACCTGTACACCCCCAGGTGCCCCCCACTCATCACACGCACCCAGGCATCAGTGTACATGGGCACATCATACCTGGAGACCCCTTACCTGTACACCCCCAGGTGCCCCAACACTCATCACACACACCCAGCCATCAGTGTACATGGGCACATCATACCTGGGGACCCCTTACCTGTACACCCCCAGGTGCCCCCCACTCATCACACACACCCAGCCATCAGTGTGCATGGGCACATCATACCTGGGGACCCCTTACCTGTACACCCCCAGGTGCCCCCCACTCATCACACACACCCAGCCATCAGTTTACATGGGCACATCATACCTGTGGACCCCTTACCTGTACACAAATACTGTAGCTGCTGACTTTTAATATAAGAGCACTAAGCCCCCGTTCACATTGGAGCTATTGCATCCTACTGCGGGCAATGGCACTGTTCAAATCACAGTGACGCTGACTTTGCGTTGCCGCATTGATATGAAAAGGTAGTCCATGAATTACTTTTGGTGACTTCAATAGACATCTGTGCATGAAGCCGCTCCGATGTCTTCAAAGTCGCACTGAGCAATTTGCAGTTTCAATGCTGCAGTCAATGTGAACGGGGGCTTACCTGTCCAGGGATCCCATGATGTTGGCACCCCAAGCCGATTTGTCAGTCGCCTTCATGTGCAGGTGCCGGCATTGTAAGTAAGGGAAACTGGCAGTGAAGCCTTCAGGCTCCACAACCGGATTCCTACTGCGCATGCGTGGGTCGTGCTGCACTTTCTGAATGGTCCCGCAGTCTGGGACCTGTGTGTGTCCCAGAAGGCAGTGGGGGGGGGGGGGAAGGAGGAGGGGCAGCAAATATTATTTTTTATTTTAATTATATGTATTATTCACGGCATCATTATTATTAGTACAGTGATTATTATTTGTTATTATTAGGCTATTTACTGTCATATTTTAAGGTCACACAGCATGCATTGAATGCACAGAATGAAGAATTCAATGCACTCCATGTAGCCATTATATCAAATAGTAGAAAGGTTTTCCCATCAGTGTTGGAAGTGAAATCGTTTGTTTTTATTCTTTAAACGTTCTTTATCTTATTTTTTTTATATAGTGTTTACAGTGAAATATATCCTTTGTTTTCTGTATTGGGATCTGTAATATACAATGTAGCCATGTGCCTTTATAAACACAGACAGTAGAGCGGTTTCCTCCATCTCTCACAAGCATGGTTACAATTTTTTCTTAGACTTCCTCCAGAGTATCTGAGAAATCTGTCCGGCCGAGGAAGTGTGATTGGTTCCCCAATGATTTCATACAAAAATCTTTCCTGCGTTTTTTAATTTGCGCAATAATAACTTCATAATGTTATTAAAGTATTACATACATGAATCATACATTGTTCATGGAACACACCAGGAAACAATTGTTGAAGAAATATTTTGTACCTGAAAAGTATGAATGTATTTGCAGCCTGTAGTGTACATTGCGCAAGCAGGGAAGTGTACGGGTTCATCCACAAAGAGGAGTGCCTTAGGCGTCGTTTCATTGCTCGGATCATTCTACATACCCATCAGTATTGTATATGTTATGTCTGATCTGTAGGGAGCAATACACAGAGCTGTACCCTGTAAAGTCTGACAGCGGAAAAAACGAGTCTACAACTTTTCTGCATGGTACGGAACAAAGTTAGGAGGGTAGAATTGTGTATTTTTAAATAAATCATTATTCCGTAAAAGAACGTGACTTTCGCATTTTTGTGTTGTATCACCCTAGGTTCACACTTCCGCGTTTTGTGTGGGCACAGCAGCCCATTCAAATTAATGGGCTGCTGTGCCTTCGTTTTCCGCAAAAAAAAAAAGTGCATGCACCTTTTCAAAAACGCGGCCGCAAGGAAATCACAATTTTTTTGCAGGTGCGGGAACGGCAGGGAAATCGTGATATCCCTGTGGTTCCCTCACCTGCGAACGTGCTGAGATGCATGGGGGTGCCATTCAGTAGGAATGGCACATCTCCTAAGAGTAGTGCGATTTGGCTGTGGGTGGTTGCAGGTGCGGGGAACAGATGCGATTCTTGCACCTGCAGCAACACCAAGCCTTAAAGGTCACTTCACACCAGACTGCCGTGCAAGAAAGGTGCTTTCCATGCACGTTTCCCACACTGTGTTCGATCGCATTGCCCTTGCGATCTGCATGTGAGTGCCCTGCCAATGTATTGTTAATGGCACTCCAAATGCAGTGCATTTGCAGGCACCAAATAGCATGGTACCGCAGTATCATACAGTTTGATGCAGTGTGTTTTTAAAGGTAGTGCAAAATTTTTGCGTGGCCTGGTGCATTTTGCAGCCCATTCAAATGAATAGGCTGTCAAAATGCACTGCACGGGAATCGCACAGGAACGTGCACGTTCTCATGGGATCCCAGTGTGAACCGGCCCCTAAAATTGTGTCAAAAATGTGTAGATTGGCCAGTAGTGGGAGCTCTCAGTGGCTCAGTTCAATACTCTTTCTCTCTTTTAACAACTGCTAAGGTAATCACAACACAGAGGGGTTGATTTACTAAAGGCAAATAGACTGTGCACTTTGCAAAGCGCAGTTTCTCCAGTGCTTAGTAAATGCAGTGAAGCTTCACTTTGCAACGAGTACCCAATCGCGTGCAAGGAAAATAAAATACAAAAAAAACAGCATTTTTGCTTGTACATGATTGGATGATAGAAGTCAGCAGAGCTTTTGCTCATTTACTAAGCTCTGGAGCAACTGCAACTAGTCTGTTTGCCTTTAGTAAATCAGCCCCATAGCGTATTGTTTTGCTTTGTGAGATGGAGCAGTAAAGTATCACCATTGTGTGGCACTGTAAATCAAGACTTGTGTATATAATAAGTGAATATGGCTGCCTCCATATATATAATTAATTACAAATTATAGGAGGATAATTAAAAAAAACATGTATCAGGATAAGATCATTCACCCAGCCTCAGTGTCCCCTTAATAGGATCTGTATGCCCAGGGGGGGAGGAAGGAGCTGACTCATGATCATTAGTTTGGACTAATTGCTGTCTCTGATCCCTGAGCAGCATGCAGAGTCGTTTTTTTTTTTTGTTTTTTGTCTTTTTTTTTCTTCTACAAGCACTGTATACTTATTTTATCTGCACATTTAGGGGCGGTTCCCAGCAAAATGTGAAAAGCACCTTTCCCGCACCAAAGGTGAACGTGGTGCCCTTGTGATCTGCAAGTGAGTGCCAGTGTCCTGTTAGGGCTAGTTCACACCATAGAAATGCAGTTCGGATGCGTTCCAGATGCTTTTCTGCATGCGCATTTTTGGTGCGTTCCAGTGTGTTTTTGGTGCGTTCCAGATGCAGTCCAGTGCAGTTTTTCCCCTTTTTTTCTTCACCTAAAATAAGGACATGTGAGTTCCACTGCGTTTTTGGTGCTTTCTGGTGCGTTTTTTATGCGTATTAGCACGTTCCAGTACAGTTCAGTGCAGAAAAAAATGCAGCATGTTCTTTTTTTTCTGGAACCAGAATGCACTGGAACTGACTGCACTGGTGTGAATTATGCCATTGAAAACCATATAACCTACTCTCCATGCGTTTTTGATGCAGAAAAAAATACACACTGGTCTGCATGTGGTGTTAACTGGCCCTTAATGGCACCCCAAATTCAGATTATAAACAAGTGCGTTTGTGGGCACAAAATTGCATGGTACCACAGCACATGGTGCAGTGCGTTTTTAAAAAGTATTGCTTGCCCTATTTTTTCATATGTACCAGTGCGATTTGCAGCCCATTCAAAAGGAAATGCTGTCAAAATCGATGTGCACAGGAACACGCAGGATCGCACAGGAACACAATCGTTCAAATGCGCATTTTGGTTAGAACCGGCTCTTTTTGTGTGAAATTTCCTAGCTCCCTTAGTAATAGTCGTAGTCATATTTTATGCACTAAGGCCATGCCACTCACCAGCTCCTGTGTGCTGAGGAGCAAAATCCCCAGCGCTTTCCCAGGGAGCCAGACGTGCCGTGTACAGCTGTCAATACAAGTGAATGCTGTATGCTGCTGTGCAATGGCTTCTGCATTAGTGTTTACCTGTGCATGCGCGTGTGGCGCCCCTCCCCAGACACGCTGCTTTTAGGTTTGGGGAGAAGATGCGCATGCACAGATGAATGAAAAAGCCATTTGTTATTGAAGCATTTAAAAAGTTTACATGCAGTCAGTGCAAAAAAACAGCCCAATATTGAACATACATTGAGCATCGGGTTTTGCAGTGTAAAAAGCCTGGTACACATGATGAGATTATCGGATGAATCCCAACCACGACACTCCCTGCCTGGAGTTTGCATGTTCTCCCTGTGCCTGCGTGGGGTTTCCTCCGGGTACTCTGGTTTCCTCCCACACTCCTAAGACATGCTGGTAGGTTAATTGTCTCCTGTGTAAATTGGCCCTAGTATGTGTATGTATGAATGTGAGTTAGGGATCTTAGATTGTAAGCTCCTTAAGGGTAAGGACTGATGTGAATGTACAATGTATGTGTAAAGCGCTGCGTAAATTGACAGCGCTATATAAGTACCTGAAATCAATAAATAAAATGAATGGGCACTTTTTTATTTTTTTCATGCTAGTCTCCTTATCGAAAATAAAAGAGGTCACTAAAGATACGAAAATCCTCATACGACGGAATAAAAATTCGGAAGTGATGTACTGTATTTGTATTGTATTTTCGGATGAAAACTATACTGATTGAACAAAAATCATTTGATCTGGTATCGTACGACAAAAAACGTCATGCTTGTCCTATCAGATAATTTCACATGACCTATCCTGATTATTGGAAGCTGTGTACTAACGATCAGATTATTGTACGATTGCTTAGAAAGCATTCTTTTTTTCGTACGATTTTTCTGATTGTGTGTGCGGGCTTTAAGGCAGGCCATACACGGTTGAATTCACAAATTTTCTTTTCAAAATCGT
>BLSH010411801.1:2960267-2973075 GCA_018402905.1 Glandirana rugosa
AAAGATGAAACCTTTTATATTTTTCGTCTGGTACATCAAGGTTGTAAGCGATTACTAGCGAGATATACGAAGACAAATGTGTCCAGAGTATTAGGTGTACGTACAATCTTGAATTTGTACGACCTTTAAAACTAATGAGTAGGGATGTCACGTCTTACTTACAATCTCAATTCTATATGTTTGTGTTTGTATAAAGAGTAGTTTGTTTTTTAATCAGTATTAATCATGTTGCACGTGCAAAATGTAAAAGTTAGGACGTTTGCGGTGGGTATGAATAGGTTTAAGATGGAGGTAGAAGAGAAGTTCAGGACTTTATCACTCACCAGTGTCCACTCTTGTGTGTGAAATCGTATCTTTAGACAGTCCTTTGTGTATCGGGTGTCCAGATATGTCGGAACCGTTAAGGTTCTTGTTTTCTATTGTGTTATGCTAAAGTGTGTGTTCTCACCTGTGACCACTCACTATTTCAGGACTTGAAGAGAAGATGGAGGTAGAATTTGGATAAGTATGGGTGGCGTTTGCAGGATTGAAAATGTAAAACGTGCACGTTGTACTAATTATGACTAATTTTTTGTTTGATGAGAAATATGTTTGTGTTTGTATATCTTAACTCTAACATTCATTCTGCACTGTAGGGATGAGTAATCAAAATTTCCAGCATGTTTAAGTTCTAACATGCATGTGGATTATGAGACCTGTGTAAACAGAAGCATATAGAGCGATCATTAGCGAATGTTGGAACTACATGGTCTGCTTTTTATATTTTCCAAAGTAGAAATAAATACCAGATGTTCAACTGCAGCCACTCTTGTTCTGACAAATCCATGATCCTGAAATGTTAAAGTGCTTTGAAATATGAAAATAGGTATACAGTATAAGCAGTGGCACTCAAAGCAACCAATCAAATTTAAAGCATAACTAAAGGCAAAACTTTTTTTTTAGTTTTGGATAGAGTGGAGAGGGATCATAATGCTTATCAGTTTTTATTTCTATCTGTGCCTGTTAAGGAGATGGACCCTCCCTATTTGTCTTGTTTACCGTTATCATTGAAAGTAGAAAAAATCCCAAATGTCGGGTTGTCCCCAAAAAAGTAATAGAGGGGAAATCTTCCAACGTAGACACTAGTTCTGGTGACCCGGGGATCCCCAAGAAATTCCCTTAATTTGCAGGGATTTCCTCTCACTTCCTGTTTGGCTATGGGACAGGACGTGAAGGGAAATGTCCACCATGAGATACAGACGGTGAGTAAAAAATCTGACAGGGGTTATAACCCTTCCTTACTCTATCCAAAATGAAAAAAAAACGTTTGCTTACAGTTCTACTTTAAGATTGAAACTGAACTTTCAGTTTAGGGCCTTGTTCACATGTGGTGTATTACAGTACATCCATGCGGGTTCAGGTGCACAGCCTGAAATAGAGACAGTGTACATTTGGGGCCGCGCACTCGCAAAGATGTCAAATTGGAAGCAGTGCCCGTGTCCGTGCAGCCACTGTGTACCAATAAACAGGAATGGATGTGGCTGTGCAGGAATGTGCGGAACACTTGTGCATCTCTGTGTTGGTAAACACGACCCTCACACAGGTATACACTGTATTACGCCCCATGTGAATGAGGCCTTAAACAGCTAAGTACATTCCAAGTGCGTCAAAACAAAAAGTGTGCAAAGTGTTTAGAAAGTAGTCACAACCTAAAGCCTCTCCCATGCCAGCATTCTACAGAGAAGGCCACTTGTTTCCCTGTGTGGAAGCTGTGGTACCTCCGCAAAGGTCTGACACACCATCTGCTGATTCAGAGCTAGAGATCTCATATCAGCAGAGACCATGAACTTTGCTACAGAGCTTTTGGTCTGACTTGCACATAGAGAGCAAGGGTTCTTCTGATGTATGCTGGTAGGAGACAGGCTTTTCTATTCAAGTTGTGGTTTCTTTATAAAGTATACATACTGTAAGACCTTTCATACCTTTTGTTTCAATGCATCTGGAATGTACCTCTGTGTATGTACCTTTAAACCAAACAATAGTTCATTGAATGAGTTTCCTCATGAGTCATCTCTAATGTTCTCATATCATTGTCTCATTTTACTCCTAGACATCCAACATCATGTTGCAGCGCAGCCGAAATTATGTCCGTGCTGTTCTTCCATACCATGAAGTATAAAGCTCAGGACCCCAAGAATCCCAACAATGATCGTTTTGTTATGTCTAAGGTATGGATTACATACAAAATTAGAATAGATGGCCCCAAGGTACACCGTCATAAGAATACTTAAAAAATCTTCTAGTTTGCATTAATAGTTCCAAAAATGGGATTTGAATTTTGTCAAAAAAATTATTATTGACACATACAATTTATGATCTATGATAATATAATACCTAGGTCACAGCAGTTAGGAGATACGTGTTGTTTTCTGTATACACAACCTGTTTTAGTCTAGGTATAGTGCTGTGCACTGACACCAGGCACTATTGCTCCCATTGACATCAACAACGAGACACCATTCCTTCCACTGACACCAACAGAGTGGATAATTCCTCCAATTGACTCCAACGATAGGCATTATTTCTACCCATTGACTCCAATGATGGCGCACTATTCCTCTCACTGACACACCAATGGAGCACTATTCTTTTCACCGACACCAATGATGGGGCACTATTCCTCTCACTGACACCAATGATGGGGCACTATAACTCCCACTGACACCAATGATGGGGCACTATTCCTCTCACTGAAACCAATGATGGGGCACTATTCCTCCCACTAACACCTATGATGGGGCACTATTCCTCCCACTAACACCAATGATGGGGCACTGATCCGCTCACTGACACCAATGATGGGGTACTATTCCTCTCATTGACACCAATTATGGGGCACTATTCCTCCCACTGACACCAATGATGGGATACTGTTCCTCCCACTAATACCAATGATGGGGCACTATTCCTCCCACTGACACCAATGATGGGGGCAGTATTCCTCCCACTCATACCAATGATGGGGCACCATTCCTCCTCCTACTAATCACAGGCATTATGTCATTTTTTAAATCCCCCTGATTACCAGGCCTGGGACATTGTTACTTCCTCTGGCCACTAACCCTAACCCTTTAAAGTCTGGTGGACAGTAAACTGGCCCTTTATGTGGAAAGTTTGGCGACCCCTCGTATAGAGTATGCTGTTTTGCTTGAATGGACTGCTTCAGAACACAGCCACAGCAATTTTCAATAATGCAGGGGTCTCCAAACGTTCTAAACAAAGGGCCAGTTTACTTCCCTTCAGGCTTTAGGGCGGCCAGGCTGTGGCCAGTGGGAGTAAATATCACCCCAACATTAGTGGTTTAAACCATTTAATCAGGTTTTAATTGGGAGGAATAAGGCCCTATTGTTGGTATAAATGGGAAGAATAGTGTCTCATTGATGTAGGGGGAACGGTGCCCCATCATTGGTGTCAGTTGATGGAATAGTGCCCAAAGGCCAGATAAAGGCAAGCAAAGGGCCCAAATTTGGGCCACAGTTTGGAGACCACTGCTGTAATGCATCACATTACTTCTTGTTATTTTAAAGCCACAGGTCTCCCTGATATCCTGCCATGCAATTTCTATATTCAAATTAGAATTTATTGATTTCTCAAAGCTATTCGAGCCCTGATATTGCAAAGCAACAAAAACATTTCACTCCATCAATCATGCTTCACAGTTGGAATAAGTGGTGGAGCTTCTGTGGAGTGTTTTGGTTTCCCCATAGGTTCCTCTGTGTACTTTTGCCAGAACATTATTGTATTCTCATTTGTCCACAGAACATTGTTTCAGTACTTCTGTAGGACTTAGGCTTGGTTCACACTGCCGCGACTTGGGATCCGACTTGTTAGACCCCAAGTCGTGTGGCATATGAAATCCCATGTTAGTCAATGAGAGCTGTGCCCAAATGCACTACTGAGGTTCCTGTACTACTTCAAGGAGACTTCTATCCGACTTGTATTCTATACTTCTATTAAAGTAGTACTCAAGTCGCCAGGAAGTCGCCTGGCAAAGTTGCACCATAACTCGCGTGACTTACAGGTCACAGCGGTGTGAACTGAGCCTTAAAGGTAGTGGTTTGCAAAATTGAGACATCACTATGGTTCATTACTGCTTCCATGGAATAATCATGAACACATGTATCATCAAGCATAAAGAAAGCCTACAGTTCAGCCTAGTTTTAATCATCTGTTTATTTTATCGTATATTGTAAAGCACTGATTCTGCTGATAAAGTAGAGTAGCAACAGTGATTAATCCCTTCTGTTTGCAATCTTCCTGACTATTGATGTAGAATGTTTCTAAGTCCTTGTGCTGACCTTTCCAGTCTTTTTACAAACTAGAGGCATCTTTTTCTAGGGTTTAATTTTTTTCAGTTATTGACTACATTGATATCTTTTATTTCTGCTGATAGTAAACATACAGCGTGGGAACGTTTTGGGAAAGTTAAATCCCTAGAGATCCCCTGAGGGCACAGCAGGTTGTTTATGGCGGCTTCTGCCCCATCTATCACATGTTGTCTACTCTTTTTTGTTGTGTGTTTTGCAAAAGTAAAAGATAAAAGTCTGTGGGAATATAAAGGCGACACATTATTTGTCTCCATCCAGGGTCATGCAGCTCCCATTCTGTATGCAGCCTGGGCAGAGGCCGGATACTTGCCTGAATCAGAACTGTTAAACCTCAGAAAGCTGGACTCCATACTGGAGGGACATCCGGTACCGGTGGGTATAGTTCTGTAGCAAAATACAATGCTTGTATTACTTTATGTATCTTTATTTAAGAGATGGTTTAATGAATATGCATGAAGATTTCAGGAGTTTACTGGAAATTAATCTCCTTCTTATTTAGTTTACTTAAATAGCAAGGTCTGCATATTTAGTGAAGGCCTCCTTGCTAAAATGTTATTGGGGGAAAAAGTTTGTTTATATACTTATATTTCCCCAGCTTTAATTTATGGCGCCTAGGTGAGGGTGACATCACCATCCCTTTCAGTAAGATCCCAAGGAAATGCTGCATAGCCCTAATCTCACTATTCCTGCACTGTGCTGCTGCGTCATCTTGTGAGATTTGGGCTACTGATCATTACCCGGTATCTCATTGGAAGAATGGTGACATCGCTGCCATGCAAATTATATTCATTAACTTGTTTCCCCCACAGATTTATTTTCAGTTTAGAGCAACAATTTTGCATGGTGGGGGGGGCTTATCACTGAAGGCTTATGCACACTGGCCGTTTGTCCGTCTTTCTTAGACGCCTTTCCTCCTGGCAGCAGCGTTTTGGCAGAAAACACATGTAATGCATTTAGGCGGGCGTTAGATCATTTCATTGGCCAGAATAATAATTTATTCTGGCCATTGAAATTAATTAGCATTCAAGTGTTTGACATGCTAGCAGGTGCGTTTAGGGGCAGAAAAAAAATGCCAGATGCACCTAACAGCAGCAGTAAAAAACATCCAGTGCACATAAGGCCTAAATAACAGGGGGTGTTTTTTTACCTTAATGCAGGGAATGCATTAAGGTAAAAAAGATTTTGACTTTAGAACCACTATAGAACTGAATACCAGGTACGGATATTTTTGCATAGTTACATTGATCCATCTTGGACCAATGTAACTATGTATGTGTCATACCTGGTTGGTTGTTTTAGAAGCTGAAAATCACTGTAGTAGGCATTGCTACTACAGCTATTGCCACTAATTTTCGGGTCCTGTACAGAGAGGCTGCCCTGTTGCTTGGTAAACACAAGGGGTCATTTACTGGGCATGGAAGTCATTTAGAGAGCACTTTGCATTTTCTCAATGAATGCAAAGTGTTCTCTGATTGGATGAGATAGAAATTGTGACATCACTGCCCTGCCTCTCCAGCTCATTCAGTCATAGAATGGTTTGCATTCATTGAGAAGATACATTGTTCTCTGAATGGTGCTCATGCCGAATAAGCAAGCGACCGCCTGTGTTCAATGAGCAGCAAGAAAGCCACTCAGCACAGGACCTGGAAGTTAGTGGGGATCACTGGTCCACCTGGTGTTCGTCAGTGCATTACGTTTTCCAGTTCAGTTTCACACATCCCATACAGTAGGTAGCTTACAGAATCATTTGGGTATGAGAAGTGACTTTAATTTGCACATATGATATACAGTATACACTATATTACCAAAAGACACCTCCCTTTACATGCACATGAACTTTAATGCCATCCCAGTCTTAGTCCATAGGGTTCAATATTCCAGAAGCGCATTTGTGAAGTCAGGCACTGATGGTAGATGAGAAGGCCTGGCTCACAGTCTCTGCTCTAATTTATCCCAAAGGTGTTCTATCAGGTTGAGGTCAGGACTGTGTGCAGTCCAGTTAAGTTCCTCCACCACAAACTCACTCATCCATGTCTTTATGGACCTTGCTTAGTGCACTGGTGCACAGTCATGTTGGAACAGGAAGGGGCCATCCCCAAACTGTTCCCACAAAGTTTGGAGCATGAAATTGTCCAAAATGTCTTGGTCTGCTAACGCCTTAAGAGTTCCCCTCACTGGAACTAAGGGGCCAAGCCCAACCACTGAAAACAACCCCACACCACCAAATGATTTGGACCAGTGCACAAAGCAAGTTCCATAAGGACATGGATGAGCAAGTTTGGGGTGGAGGAACTTGACTGGCCTGCAGAGAGTCCTGACCTCAACCTGATAGAACACCTTTGGGATAAATTAGAGCAGAGACTGCGAGCCAGGCCTTCTCTCCAACATCAGTGCCCGACCTAACAGATGTGCTTCTAGAAGAATGGGCAAACATTCCCATAGACACACTCCTAAACCTTGTGGACAGCCTTCCCAGAAGAGTTGAAGCTATAATAGCTGCAAAGGGTGGGCCAACACAATATTGAACCCTACGGACTAAGACTGGGATGCCATTAAATTTCATGTGCATGTAAAGGCAGGTGTCCCAATACTTTTGGTAATATAGTGTATTTCTATGAAAATGTTGCAGGGAGGAGCAGCAAGACACCCCTAGTGCTGGATTCCTGAAGATTTGCACACTATTTTTTTCCATTAGTGGCTATGGCATTGGTTGGCTAGGGGTGCTTGGTGGTAACCACATCCATGAGACTGTTACCCAATTTGGCTGCTTGTCATCTGTGACCCCCCCCCCCCCCAACACTTACCAAAACTAAAACTAAAAGTGAACTTTCAATAGGAGATGAAATTGTACCAAGTGTCAATGAATATACTTTAATACTAATCCATGCTTGTTTCTGTTTCAGAGGCAAGAATTTACAGATGTAGCCACAGGATCACTAGGACAGGGGTTGGGTGCTGCTGCCGGCATGGCTTACACCGGAAAACACTTTGACAAAGCTAGGTAATGGCACAGGATCAATGCATTTCACCAAGTGAGCAATCTTGTCTGAGTTACTGAAGGCCAAGGGAATTATTGTACGCTGACGTAACAAATTCCCTGCAGTGGGGCAAGGTTGTTGCCCTTCTGTTCTGTGTTCTGTTTCTATCTCGAGTGATGACAACTGCAGAAAGTGAAGAGAAAATCTCCCCAAAAAAGTGTACTCCATCCAGATTAAAAAGAAATGTGTGGGCTATACTTTAACACAGACATTTGTTTTCCATCATGTGTTGTGCATTATTTTCATCTAAGTATATTCCTTGTACCCTTCTGCCTTTAATTAGTATGAAGTAGCCTGAATGTGTCATTATTGCAAAGAGATCAAAGCCATTGTTCAGGGTCTCCATCTCTTGCTTGCATCTACAAAGTAAATAGAGGATGACCCTCCCCCACCAGGTCTGCACTTACCCCATCTAGGTTGCGACCTCCCCAGCTTCTTCTCCCGACAACTGGTCTTGAGACCCACTTCCTGTCCTGATTGGCCGGGAGAAGAAGCCAGAAGGCAATAGCGAATATTGATTTGCTAATGTCACATGTGGGTGGCACCCTGAGCCCAACCTTTTTGAGATTAGGGGGCAGTGCATGGAGTTTAGGGAGGCAGTGCCCATGCACCCCTTATGGACTGGACACCGTTGGTGAAAGGTCTACTGAAAAGGCAACTCCAGCGAACACTTTTTGGTGGAGTCAGATGAAGCGCATGTACTAGAGACGTTGCTAGGATTGTGAAGCACCTAGAGCACCCCTGGGGTACCCTGAAGGAAGTGACGATGCAGCACGGCTAGCGCACAAATAGAAATGGTGGGGTCAATTTTTGCTAAGAGTGTGAGGGGCTTAAAGCGATATGGTAAATGGAACCAAAGCCTATTTCACATATGCCACAGTCCTTGCACCCACACAAAATAAAGAATATGTAATGTACGTACAGTCAGGTCCATAAATATTGGGACAACGACACAATTGTAATCTTTTTGGCTCTATACACCACCACAATGGATTTGAAATGAAACGAACAAGATGTGCTTTAACTGCAGACTTTCAGCTTTAATTTGAGGGTATTTACATCCAAATCAGGTGAACGGTGTAGGAATTACAACAGATTTTATATGTGCCTCCCACTTTTTAAGGGACCAAATGTAATGGGTCAGATTAGCAATCATAAATCAAACTTTCACTTTTTAATACTTGTTTGCAAATCCTTTGCAGTTAATTACAGCCTGAAGTCTGGAACGCATAGACATCACCAGACACTGGGTTTCATCCCTGGTGATGCTCTGCCAGGACTCTACTGCAACTGTCTTCAGTTCCTGCTTGTTCTTGGGGCATTTTCCCTTCAGTTTTGTCTTCAGCAAGTGAAATGCATGCTCAATCAGATTCAGGTCAGGTGATTGACTTGGCCATTGCATAACATTCCACTTCTTTCCCTTAAAAAACTCTTTGGTTGCTTTCGCAGTATGCTTCAGGTCATTGTCCATCTGCACTGTGAAGCGCCGTCCAAGGAGTTCTGAAGCATTTGGCTGAATATGAGCAGATAATATTGCCTGAAACACTTCAGAATTCATCCTGCTGCTTTTGTCAGCAGTCACATCATCAATAAATACAAGAGAACCAGTTCCATTGGCAGCCATACATGCCCATGCCGTTACTCTACCACCACCATGCTTCACTGATGAGGTGGTATGCTTTGGATCATGAGCAGTTCCTTTCCTTCTCCATGCTCTTCTCTTCCCATCACTCTGGTACAAGTTGATCTTGGTCTCATCTGTCCATAGGATGTTGTTTCAGAACTGTGAAGGCTTTTTTAAATGTTGTTTGGCAAACTCTAATCTGGCCTTCCTGTTTTTGAGGCTCACCAATGGTTTACATCTTGTGGTGAACCCTCTGTATTCACTCTGGTGATGTCTTCTCTTGATTGTTGACTTTGACACACATACACCTACCTCCTGGAGAGTGTTCTTGATCTGGTCAACAGTTGTGAAGGTTGTTTTCTTCACCAGGGAAAGAATTCTTTGGTCATCCACCACAGTTGTTTTCCGTGGTCTTTTGCTGTTGCTGAGCTCACCGGTACGTTCTTTCTTTCTAAGGATGTTACAAACAGTTGATTTGGCCACACCTAATGTTTTTGCTATCTCTCTGATGGGTTTGTTTTGTTTTTTCAGCCTAATGATGGCTTGCTTCACTGATAGTGACAGCTCTTTGGATCTCATATTGAGAGTTGACAGCAACAGATTCCAAATGCAAATAGCACACTTGAAATGAACTATGGACCTTTTATCTGCTCCTTGTAAATGGGATAATGAGGGAATAACACACGCCTGGCCATGGAACAGCTGAGCAGCCAATTGTCCCATTACTTTTGGTCCCTTAAAAAGTGGGAGGCACATATACAAACTGTTGTAATTCCTACACCGTTCACCTAATTTCGCTGTAAATACCCTCAAATTAAAGCTCAAAGTCTGCAATTAAAGCACATTTGTTTGTTTCATTTCAAATCCATTGTGGTGGTGTATAGAGCCAAAAAGATTAGAATTGTGTTTCTGTCCCAATATTTATGGACCTGACTGTATATTATAACAGCTAGCTGCATGGTTCAGGAGTATGTAATGTACAGTGTGCAGGGGCAGGAGAATATATCATACAAAATTCAGGGGTCAGTAGTATGTAACACAGAGAACGCAGGGGTTGAGGCATAAGCATGCGTACAGGGTGTATCACCCCATGCACATTAGTATTATTGCTCTGTGTGCCAGCGTGAAGATGGGAAAGATCTCTATCTTACGGGCACTGCCATTAGAGAGGTGTTATGCACTTCTCTTTCACTGTGCCAGCAGGGAGACTAATCTCCCTGCCAGTGCCATATATATGTAGACACACATGTGTGCTTGAGCTTTAGGGTGCACACTCTAATGCAATAGGCTGCGCACACCCATGGGTTGAGGGTAGGTGTCAGGAGTATGTAATGCACAAGGTGCAAATGTCAGGAGTATGTAATATACAGAGTACAGGAATCAGGAGTATGTAATATAAAGAGTGCAGGGGTCAGGAGTATGTATCCCGACCCAAGCACAAATTCCCACCCCCTTTACCTCCCCATGCAAAAACCCCAGCCCCAGCACAAATCTCCCCCCTCCCAAGCAAACCATTCATTTCCAATAAAACTTCTCTTCATCCACCCCGGCCAACCTCCCCCCCATCACCCTAGAAAACCCCTGCTCACCTGTCAGCACAACTCTGGCACCCCCAGGAAACCCCCATCTCATCCTATTGGAAACAACACACACAACTCCCTGGAAAAACCCTTCTCCCCTCTGAGGTTGCTTCAATGAAAATAGTTGTGGCTGAGTCTAAGCCGCCCACGACCGAGCCACGGCTATTGTCATTGAAGTAACCACTTTTTACAGTTTTAAGTAACTTGATTACAGGGGTTCTTTTTTGTGCATGTAATGAAAATAGAAAACTTTTTATTTGAATATGACAGTAGCATAGTGATGGTGAAGGGGGGAGGGGCGCAAAATATAAACAGATTAAACTTTAGCTTTAAAGGCAAACTTCATTTTTCTGTGCTTGTTTTTTGGTTCTAGTAACAACACCCAATGGGTGGGTGGAAACCTGGGTTACTTTCATCATTTTTTATGACTTATGCTTTGAGCTTATTCTTATTTTCTTTAAATACCTTATTTTAGACCCCTTTCACACTTGTGCCAGTTGTCCTGCGATTTGGGACTGCAACGTCGTTCCCCATTATTTCCAATGAGTACCGTTCATATCTGTACAACTTTCAAGTTGTGCTGACTTCAAAGTAGTCCCTGCATTACTTTGGTCCAATTTTGATGCAACTTGAGGTCCATAGACTTCAATGTTAAACCCTCAAAGTCTCATGCAAATCTCACCTGAATAATATAGATGCGTTTTCTGTACTATTTCTGTACGACCTTGTAATATGTTTTCATTGAGCCAAAATCACGGCGTAAAATCGGGTCGCATAAGTGTGAAAGGGGCCTTTGACCCAGTGGCATCATGACTGTGCTTCTCTATGCAATATAGGCAGATCATTACTAGTAGGAGGGGCTGGCAGAGTGCTGTACATAGTTTCCTGAAAAAATCGCAGCACCCTGCCAACCCACAGTCCTGACACAAGCAGCGGGATGGGTTTTGGGAGCAGTTGTGGAAATAAAAAAATGCCTTTAAAAGTGGGTGTCTGTCTGAATGAATAGGCAGGCATTCCTGGGCAGGCTGCCCTAGGTAACACCCACATGTGATGACCAGCCTCCATCATTGAAAGAACTGAAACCTAATGAATGAGGGGGCTCAACAGGGGCAGTAGGGCAGGGGAGGAAATGGCTAGATGATGCTGGATGTGCTCCAGCCAGGAAAAAAGGCAGGCTCCATCTAACTGGCACACAGAGTCAAGCTCACAACAACCAGTGCAATCAGAGTAAGCAGCTTCACTGCAGGAGAGGAGTCTGTACAGCCATGCAAGACTGAAGGGAAGACCGGAGTTCAGGTTGAAATAGAACTTTTGCGGATCACATGCAGCGAGGGCTCTGGTGATACTAATTCAATACTGCAAAACTGCTATCTCTGACATCTTTAAAAGTAAACATTTGCAGCAAAATGGCCCATTATTGAGGGTAGGAGAAAGGCAGTGTTTGTTGAGGAGTGTCTGTTTGAGCTGAGTATTGTTGGCGGTGTATGATATCCTTCCCGCCTTTTCATTACCTCACCTGAACTTTCCCTGGGACCTGCAGGCGTTGTAAGGAGGAGGTTTGTGTTATCACAAACCCCTTTCTTAGCCTGTGCACGTTGCTGGGAAATACTCTTCCTACATAATGCCAATTTGCTTTCCTTGTAATAATGAACATGTATAAAAATAATTACAGTTTAAAGAACACAGCTAAGCTCGGTTTGCATCAAAACTGAAGAAAAAACAGCAATGTAAATTTAGGGAAACAGCAATCTGTGATACTTAGGCCTCATACACAAGGACGTTTCTTAACCACTTCCTTACTGGGCACTTAAACCCCCCTCCTGCCCGAACCAATTTTCAGTTTTCAGCGCTGTCGCTCTTTGAATGACAATTGCGCGGTCATGCGACGTTGTACCCAAACAAAATTTGCGTCCTTTTTTTCCCACAAATAGAGCTTTCTTTTGGTGGTATTTGATCCCCTCTGCGTCATTTCTGATCGCCGCTATAAACAAAAAAAGAGCGACAATTTTGAAAAAAAAACAATATTTTT
The DNA here is from genome assembly GCA_018402905.1 of Glandirana rugosa. Taxonomy (NCBI): domain Eukaryota; kingdom Metazoa; phylum Chordata; class Amphibia; order Anura; family Ranidae; genus Glandirana; species Glandirana rugosa. Next base: position 2,972,906 of record BLSH010411801.1, read on the forward strand.
TACTTTTTGCTATAATAAATATCCAAAAATAAAAAATAAAAAACTAATTTATTCATCAGTTTTGACCGATTTATATTCTTCTACATATTTTTGGTAAAAAAAATCGCAATCGGCGTTTATTGATTGGGTTGCGCAAAAGTTATAGCGCCTACAAACTATGGACATTGATT
>BLSH010411801.1:2979682-2994413 GCA_018402905.1 Glandirana rugosa
AGTCGTGGTATTATCCACATAGTTCCTGAGACTTAACGGTGTAGAGATGTCACAAGCAAATTGGCAAGGATGAGAAGAGAGGAGGGGGCGGGGCCACCGGGGAGCAGCGTGACATGACAGAGAAATTACACAGCCGCTTCCTGCGCTACTCTGCATGCTCAATCCCGATCTACCCGTCAGGCGTCAGCTGTGTGTAATTGACGGGTAGATCTCCAGATTGCTCCACAGAACGGCCGGCCCCTATGATAGTGAGGCCGGCCCACTGAGCCATCGGCCCACCGGGAAACTCCCGGTGGACCCGATGGCCAGTACATGCCTGGCATACGGCGAATAGGACCCCAGAATTTCTGTTTACTATTAGTTTAATAGCCCATCCGGCTTGTTCTAGATGTGGCAATTCAGAGTCCTTGATACACCTATTATGGTGCTGACCTTATGTTATTCTGAAGAAATTCCTGTGTATTTGTCTGTGTACATGTGGTAAATTAATCTGATGGGAGTGATTTCATAACGAGGAAAACTACAGGGTGTGCATCCCTTTGTAAGTGATTTCCTATAGGGAGTAACACACCAAAAGTTACATTTTTGTTGCAGGGGATGCCTGAAATCTGGCTTGTATCTTAGTGCAGACTTCTGGGAAAATCAGTGAGCTAATCACACAAGCAGGAAATTATGTTACTGGGGGGCGTTCTGTACGCATTTTGTGTACAATACACTTCCAGGCTGCCATATTGCATTGCATTTACAGAAAATTACAGAGCTGCAACTAAAAAGAAAGGTCATTTTAATAACATTCAATTACATGTGTCGCAATTGTATACGCTATATTATCTTTTTTTTTTCTATTTTTTTCCCCTCGAAAGTTACCCTTTAACGGTTTATGTTGCCTTCATTTGGATCAACTGTGGCTGTAAGGTTCTGTATAGGGAGGTTTTCAATTTATTTATTTATATTTTCCTATTGGTTGAATGAGATGGATTTGTGTCTTTTTTTTCAGCCTGACTAGGGGAGATTTCATTATGAAAAATCTCTCCAATGGGGACAGATGAAAATAGTACTTTTTATTTTATTGACAAAATACACTTATCCATTATTAAGCAGAGTTTTTTGGAAAATGACATTCTGAACAATTAAAAGAATATTTTTCTTGTATTGTTTTCAGCTACCGAGTATACTGTTTGCTTGGAGATGGAGAGACTTCAGAAGGCTCTGTTTGGGAAGCCATGAACTTTGCTGGTCTGTACAAGTTGGACAACCTTACCGCCATCATCGATGTTAACCGCCTTGGACAGAGTGATCCTGCCCCTCTACAGCACAAAGTAGAGATCTACCAGAAACGCTGTGAGGCCTTTGGGTAGGTGATGTTTAGATAGGAAATGCCCCAGTTCCATTGGCTAGAAATTCTCCAGGATATCCAATAAATACAATAAAAAAGTGAACATGCTCCTATACATTCATTATCACTTTCACTCCTTAATCTATATGTGGCTCGCATTTTTATAGTTTTTTTTCAATAAAACCTAGCTAATGTGATGTCAAATTATAGCTGATCTTGCTTGAAGGAAATGTTATCGAGGAACAAGTACAGCTTACTTATCTGCTGAAGAAGGTGTGAGTGAGATATTCATTTATTTACTATATATATAGTATGTAATTGCATACAGTAGATATGGTATATTGGTGCATCTACCTAAAGGTGGGAATTTAAGCAACTGAAGCAGGCAGAATCTGGAGGCAGAATCTGGAGCAGCTGTGCACAATAACCAATCAATATATGAATTCTGTTTGTTCAAGTAAGTGTTGAAAATAAAAGATAGAAGCTGATTGGCTGCTATGCACAGCTGCTCCTGATTCTATCTGTTCCAGTCATAGTAAATTCCTCTAAAATTGTTTTTTGTGCAGTGTGTTCCATGTAGGTAATTGCAGATTTATCTGGCATATTTTAAAGTGGATGTAAACTTTTACATATATCCAGTAAAGAGAACAGCCTCTGATGACACAGAGATGAAACAAATCTCTCTACATAAGTTTTACTTGTCTATCTGCTGTCTTCAGCTTTATATATTCTTTAGAAAGTTCAGATTGTGTTATAGATTTTCTCTTCCTGTTCAGCACTGAGTGGGAAGTCTGGGCATACAGCCAAGACAGCTGATTGGAGGAAAGGTGCCCCCCCCCCCTCCACATAGGCAGAGACTCTCAGAGCTGTCCTATGAATAGTTTAGCTGTCTGCTAATCTATATATAGCAACCTCCCTCAACACAAATTTCAGCCTGGTTTTATGTGATGTCAGCAGCTCCATCAGACTCAGAGCTGTCTTTCAAGGGACACTCTATAGCAGGGATATGCAATTAGTGGATCTCCAGATGTTGCAGAACTACAAATCCCATGAGGCATAGCAAGACTCTGACAGCTTCAAGTATGACACCCAGAGGCAATGATGGGACTTGTAGTTTCGCAACAGCTGGAGGTCCGCTAATTGCATATCCCTGCTCTATAGCTTTCCCCTTCACTCCTCCCACAGCAGCAATATAAAAGGTTATGCAGGGCGATGAAGGGTGGGGTGGAGGAGCTGGGTAAGCACAGACACTCTCAGAAAAGGAAAGGACTATAATATACAAGGGGGAACGTGGCTGCGCTAAAGGCATTGACTCGTTCTGGAAATGTCAAATTTTCGAAAGGCACAAGCAAATGCAAAATCGTTTATGGAAAGGAAATTATTGCATGTAAGCATTCAAGACACTTTTCTGTGCTTTTGCACTTTTAAGTGGTTGACAGGATCTCTTTACCTTCAGCCTTTTTTTGTGTGTGTAAAAGAACCTCTGCCGGCTAATATTGCAGCCTGTAACTCCATAAGGGGAGTCCTTCACTTTCACCGGTGACCTCACAGGAAGCGAACAGAATCTTTCGAGAAAATGAATCAAAAGATTTTGGCTTAAAGTGGAACTAAATCCATCGATTTCATGGTTTCCCGAAACAGTTACATTCAAGGCATGCCATAAATGATGCACTATTCCTATGTGACTTAAATGAATACTAGAAAAAAACTGTGAGGCTATGTGTAAAGCATACATTGTAACAATGTGAATTGGTAAGTGAAAATGCTGCAAAAAAGCCCATGAGGCTTATGTATAAGTATACAATATATCAAATGAAGTGACTAGTGCATAAACAATGTATAATCAAACAAAAAGGCTACAAGAAAAACCCTGAAGTGTTTAAAAAAAAATGTAGCAAACGTGTGAAAGGTCAAATAAAGCTATTTTTATTGGATATAGTCGTTTATGACCACAAAGGGAAATACTCTTGCATACAATTTCTGTATGGATTTCCCCAATAGACAAAAAAACATGAAAAACTGCAAAATGTTTATACATTATAGCTTCATAAGCAATCTTCTATGCTGTATGATGTGACGTTCCATCTAATCAAGGTGGCCCTAGACTCAGATGATTCAAAACTCCCTTGGACGCTCAGCCTGCTCATGTTGTAGTAATCAACTGCTTGGATACGTCAGGTGTGGGATTTACACAGGCTATCCACTCTTTAAAATCTTAGACGGAACTCCTTGAATTTAAATTTAGGTATAGACAAGGAAAAAAAAGACTCATAGTGTAAAACCACAAAAATTTAAAGTGGTTGTCAACCTGTGACAACCACTTTAACCTACAAGTATGTCTATAATAAGTCTTTCCAGTAGGTTCCCTGCATATCTCCCAAACCTGCACGGTTCAGGAGATATACAGTGTACTAGATGTTCCGACGTCATTTCGGCACATGCACAGTGAAGAAACGGCCTCCGTGCCCTTTCTTCACTGAGATCGTGCTGTGACTGGCGGCTCCCGGGTGCATGCGCGGGAGTGACGTCAATCAACTCCAGCCAGTCACAGAGCCGGAGTCGCGGTCCCGGAAGGAAGAGGGGCAGAAGACGGACACTGCCAGCACAGGGGACATCGCTGGACGTCACAGGTTTTGTTTGCAGGTAAGTGTCACATAATGGGCTACTATGCGATGCATAGTAGCCCATTATGTTTCTATTTTGTAGGGGAATATAGAGGAAGTCTATAAATTCAGGCATGAAAATAATATCTGGCAATGATGTCACTCATTCAATCAGTGGGGTAGCTTTGCTGAGATTCTCCTGTTCGACATGCTTTTACATAGCTGTCGTCTACTGGGAATGGAAGATATTATTTCATGCCTGAATTTTCCAGCCTTTTGTAAGTGTAACTTTTAAACATACTTTTTATTACATTTTTGCGGTTTTACACTGAGGCTTTTTTTTCTTGTCTATACATGAATTTCAATCTAAGGAGTTCCATCTAAGATTTTAAAGGGTTTAATAGCCTGTTTGAATACCACACTTGAATTATCCAAGCAGTTGATTACATCAACACAAGCAGGCTGAGCGTCCAAGGGAGTTATCCAGAGTTGTGGTCTTTTGAATCAACTCTCCCAGAAATATACAGCAACTAAGGAACCATCATCCAGCCGAGTTTGTGCAACAGTAAGGCGAATCTGATCCCTGTAATGGGGGTCCACCTCATCTGGCAAGGGGCCACTTTGATTAGATGGAACGTCATATCATACAGCATAGAAGATTGCTTATGAAGCCATAATTTATAGACATTGTGCAGTTCTTCATGGTTTTTTTGTGTATTGGGGAAATCCATAAAAAAATTGTGTGCAATAGTATTTCTCTTTGTGGTCATAAGCGATTATATCCAAGAAAAAGAACCTTATTTGACCTTTTACACGTGTGCTACATTTTTTGGACCATCGCAGGGTTTTTTTTTTTTGATTATAAATTGTTTATGCACTAGTCACTTTATTTGATATATTGTATACTTATACATAGCCTCATAGGCTTTTTTCCAGCATTTTCACATAGCAAGTCACATTGTTACATTGTATGCTTACACATAGCCTCACAGGCTTTTTCATGTATTCATTTATTAAGTCACATAGGAATAGCGCACCATATTTTACATTTATTGCTTCTAGTCCCATTCCTGGTCTTGAGTTGCAGCTGTTCCATTCCCTTTTGATCAGCGCAGAGATTATATATATTTAAACATGCCATAAATGATAACTGCTACAGTTGCTTTTGCTCTCAACCAGACTATAAAGCCATCAGTCTGGTGTCATAACTGATCATACAGTATATGCAGCACCATGATAACTGCAAATTAAACAGAGGCCAAGATGACAGCTTCCTTGGCTGTAGAGGTTAGGAGGGTTAACTTCCACTTCAAGTTAGATTTTACCCTAATAAGGATTTTTGATTATGAATTACAGATAGTAAAAGTGTAGTAGATTTCCAAAATCACTTGCTGAGGTGGATTAACTAAGCCCATCACAAGCTGCATTGTTGCTTACTGTGACTCAACTATCTAAAGTTCTGCTTACTTATTGGCCTTAGTGTCAGAGACTCCATATCAGCTTCTACTGGCAAATCTCACATATCCAGTTAGTGGGCAGCAAGCAATAAAGAGACCTAGAGGAGGAAGTATTTGGCTTGGGCACCAAATTAACCATTAAACTATTAAGTGACATGGTCATAGAATAGAAGACCCCATATCTTGATTTATCAATTCCTATGATTTTTTGTTCACATTAAAAATTTTGCATTTTTTATTTAAGTTTTTGTTGTCTTCTATATGTTCTAGGTGGCACACTGTTGTTGTGGATGGTCACAGTGTGGAAGAACTGTGTAAGGCATTCACTGGTGTGAAGAACCAGCCAACTGCAATAATTGCTAAAACCTTCAAAGGCAAAGGCATCTCAGGTATGTATTGTTAACCACTTCCTTACTGGGCACTTAAACCCCCCTCCTGCCCGAACCAATTTTCAGTTTTCAGCACTGTCGCTCTTTGAATGACAATTGCGCGGTCGTGCGTCGCTGTACCCAAACAAAATTTGCGTCCTTTTTTTCCCACAAATAGAGCTTTCTTTTGGTGGTATTTGATCACCTCTGCGTCATTTCTGATCGCCGCTATAAACAAAAAAAGAGCGACAATTTTGGAAAAAAAACAATATTTTTTACTTTTTGCTATAATAAATATCCAAAAATAAAAAATAAAAAAACAAATTTATTCATCAGTTTTGGCCGATATATATTCTTCTACATATTTTTGGTAAAAAAAAATCGCAATCTGCGTTTATTGATTGTTTTGCGCAAAAGTTATAGCGCCTACAAACTATGGACATTGATTTATGGCATTTTTATTTTATTTTATTTTTTTACTGGTAATGGCGGCGATCTGCGATTTTTATCGGGACTGCGATATTGGGGCGGACATGTCGTACGTTTTTGACACTTTTTTGGGACCAATGACATTTATACAGCGATCAGAAATTTAAATGTCCACTGATTACTGTATAAATGTCATTGGCAGTGAAGGGGTTAACCAGCAGGGGGCAGTGAAGGGGTTAAGAAATGTTCCCTGGGTGTGTTCTAACTGTGGGGGGGTGGAGCTGGTCGGGACATAACAGATCTAACTGATCCCAGTGACAGGGATCAGTAGATCTGTCATGTCCCATTCACAGAACGGAGAACCGCCGTGTTTACATCGGCGGTTCCCCGTTCTGAGGCTGCTACAGGTGATCGGCGGGTCTCAGGCGGACATCGAGTCCGCCCGATCCGCGGACACGCCCACGCAGCGTGCGGCGGCCGCGAGAGCGCGCCGCCGCAGGCTGCGAGTGCGCGCGGGGGGCGCGCAAGGGGGAGGACGTCCATGGACGTCCTCCCGGATTTTCAGAGCCGCGCTGTAGCCGTCTTTTGGCTATAGCGCGGTTCTGTACAGGTTAAAGAAGGCCATATCCTACTTGCTGCATATCTCAGTATAAGGCTGGCCATACATTATCCAATTTTTTTATTCAATTTCCTTTAGATTTACCTTCAACTATGTAGTGCAAAGGCTTGACTGGTTGCATACAAATTGAAAGTGTTAAGGTTTCATATCATTATATGGTTTTGTAAAACTCTCTCTTTAATTTATAAAATGAGAAATGTGGTAGCATTTGTCACTAGGACAGGAAGATGCAGACCGCAATAAAAACATTGCCAGAAGTTCTAATCTTCCCAACTCTGCTAAAAATAGTTTTTTGTCCATGTCCCTGTTGGAGAGATTTCCCGTCCTGATAGGAAGTAAAGGGTAATCTCACTAATAGTGCCCCAGATGTCAAAAAACCCGCTAGGGTCTCTAATCTTTCCCTAGTCTGTTTTATGCAAAAATAAATAAAATGGCTGGCTGAAGTTGGGCTATAACTACTCTTTGACAGTTGCCTTGTGTGCTTCCAACTTAAATCAATAAGATACTATGAAGAAAATTGTCAATAAGCAGATACATCTCTAAATGAATTGCCATTGTAGACCCTGCTTAAGGGGGTGGTAACTTGTACCTGATACCAGATACATGCTAGCTGTAATAAATATATTACAAGGTGATTTTTTTTACACATTTCGAATAATATGTAGTACTAGCCCCTGGGAAGGATGAAGCCACAGTTGTTGAGTCAGTGGTTCTAATATCATCATGCTTATCATTATACTCTGCTTCAGTGGTTTTGCTGCTCATTTTTTTATTTAACATCTCAAACTAACAGTGTAACTCATGAATTGTTCTTGACTATCTTTTGGTGAAACAACATTCCAAAACACTCTTTCTCTGGTGACAGGGGTGGAAGATAAGGAAAGTTGGCATGGGAAGCCACTTCCAAAAGACGCGGCAGAGCAAGCCATCAAGGAGATTGAGAGCAGAATCCAAAGCAAAAAGAAGTTAACGCCTGCACTCCCTGTGGAGGATGCACCATCTGTCTGCATAAAGAATATCAAGATGCCTTCTCCACCTAATTTCAAGATGGGAGACAAGGTATGCGAAGGCTCATCAAAAAATTAGAGCAAGCATGGAGTCTGACACTGCTGATATATATTTAATAAAATGCTAGTGACCTGGCTGCTATGTCAGCCCTCTACCTTCAGCACTTTGAGTCATTATCCCAGGATGAGTATACAGATAAGGACTAGGGATGAGTTCCAGTGTGTTCAGATACTAGTCTAAACCCATCTGAGCTATCCTGTTAGGAAGCTGTCACTGCACAAAGCCAATTATAAGCAGCAGAGGCATTCCTCACCTGCAGCTGCACATATACAAGGGGTATGTATGCACACGGCTCTGGGGTGGAGAATGCCTTAACCGCTTATGATTGGCAGTCTGCAGTGACAGTTTCCTGACAGAATAGCTCAGGCGGGTTTGGACTAGTATCTGATTGCATCTGAGCTCATCCCTGATAAGTTCTTCTGACTTTGCTCAGACTATCTTGGTTGCATACTTTTTCTGGGTCACTGAAAGTATTGGAGCTAGTGGGTCAGAACAGCCACCAGAAAAGTAGTATTTTCAGAAGGAGGTTAGTAATGGAAGCCCCCATATTTTCCCTCAAGTTTTCTTTAACCCCCTCCATATATAGACATCCTTCAGTAGGGGGCCCCGTGTTGGGAATAGGTTTTTTTTTTCAAATATGATTTTTATTGAACTCCAACAAGGGCAGAGCCCACTGAGTACAGTGATAACATATCAACAATGAAGATTTCAGTTACAGAATGGAAATCATAGGCATCGGTCAGATGGGGAGCACAGGCATGGTACTATTTAACGCGTATCAAACAGTTCAAGCCAACATACCCATCAATAACATCTGACATAACCGTGATTTGAATGTGTCTAGTAATGTCTAGAGAGGGTTGCCCCGACTCCTTTTTGGGAATACGTTTTTAAATGTCCTTCACTTTGAGAGCCACCAACCGACACTTAGTTTAACTGGTGGTTCCCAATGCTGGCTGTCACTGACAGCTTGAGTCTCCATTCAAAAAAAAGAAAAAGGTAAGCCTTCAGCTTGCAGAAGAACATTGCCACTTACCTTATGTTTAATGTTATAATTATCAAATGAATGATAATAATGATATTATGAATTATTACATATAAACAAAAACGTTATTACATTTTATACACTTAAAATACATTTTTATGCATTTGTCAGCCTGTAATTAAAAAAGAGCAGGAAATTTATTAAAACATCATACCAAATAAAAGTCTTTGCATCCCTAAACAATATATACAAATTATTTAGGTGCAAATTAGTTATAGAGGTTCAATTTAGTAGTTGCGTTACTGCTGAGTTAACTGACGCATTATGATTCTGCAGGAGTTTGGTCTGTAGACATGAATGACCTCTGTATACGAACAGGTTGAAGCAAACCTATGATTTGGCCATGAAGGACAAAGTAATAGGTTTAATTTGAAAGTCTTTCCAAATCAACACATACCTTTCCCAGATACCTGGAGTGAAGAGTGGGTAGCATGCAACTCAATCCATATGACAGTACTGGTGATTGGCTTCAGCAGTGTGTTATCTCCAAATAGAGTAATTTGGAACTTAAGGAGGGTTGTCCTTCTTCCCTAGTGGCAGCTGGATGGAGCGACAGGGAAGCAAAGGAAAGGTAGGTATGTCTAGCTGTGAAGGGGAACATTAAGTGGACCTATTGCTTTTTTCTGCATAAGCATGAAACCTCCTATGATTATGCTCTGTTATGCATGATACACCTGAGATTTGCTGTACCCATATTTTCTTAAGTTTTGCATCAGATAATGATGCGCTGTCACCCTGTTGCTTTCTATAGAAGCATGGGGTGGCAGGATTCTATATGCAGTGTGCAGGCATTTTCAAAGGAACATTCCTTCTAAAGATTCATTAGTGTGCTTTATTGATCATGCTTTTCTGCTGTAACAAATGCAACAACAAAATTTCTCTTCCAGATTGCTACTCGCAAGGCTTATGGTCTTGCCCTGGCTAAGCTGGGACATGCCAGTGACAGAGTTATCGCTCTGGATGGTGATACCAAAAACTCAACATTCTCTGAGCTGTTTAAAAAAGAGCACCCAGACCGCTTCATCGAGTGTTACATTGCTGAACAGAACATGGTAAGTCTGCTACAACTGGGTCTACCATGTTTTGCAGGGTATATTAATGAGATGCAGAAATTAAATAAAATGCATTTGTTCCGATTCTCTATACTTGTTTTGGGTCATCAGCTCAGACAGTGTTGAAGCCAAAGCATTGTCATGCTAGCTAGTGAACTAGCATTCTCAAAAGCATGGTTCAGCAATGGTAGCCCTTATAGTCTTTGGTGACAGGGTCTCTTTAATGCCTAATTCCAGCCATTTTTTTTTGTTGGAATCAGTTAAACTTTTTCAATTTTTTTTTCTTTCTTTGTTCCCAGTGGATTTTTGGGATGTCATGGGGACAGGAAGGCTCAGATGCTCTACTAAAAAATGTGTTTTGACTGTATCCCTAATGGAAGAACAATTTCCTATTACTACCTTTCTTGACAGGAAGTGAGGGGAAATCCCCCAACAAACACACAGATAGCAATGACAACCTGAAGGGGGTTTAATAAGCACAAACAAGTGGCAACCACCCCAACCTATAACTAGCCATTGCAGCAAGCAGCACATGGAAGGGTGACACGTGTTAAAAAACAAAGATTCCCAGATCACTTTCCAGCCAGCCTGCAACAAACCAGATCGTCCTGTCTAACAGGTCACATTAAGAAAAGTGGTGTCGTTTGTACACATTTGCAAAAATATGCATATAAGCTGCAGCGGCCACATTATGGCACCCCAGTGTACTGCAGGCTGGCTGGTAAGTGAGCAGGGAATGTTTGGGGGTTTAATGAGCACATACAGTAAATTAAATGCTTAAGTTAATGTTTTGGAATGGAATACAAAACATTCTTATAGTTGTGATGGTCAGGTATCCAAAAACTTTTAACTATCAAGTGTTTGTAACAATCTAACTCTTTGCTATAGCCCTTGGGTGTTTTAAATACAACGTACATTTTACACTATTGTATGATATATTTATTCATATCCATTTTTTTTTACGTGCTTCTCAAATTTTTCTCACATCACCTAAATACAGTGATTGTCAAAGTGAAGACATTTCACTTTATACATGACATAATCCACTAGTAAAGTTGTATTAATACTATCATATTATGTTCTGTTGCTGTAGGTTAGTGTAGCAGTTGGTTGCACCACTCGTGACCGTACTGTTGCCTTTGCCAGTGCATTTGCCACATTCTTCACAAGAGCGTTTGATCACATCAGAATGGCAGCCATCTCTGAGAGCAACATCAACCTTTGTGGATCTCACTGTGGAGTTTCTATTGGTGAGTTTCATTGTAGTTTAGCTTTTTCTCTATAGATCATTTGCATACTTGTGAGCTTGTATAGGTGAGACTGAATCTGCCCACGGACATGAAAAGATTATAAAATCAGCTAGCTGATTATGGTTGGATCAGAAGGTGATCACTTATATGTGGGTATTTGAATATCTAGGCAGGCAACCTTTGGTCAATCAAGCTCCAGAGAAGAATCTAACACTCAATATTGATTTGACCAATCTCTAGTTTTAATGACATTGGGGAGGTGCCTGTGATATCTGCACTGTGCTTAATTCTGCAGATTTGGCTGAGGCATTCTTCTTAAAGCAGAACTTCAGTCATTTTTTTCATCTTTCCATCTATTAAATCCTCTGCCCTTGCTGTTTTAACTTTGGTTAGTAAAACATTTTTTTTCTGCCAGCAAATACCTTATACAACCCAATTCCTGTTTCTTGTTTGGTAAAATGCCTCGGCGTTTGGCATTATGCACATGTCTCTGCCAGGAAGGGAAGGGGGATGAATCATAAGACGACCAATGAAAGCTGCAGAGCTGGAGGTGTGTAAATCCAGAAAGTGAGCAGGCAGCAGCTTCAGCTGCCCACAGTTAAAACAGATGCATCTAGACTTAGTGGAGGGAGATTTCTGCAGCATATTTGACAAGTACAGAATCACAGTATATATTAAATAATATGCAAACTGGTTGGAAGGAAGCTTCAGAATGGCAAAGATCTTTTTATTACAAATTATGTGAGCAGGCTGCAGTTCCTCTTTAAATTTAATATACTGTACATGACTGTCATATTTCTAAATTTGCAAGAACCAGGAGCATTGCTTAAAGTATACCCTGTTAAACAACCCATTCAGATTAAAATAGGAAATTAAAGGCAAAACATTTGTGTACATATATAAAAAAATTCTATATACATTTTATTCCCTTTTTTATAAGTGATTACATACCCTCTGTTCTGAGCTGCATTAGGAGCTCAGAGAGCTGGGGGAGCAGAAATAGCAGCACACTGGTCTTCCCTGTGAATGGCTTGCTATAGTGTGGGCATACCTGGACAAGTCTGAACATTGAAGGAGAGCAGGCTGAGCACTCAGCATAGCTATTGCTCTCATTCCTTCTGTGGTCAGTTTTTAAAAGTAATTTTTATTGAGTTTTCAAATTTGAACTAAACACACACAAACAATAAAAACGAGAAAGAAAGAAAAACAAGGCTGATAACATATAGTGGGTCATAAATGTGGACACCCTCCAAGCAAATAGTATATGAATCACCCAGAAATATGTTAGACAGATCAATAGGATCAGTGGTATCTCAAAAAGCAACAGCATGTTGTTCATACAGAGTACCGGTAAGTGAAACGAACAAACAGGGTTTACCCACCTCTAGTATAGATAGCAACATATTCTTGGCATTACAAGAATAGCTAAGTAAAACATTAGAACCATAACATAACCTTATTAAACTCATTCTCACAACCATCGACCAATGTAAATATTGCATATACCATTGCTCATTAGAATCTACATAGTCACCATGATGCTCAGAAAGTAACTGAGATACCTGGGTATGACATAGATCCCCAGATATACCTCCTCTGGCATAGGACTAGCTAACACTGCCGAATTCTTAAGGAAGTGTGGTTAGTATTTAATAGGAAAGCAGAGGGACTGGCAGGAACCCCGGGTACCCGTATTTCACACAAAGGAAGCAATGCAAAGAGAATGGGATAGTTTTTTCATGCAAGTACATGGTACAGAAAGCACATATCAGGAATATGAAATGTTGACTTTATATATTCTTTAAATCCTTGGGGGCAATTGGAATTCAGGGTCCATGGTGTCTTCTTTTTTTTTTATCAGTACAAAAAAAGACCAACTAAAATGTAATTGTCTTGAAAATGTCATGATTTGTAATGCAAAGTTCATTAACATGACGTAAAAGTAAATGTGAGGGAGGACATTGCTAGTGGATCTAAGGAGGAAGTTGAAGCCTTATGGGTAGAGCTACAAAGGGAAGATACCAGGGGGAAAGTAATACTGAGAATATGCTATAGGCCCCCTAACCAGAGGGAGGAGGGGGAAGCGGACCTCCTATTGCAATTTGGATTAGCAGCAAGGTTGGGGAGTGTCATTATAATGGGGGATTTTAATTATCCAGATTCAGACTGGGCGGAAGGTACTGCACATTGTGCTAAGGCTCTCCATTTCCTAAATGTCCTGCAGGATAATTTCATGGGTCAGATGGTAAATGCACCAACAAGAAAAAAGCATTATTAGACCTTCTGATTACTAACAACATAGACCTGATCATAGATGTGAAAGTTAGGGGTAATCTAGGAAATAGCGATCACAGGTCAATTTGTTTCAATATAAATTACACAAATAGGAAACAAAAGGGGAAGACACTGAATTTTAAGAGAGCCAACTTCCATAAACTACGCTCCTTGCTGGAAGATGTTAGTTGGGATAAAATTCTAGGAACAATGAATGCCGAGGAAAAATGGGAGTGCTTCAAGAATACACTAAACAAAGGTATTTGCCAGTGTATCCCAATGGGAAATGAATTTAAAAGAGCTAATAAAAGACCAGGGTGGCTTAACTCCAACGTAAAAGCACACATAAAAGCAAAAGAGAAGGCCTTCAAAAAATTCAAGGCTGAGGGGTCTCTGTCAGGTTTCCATCTTTATAAGGTACGCAGTAAGGAATGTAAGGGTGCAATCAGGGCGGCTAAGGTAGAACATGAAAGACATAGCTGAGGAGAGTAAAAAGTACCCCAAGAAATTCTTTAAGTATGTAAATAGTAAGAGAGGGAGGGCAAATCACATTGGTCCCTTAAAGAATGATGAAGGTAATCTGGTTACAAAGGATGGAGAAATGGCAAAGGTGTTAAACTTATTTTTCTCCTCAGTATTCACAAAGGAAACGGGGGGCTCAAGTGTCCAGAACTACAATGTTGTTCCTTATGACATGTCATAGGAAGCACCCTCATGGCTAACTGAGGATAACATTAGGAATAGACTTGAAAAACTTAACACTAATAAGTCACTGGGACCAGATGGCTTACACCCGAGGGTCCTTAACCACTTAAGGACCGGAAGGATTTGCAGCTTTAGGACCGGAGCCCTTTTTTCAATTTGGCACTTCGCCGCTTCAAATGGTAATTGCGCGGTCATGCAATGCAGTACCCAAACGAAATTTGCGTCCTTTTTTTCCCACAAATAGAGCTTTCTTTTGGTGGTATTTGTTCACCACTGCGCTTTTTAATTTTTGCGATATAAACAAAAATATAACGGGAATTTTGAAAAAAAAAATGATATTTTCAACTTTATGTTATTACAAAAATATAATAAACTAAATTTTAGTCATAAATTTTTGCTAAAATGCATTCAGCCACATGTCTCGGGTAAAAAAAAAGCAAAATTGCGTATATTTATTGCTTTGCGCAAAAGTTATAGCGTCTACAAACTAGGGTACATTTTCTGGAATTTCCGCAGCTTTTATTT
>BLSH010411801.1:2994423-3016850 GCA_018402905.1 Glandirana rugosa
ACTCCCACGAAGGATACTGTACAGTATTCCTTGTTGTAACATCAAGACCTGTGAACTCGGGGGGCAAAGGAAACACTTATGACTCCTCTTTTTATTCAAATTGTGGAAACGGTAAAGAGGTAGGAAACATTGGTCTAATGGAAGTAGTAAGAAATTCCCTGGTTACACTAGACTGGAGGGAGAGAATGATAAATATTTGAATTTCTTAAAGAACCCCATGAAAAATGATCACATTGGTCCCTTAAAGAATGATGAAGGTAATCTGGTTACAAAGGATGGAGAAATGGCAAAGGTGTTAAACTTATTTTTCTCCTCAGTATTCACAAAGGAAACGGGGGGCTCAAGTGTCCAGAACTACAATGTTGTTCCTTATGACATGTCATAGGAAGCACCCTCATGGCTAACTGAGGATAACATTAGGAATAGACTTGAAAAACTTAACACTAATAAGTCACCGGGACCAGATGGCTTACACCCGAGGGTCCTTAAGGAACTCAGTCAAGTAATTGCCAGACCATTGTACCTAATCTTTAAGAGCAGTTTTCTGACTGGTATGATACCAGCTGATTGGAGGAAAGCCAACGTAGCACCAATATATAAAAACGGATCAAGATATATCCCTGGGAACTACAGGACAGTTATCTTAACATCAATAATTTGCAAGCTCTTGGAGGGAATAATAAGGGATTATATACAATATTATTGTAATGAAAACGGTATCATTAGCGACAATCAACATGGTTTCATGAAGAATGGTTCTTGCCAAATCAATCTATTAACCTTCTATGAGGAGGTGAGCTGCCATCTAGACAAAGGAAGGCCTGTAGATGTAGTGTATCTATCTAGATTTTGCAAAAACATTTGATACAGTTCCCCATAAACGTTTACTGTACAAACTAAGGCCTCTCAACGTGGATCAAAGGGTGAGTACCTGGATTGAAAACTGGTTACGGGGCAAGTTTAGAGGGTGGTGATAAATGGGGAGTACTCGGAATGGTCTGGTGTGGAAAGTGGGGTTCCCCAATGTTCTGTCCTGGGACCAATCCTATTCAATTTATTCATAAACGATCTGGAGGATGGGATAAACAGTTCAATCTCAATATTTGTGGATGATACCAAGCTGAGCAGGGCAATAATTTCTCCACAGGATGTGGAAACCTTGCAAGAAGATCTGAACAAATTAATAGGGTGGGCAGACAAGTGGCAAATGAGGTTTAACGTAGAAAAATGTAAAATAATGCATTTGGGTACCAGGAACATGAACGTAAACTACTCACTAGGGGGAGAGCCTCTGGGGGAATCTAGAATGGAAAAGGACCTAGGGATCCTAGTAGAGAACAGGCTCAGCCGTGGCATGCAATGCAAAGCGGCTGCAAGCAAAGCTAATGAAATGTTGGCATGCATCAGGAAAGGGATTAACTGCAGGGATAAATCGAGAATTCTTCCACTATACAAGTCTCTGGTGAGGCCACACCTGGAGTATGCTGTCCAGTTCTGGGCGCCAGTCCTCAGAAAGGATGTCCTGGAACTGGAAAGGGTTCAGAGAATGGCAACAAAACTAATTAAGAGATTGAAGGACCTTAGTTATGAGGAAAGATTACAAAAACTGAACTTATTCTCTCTGGAGAAGAGACGCTTGAGAGGGGATATGATTTCAATGTACAAATACTGTACTGGTGACCCCACAATAAGGACAAAACGATTCAGCGCAAGGGCGTACACAAAGAAATGCGGCCATTCACCAAAACAAGAAAAAAGGCAGTTTAACCTTAAACTGCGTAGAGGGTTCTTTACAGTAAGAGCAGTGAGAATGTGGAATTCTCTTCCACAAGCAGTGGTTTCTGCTGGGAGTATAGATCATTTCAAAAAACTATTAGATGCACACCTAAGAGACCACAACATTGAGGGATATACAATGTAATACTGACATAAAAACACACACATAGGTTGGACTTGATGGTCTTTTTTCAACCTCTCTAACTATGTAACTATGTGTCACATATTTTGATTAAATGAGTGGCATGCATATATTGAAGTGTTATGGGGTTAAGTTTATATAGATTTAATGCTACAGTGGAGCTAATGGAGAATATCACAGTGTAAGTTATAGGTAAGTGAAAACCAGTCACACACTTTGTTGTAGGTGGCTATAGCTCTAAATTAAAATGGTCCATCCACACAAACTTTCTTTGTTTGGAAAGCTCTGACTTTCTATGTCTTGGCTTAGCTAGGCTTTGGTAGGTTAAGTAATATCCTCTGTGCACTGTACAGTCTCTGACCTACCATGGATGACACATTTTTCAGATGGCAGCAGTAGGGGTTGTAGCACGTTAATCTGGACTGTTGCATCTCTGACCTTTCCTGTACTGCACAGGCAGAGTGTTATCAATTATTCAGCATGTTTAGCTCTCTATTTTTCCCTCATTTCATCTCTCCTTCTCTTACTCTTTATCTTCTCCCCCCTGTATGCTTTCCTGTTTTCTGTGTGTAGGTGCTCATTTTCCTCCCTCGTTCCCCGTACCTTCCTAAATCTAACATTCTCCCCTTCTCTCTATTCCACCTGGTATCTTGTAGTAAGGAAATGTTGTAATTCCAGTAAGTAATGGTTTATGAGAAGCTCAGCACTTCCTCTATTATGACAAACATGAGGTTGTGCCATACTGGAGATAAAGACATTTTAGCTTTTAACTGTCATGTCCCAATAGGACCCTTTTACTGAAAGGAGTAGGGATCTATTTATACTGTTCTGTTTTTAAATGTTAAATACCAATTTTAGACATCAAAAGACTGATAAGCTATGCCACAGCTTCATTTAAATCAAGCCATACATTAGACTATTTTCTTTCCTTCAACCATTAGTTGAAGGAAAGAAAATTGCTTGATCCCGCCCATCAACACAGTCCGTGTTAATAGGGGAATCACTCTCGCTACACCATTGTATTCTGACAGTGGAAGGTTTGCCAGCCATTGAAATACAATGATCACTGTTGGTAGTTATAGCCGCCAGCAGAGATAGCACAAGGAAAATCAGAAAGGCTGGTTGTAATGAAGTTGATCGTTATGGAGAAGAGGAGAGAAGTTGGGGTTTCTGTAGTCCTGATCTAGGGTGACCATGCTGGTCCTCAATAGGTACAGTATGGTGTTTGAGTTGAGAGTGCGAGTTGTCAGCCTAGGACAAGAAGCGTGGTACTGGCAGGATAACCAGGTGAAAACGAAAAGAGAATCTACATTTTAAAACGAATGCAGCCACCTCATCTAAAGACTGCCAAGCTGCATTATATTAATTTTTTGTTCTTAGGCTTAGCTACAGTTAAAGCTGTTGCACATTGTGTGATTTACAAGCAATACAAGGCACCTGAGTGCTACAGTAATCTGATAGTGTTAGGGTAACAAATGAGGGGGAATAAGATTCTGTGATGATGGGCTTTGGGCTGTGTTGCTGAGTGTGCTTTTGATAGTTTGAGATGCTTCTAAGACCATTTAGAATTCATTGACAGGTGCATTTGGCCTGCAATTAACCTCCATCTGACCTTCAAACTGTTCTTGAGGGAGATGCGCCTTTTCAGCAAGGGATCTCTCTGCTGATCAGGTGGATGACAGGTCCACTCCGGTATGCAGAGCAGATACAGACACAGCCCGCTGTTCTCTATGGGACGGTCCGATGGACTGTCATCCGATCTGACTTGCTGGAAGGATGGGGAATGGGCCCCCATCCATCAGTTTTTGGCAGATCGGATCAGATTGGATATCGGCAGGTGCAAACACATGTCCGTTGACATCCGCTGCTCCATAGAGAGTAATGGAGGTTCTGATCAAGTCCGCCTGAAAAACGGACAGGGGACCCAATCTGAACATCTGTGTGAAAGGGGTCATAGATTATGTATGGTGAGAGAAACCGTTCTGATGCAGACAAAAGCCAGTCTACAAAAGCCCTTAATCTGAAAATCGGTTCTTGATGGGTTATTCTGTTTAGAAAGCAACTTGTTTCAATTGGGTTTAGAATTGGTGGCTTCAATGATCTAAACAATAAAGTTTGGTCATAAATAGCCAATACTATTTACAGACTAAATGTTCAATCCAATATCTTCAGTAATTTTGTTGTATTGAGAGATCCAGGTGTGATATTATGTGTTTAGGTGTGCCATCTCACAAGGCTTCCAGTCTTATATGTCCTCCTACATTTCTTTCATTCTTCCCTTATTTTCTTTTTGTTCTAGTTTTCTTCTCTTTCTTTACCTCCTGCTTCCAAACACAAGAAGACTGGTGTTTCCAGGTAGTCCTGCATGCTAGCTAAGAATTCTTAACCCCTGGTCTTTGTGTGGTTGCCTTTATCTTTTTGCTGATACAATTAACACATGTACTGTAATATCAAATGTACTAAAGCTAAATTCTCCAGTTCTGCTTCTTTCCGATTGTAAACTTAGAGCTACTGAAGTGTAGTGTTTGTGATGTATTTTCATTGTGTCAATTGAAGAAACAAAGGCAAAGCACAATTGCTGTCAAACTGACCTTAAATTATCCCAAAAGCCTATTTACACTAGCTCTTAGGACACCTAAAGATACAGGGAACATCTTCAAATGATTTGTTCTTCCAGTGATTTTTTTTTTTTTAACTGCTGTATCATGAATTTGCTAAGCTTACTAATCATATACCATTGTCCAATGGATCCATACATTATGAATCTCTTTCTTCTGTACAGTAAAATTAACCTGTACTTTGCCTATGCAGGGAAAAATATTAGGTTCACTTTTATGCAGGTCCTTGAGGCGTCTTATTCTTATTTTTCTGTTCTCTTTACTCACCCACTGCTATGTTTGCTTGGGGACATATCCAACACTTTTCAGTATGTGGGAGCATATGACTCACTGATACTGTTCCTCAAACCACCTCCCTCAGGATTTACATTTTATGAGATTGCCGTTATTGTTATGAGCGTTTGTTATTGCAGAGGCTGTTCATAATCATTTGAGACTCAAATACGCCTTCAGTAATTCCAAAAGCTAGGAATATGAAAAAAAAATAATTCTTGCTAATTGGATTCAAGGTCTGCTACAATTGTTTTATCGAACATGTACATGGTAATGCTCAAATGATTGTTGTGGGTTTTTATGCATTAATTTTCCATCAATATATATATATATATATATATATATATATATATATATATATATATATAAAAAATGGTCCACTTTTGCTATACTGTATATAGGACCATAAAAAAAATAGCATGGCCAATAGTTATACCCAAAAGTCCCAATTTGCTGTTCTTCAATTAGTAACGGAGATTGTGGGTCGGACTCCTAATAAAATTTTGTGGGATAATGCACTAGACCAGTGTGCACTCTTTTTTTCATCTATTTTTACAGTGTTCTGAGGACAGCAAAGCTTCAAGAGAATTATCCATATTTGGTTAACTCACTCATGTGCAGGGGACTATTGTTGCAGTTTGTGTTGGACATTTCAAACACAACCTGGCCTCTGCTATGAAGTCAAAAATCAAAAGTGTTGTAGAGTAAGTCATAATCTTGCTACGCCAGCTCTGCAGACATAGGAAGATTATGTCAACACAGGGAAGAGGGGAAGACTTGAGTGGCACAGACATCTACTGCAGGAGCTTCTTATTGGTTGAGAATCATAATCCTCAGAATATGATTTCCAGCTTACTTGATTAATGTCTATACCCCAAGTTCTTTGGCTAGCTGATAGTTTCGTGCCCCCTTAGACATGAGACAAGATATCTAAAAGCAGCCAGATCAGTCAACTGCCTTTTCATATTGACTGCCTATTATCATTAAAGGAACTGCTATTCTGATGTAGTGATAAACAGTTTTTTTATGTCTATTATACTATTACAAAAATGGAATAATATTAGTTTCATTGCACTTGCCAACATTCCATAGAGCAGAATTCATAACAAAATAAGCAACACTCTCTTTTGCATAAAACTGTTACCAGCTAGGGCTAGGTTTCAGTATACTGTGACTAGGCCTTGGAAAATGGAGCGGGGCTACCAGTGGTGGCACACGTCCACCCATGTATCATGTTGTTAACTTCCAGTAATGTATGCCAATGTATAACAGGTTTCGGAATGTCACTTCGCCTGCCAATGTAAAGCAACTGGGTCATCACTGTAGCTCCTGAACAGTTTGTGAAACTTTGTAGACAGACTAGTATTCTATGTGTTTAGAGTTTACCCTCTATGGATCCACACATGTGTGGCAAAATTGTTGGCAGAACAGGGTTTTGTTCCCATCTTTTAGTCATAAGTTCTGGTTGAACTGATATATTGTGGGCAGCAGGGCTGTGGATAAGGGGGCACCACTGGTCCTCCTGTACAGGGTCCAGGCCAGCAGGGTAAATTGGATGTGGGCAGAGGGCGATTATTGTAACCAATCCCTTGTATGGCTTTCTCTGCAACAGCTGGATTCTTCTCCTTTCCCTCCTGTTGGCTTTTAGCTGCTGCAGAGGGAACAATACAGGCAGGGGATCAGTTCCAATAATTGCCCCCCCCCCCCCAGCCATATTGATCACCCTCCCTGTGCACCATACTTTTAAACCCTGCTGCCCAGGGCCCCCTGTGCTCCCCCCCACCCCTGTAGTGCTGTTGATTTCCCTCCTCTCCTTCCCGCCGGCAGCTGCAAGCACACAATAGGATTCTTCAGGATGGAGAGTGGAGGAAGAGTTTGGTAAGTATGTCATATTTACCAGCCCCTTGCTTTCCTGAATTTACACAATGAGGATTCGGTAACGTTTCATTCATAACTCAAGCATTAGCTGTATGGAGCCCCTTGGTTTCTAACAAAAGCCCTGGTGGGCAGACTGTCCCCTCCAGTTCCTTTGCCATGGCTTCAATATGATACTAAGGCTAGCACAAGATGGCTGGTATAGGGGAGCAGGGAGTATAAATCCAACTAGTATTGCCTGTTGTCTCTCTGAAGCTGATATTTCTCCCATTACTGACTTACCATGCCTTGTCCTACACCGTGGGAAGGGGGGATTTACTAAAGCTTGAGTATGAAAAATCTGGAGCAAGTCTACATAGAAACCAGCATACAGCAACATAGATCAGCGTCCAGGTTTTATTGTCAAAGCTTAATTGAAAAAGCTTAAATTAGAAGCTGATTGGCTACCATGCACAGCTGCACCAGATTCTGAGTGCTCCAGTTTTAGTAAATCTCCCCATGTTTGTGTGTTTGTGTGTGTGTGGAGGCAGCCACCCTGGTAGAGACAGGGCTTTGCTTCCTCGTGTCTGAGGAAAGAGATCAGTGAGCAGCACAGTAATGACATCATCATCACATCTCATTCCAAATATCGTGAGAATAGCAGTCAGAGGCAGTAGTGCCTTCAGTCTCACACTGTGGATATACGGATATAAGGTTGTAGGCACAGGAAGTGCACTATTATTTTTTTCAGGAGGACTTTTAGACCAAAGGTAGATTTTTTCAGGGCACAACTAGCATTTATAAATGTTTTTATAACATAGTAAATCTTCAATGTTTCAGTAAGGTCCACTATAAACTAAAAAAGAGACTCCACATAACATGAATGCTTCTATGAACCTACTTGCCTATATTCTAGTGATGACTTTAGCTAATATAAAGGAATTCTGTCATGTGTGGAAAAGTATATGTATGTGCATGTATATGTTTGTTATTGGTTCCTAATCACATCAAAAGTGTTATTCTTCTGACACTAACATTTCTGGACTTTGCAGGAGAAGATGGTGCATCTCAAATGGGCCTGGAAGATCTGACCATGTTCAGAGTTGTCCCCAATGCAACTGTCTTCTACCCGAGTGATGCAGTGTCTACAGAGAAAGCAGTGGAGCTTGCTGCAAACACAAAGGTACATCTAGCCAGATTACACCAAATTCTTGATTTCTGCCTGGGCATCAGATCGAGATTGAGAAAGTTGCGTCACACCCATATGATGTTCCCTATCTCTCAACTCCCTACAATATTGTAATTCAATGAGAACAGCAGAACTTAAACAAAGTTGTTGAAATATAGTAAAAACATTTTTTCTACTACAGGGAATTTGCTTTATTAGAACAAGTCGCCCAGAGAATGCTGTTATCTACAACAACAATGAGGAATTCAAGATTGGTCAAGCCAAGGTCAGTGCATGAAAGGAAGCAATACAGCTGATTAAAAACGATATGGATTCTGGGTTTTTATAAGACTATATAAGTTTTCAGTCACTCAGGTGGCGTGTTTATAAGCAACTTACAGTATTCTGTATATACAGCATTCTGGTGGTCCACATTCACATAGGGGGTTTCCACCACTATTCACATATGTTAGTTATTTTAAGGGAGCAGTGCCACGCTTTTTGGTTATCCAGTTCTTTTAGGTGTGGGAACACATTTTAGTGATTAGCAGCAGCATATATTTTGGTAATAATTTTATTTATATATATTTTTTCACTATCACAATAGTAGCACAGTGGTATTTGCGCATAATATTTTACAAACGAGCATGGACAGGAAATATTATTGTTTTTAATAGACTCTGCCAATTTTTTTTTTGCTATTTAAGTGAATGAGATGTATTTTTTAACACAATTTAACTTGCATCAACCCTTGTCCAAGTCCATGGTGTGAATGCAGCCTTAAGCCCCTTTCACGCGGGCGATCCGATCAGGTCCTCCTGTCAGTTTTTCAGGTGGACCTGATTGGAACCTCCAGTTTCTTCTATGGAGCTACGATGTCAGCGGACACGTCTCATGCCACCTGCCACCATCTGATCCAATCCTGTCCACCAAAAACAAACGGATGGGGGACCTATTCCCCATTCGTCTATCGGATCGGTTGGCATCGGATAAAAATGGACAGGTGGTCCTTTTCCATCCGATTGACCCATAGACAAGAGTGGGCTGTGTCCGTGTCTGCTCTGCATAGGGGAGCGGACATTGGCCTGTCATCCACCTGCTCGGCGGGGATCAGCGGAGAGATCCTTTGCTTAGCAAGCCGATCCCGCTTCACGGAGGCACCCATGTGAAATGGGCCTAAAGGTGTATGGCCTTTCTGTGGATGATTGAGGTGCCTCACAACTTCCCTTTGGTAGATGAACCAAAGTGATTATATCCCCTGGTTGACTTGACAACATGTTGGAATTCTCCTAGGAAGAGCGCAAGTCCCACCATTCGGTAATATAACCTGAAAGAAATGTAATGATGACGGTGATGATGATGAAGGTGTTTGTGCAGTACACTGTTGAGAATATGTGAATATTTTTTGGGTTCTAGAAGGGGTAATAGAATATGACAGTAACTGTGTAGGTCCTGTAGGATGAGTGTAAATCGACAGATTCCTCAACCAATAAATTCTGATGTTAGGATTAATTAGACATGTTCATAAACCTTATATGATGCCAGAGGCGGTTGGCTGCACATGCTCCTTCCTGCCATATGGCAATAAGCCTACTTTATAGCTTGACTACCATGAACATGGATTTTTATGCCCTAGGACAGCAAAAGGAGAACCTTTCTCATTGTGTGTGATCTCTTGAGGTCTACGGTTACCTTAATTTCCTATTTGTAAACTAGCTATTGCATCACAAGGCAAAAGAAAAAAACTCTGATGGTGTACAAATGTAAAGGCCTTCTGTGGTATTCATTTGTGACATGTTCTTCCTTCATAGCAAACAGCAGTTTAATAACTCTCACATCTCTGTTTTTGTATTAGGTGGTGCGTAAGAGCAAAGATGATCAGGTGACAGTCGTTGGTGCTGGGGTCACTTTGCACGAAGCCCTTGCTGCAGCAGATAACCTGAAGGATGGTAAAAATTAGCATTTCAGTTTATATATTACAAGTTTTAGCTTCAGATTGATTGTGCGCAATGGTTACTCTGATTACCAGCAGTAGTTTCATGGCAATCAGTCCATGTTTTTTCTGCAAAAAAGGTTTATTGCAACCTTTCCTTTGCAAGGGTAGATCCATCATAAACAGAGACTTATTAATTCCACCACCCAGCTGCCTATATATCTTCTGTTTCACATCAGAGACAAACCTACAGCACTTCTACTCCACCAACTTTAAAAAGAAACTTTTTGTTCTTGAAACCACTTAGCTTTCAAACCTGGTGAAATCTCAGCCTAGAGCAGTGTTGCCAACTTCCCGCAGTATTTTTTACTGGCAAAACATGGAAAATTTACTGGCGGAGCACATTTTTTTACTGGCAACCTGAAAAATAACTGTACTCCTATTAAAAACTAAGACAATTGATATTTAAACACAACATGGAAACACTGACAATACCCATATCAAGTAATTTGCACGGTTTACACTTAACCACTTGCCAACCGCAGGTTGACGGCGACAAGGTGGTTCGTTATCGCAAATCGCCGTCATACGACGGCGGCTGCGATAACGTGCACTGTGAGCGCGCGCGCGCCGCCGGAGGCGCGCCCGCGCGCTCACTGTGTTCGGGGAGGGCCAGGGAGCGGGTGCGGCGGCTTCGATTGCCGCCGGCTACCCGCGATGGCCCCCCCGGAGCGAGTGAGCGGAGGTCCTTGTATGTAAACACGGACCTCCGCTCTGTGTGAGGGGGAAGGGCTGTGATCACAGCCTTCCTTTACGTGAAGGCTGTGATAACTTCCCTTCCCCTGTTAGGGCATCCCCCATACAGTTAGAACACGCCCAGGGAACATAGTTAACCCTTAGCGCGCCCCCTGCAGGTTAACCCCTTCACTGCCAATGACATTTACACAGTAATCAGTGCATTTTTATAGCACTGATCGCTGTATAAATGCCAATGGTCCCAAAAAAGTGTCAAAATGGTCCGACATGTCCGCTGAAATATCGCAGTACCGCAAAAAATCGCAGATCGCCGCCATTTTTAGTAAAAAATAAAAAAAAAATAAAAACCCCAAAAATGAATTCTCATCATCCGTAAACGCGGCCACTTTTGCGCAAACCAATCAATAAACGCCGATTGCGATTTTTTTTATCGCAAATATGAGGAAGAATATAAATCGGCCAAAAACTGTGAAAAAAAATGTTTTTTTATAAATTTTTTTTTTGGATTTGTATTTTAGGAAAAAGTAAGAAATTTGGGTTTTTTTGCAAAATTGTCGCTCTTCTTTTGTTTATAGCGGCGATCAGAAATGACGCAGAGGTGATCAAATACCACCAAAAGAAAGCTCTGTTTGTGGGAAAAAAAGGACGCAAATTTCGTTTGGGTACAACGCCGCACGACCGCGCAGTTTTCAGTTAAAGCGACGCAGTGCCGAATCGCAAAAAGGGCTCCGGTCCTAAAGCTGGAAATCCTTCCGGGGCTGAAGTGGTTAAAAAGTCAGCACAGCATGACAAATTATCAGACCCTGATATTTATAGACAGTTGTAAAAATCACTGATTTTTACAAACTGTCAGTAAATCTACTGGCGGTTGGCAACACTGGCCCAGACTGATGCTGTGGACCCCACCCTCACTCTCAGTGACTAGACTCCAGAGTCCAAAATATAGAAAACAAAATTCCTATCAAACACCATCTACCTCTGGAGTTTACAAAAAACACCACAGCCTTGGAGGCAGATACACCTTGCGCCAGTCCAACTTCCTGGCCATCTGGGGCTGTTTGTTACAATATATACTGAAAAGGTGGAAAAAATGTGTAAAAATATTTTCTATTTGACTAACATCAGTCATCATGAACTCAATTATCTTTTGTGTCTTCATAGATAATATCGCTATCTGTGTTATTGACCCATTCACCATCAAACCTCTGGATAGACAAACCATCCTTGAAAGTGCCAAAGCTACTAAGGGCCGAATTATAACTGTGGAGGACCATTACCATGAAGGTGAGGGCATTTGGAAGTACAGTATGTTGTTCTTATTTTGCAAGCTGTCTAATAGGTTCTTCTTGAATAAGATAACACAAAAAGCAATGATGTGAACTAACCAATGGAATCCAATTATATTTCAGTATTTATTAGCTTGTAGTAGTCAGAACATCACAACAATGATTGCTGATTAGTTGCTAAGGGTTGCTGCACTTTGAACATTGCTGTTTGTAGTATTACATAAAGACCACATTGCATGACAGTGTTGTGTATGGGGTAAAATAGGGTAAATGTAATTCTGGGAATTAGCAGATTCTCCACTCATCCAATCTTGAACAGAAGATCAGTAGTACAGGTTAGAAAACCTTGCCTGATGATTAGTAGTGATCAGCCAGTGCTGGAGGTGTCTTGCTCATTTCTTCCAATTGTTCTATAGCTAAAAATGTATGTACGCGGGCAACCCAAACATGCATGTTTATGCTCTGAACTGGCAAAAAAACATTTTCTGACCTCTGGGCTATACTTACACATTTAACCACCCTGATCGTCTGTAGCCTAAGCCTACCTTAGCATTATATTTCTAAACTATGTATTGCATGGCAAGGAAACAATCTAATTTTTTTAGGTACTTATAGAGTGGTGTCAATTTACACAGCGCTTTACATATACAGTATCTCACAAAAGTGAGGACACCCCTCACGTTTTTTGTATGTGACAACACTGAAGAAATGAAACTTTGCTACAATGTAAAGTAGTGAGTGTACAGCGTGTATAACAGTGTAATTTTGCTGTCCCCTCAAAATAACTCAACACACAGCCATTAATGTCTAAACCGCTGGCAACAAAAGCAAGTACATTTGCAAGTGAAAATGTCCAAATTGGCCCCAAAGTGTCAATATTTTGTGTAGCCACCATTAATCTCCAGCACTGCTTTAACCCTCTTGGGCATGAAGTGCACCAGAGCTTCACAGGTTGCCACTGGAGTCCTCTTCCACTCCTCATGATGACATCATGGAGCTAGTGAATGTTAGAGACCTTGCTTTCCTCCAACTTCCATTTGAGGATGCCCCACAGATGCTCAATATTGTTTAGGTCTGGAGACATGCTTGGCTAGTCCATCACCTTTACCCTCAGCTTCTATAGCAAGGCAGTGGTCACCTTTGAGGTATGTTTGGGGTCAGTATTATGTTCGAATACTGCCCTGCAGCCCAGTCACCGAAGAGAGGGGGTCATGTCACAGTACATGTTGGCATTCATGGTTCTCTCAATGAACTGTAGCTCCCCAGTGCCGGCAGCACTCATGCAGCCCCAGACTGTGACACTCCCACGACCATGCTTGACTGTAGGCAAGACACACTTATCTTTGTACACCTCACCTGGTTGCCATCTCACCCGCTTGAGACCGTCTGAACCAAAAAAGTTTATCTTGGTCTCATCAGACCACAGGACATGGTTCCAATAATCCATGTCCTTAGTCTGCTTGTCTTCAGCAAACTGTTGCAGGCTTTCTTGTGCATCATCATTAGAAGAGGCATTAGAAGAGGTCTCCTTCTGGGACGACAGCCATGCAGACCAATTTGATGCAATTTGATGCAGTGTGCAGCGTATGGTCTGAGCACTGACAAGCTGAACCCCCCACCCCTTCAACCTCTGCAGCAATGCTGGCAGCACTCATATGTCTATTTCCCAAAGACAATCTCTGGATATGACGCTGAGCATGTGCACGCAATTTCATTGGTTGACCGTGGTGAGGAACCTGTCCTGTTAAACCGATGTATGGTCTTGGCCACCGTGCTGCAGCTTGGTTTCGGGGTCTTGGCAATCTTCTTATAGCCTAGGCCATCTTTATGTAGAGCAACAATTCTTCTTTTCAGATCCTCAGAGAGTTCTTTAGCATGAGGTGCCATGTTGAACTTCCAGTGACCAGTATGAGAGAGTGAGAGCGATAACACCGTATTTAGCACACCTGCTCCCCATTCACACCTGAGACCTTGTAACACTAACAAGTCCCATGACACCGGGGAAGAAAAATGGCTAATTGGGCTCAATTTGGACATTTTCACTTAGGGGTGTACTCACTTTTGTTGCCAGCGGTTTAGACATTAATGGCTGTGTGTTGAGTTATTTTTAGGGGACAGCAAATTTACACTGTTATACAAGCTGTACACTCACTACTTTACATTGTAGCAAAGTGTCATTTCTACAGTGCTGCCACATGAAAAGATATAATAAAATATTTACAAAAATGTGAGGGGTGTACTCACTTATGTGAGATACTGTATATTGTACATTCATATCGGTCCCTCCACTCAAAGTGCTTACAATCTAAGATCCCTAACTCACATTCATACACATACTAGGGACAATTTAGACAGGAGCCAGTGAACTTACCTGCATGTCTTTGGAGTGTGGGAGAAAACCCAAGCAGGTACAGAGAAAGCATGCAAACTCCAGGCTGGAGGTACCATGTTTGGGATTTGAACCAGTGCTGCTAGGTGGAAGTGCTAACCACTTAACCACGGTGCAAATGTTTGTAGTTGGCTTTTTGAAAAGTTGTTACAGAGTGAAGGCACTATAATTAAATTGAGTTATCAATTAGTATGTTAGGTTCATGTAGTGATTTATAATATACACATACTGTATTTCCCAATTTGTTGTGAATTATGTATTTCTCAATGTGTTGTCATGAGCGTGTTATAAAAAGAAAAGTAGATCGAAAACCTGTTTAAGTCATGCAATATACATGTGTTGATACATTAGGTGGTCTTGGAGAGGCAGTGGCAGCTGCTATGGTTGGAGTGCCTGGAATTACAGTGAAATCACTGGCAGTATCCGGAGTTCCTCGCAGTGGAAAACCAACGGAGCTTCTCAAGTTGTTTGGTATCGATAAAGATGCTATCGTGGAAGCTGTCAAAAAGATAGTCTGAACATCCAACTCAGAGCAGAGCAAATCTTCACAGCATTCCACATTTCAAGGTCTTATGCAATACTGTTTCTGAATAATGGCACTGTTAATACAATAAAGCTTATGAACAATACTTGGATTTTCAATATTCTTTGTGAGTGAATGAGAGGTCAATAAATAGATATGAATGGATATAAATGGGCTAGGGCGCTGCTTTTACCAAACAATGCTAATAATGAAGGTGGTTTTAACCATAAGTTGGTGCCCCCTAATGTCTCAAATATAGGTAAGGCATGTGTTAATGTACAGGAATTAATATAGGTTGAGAATAAAAAGGGTGAAAACAATAATAAAAATTTAAAGGTGTGTGCTGTGTTTTTGTTCAATCATATAAAATGCATAAGATATTTAATCTAATTTCATGAATCAGTAATAGATACCACAGTGCTAATGCATGATTATGAACCATCCATATTAAGGGTAAATTGTATTATATAGAGCTCACTCAATGACTGAGAAAGATATGTATACTGAATCATATACCAAAACGCAAAGTGCTGGTGCAATATGTATATATCTCTGGGATCCACCAAGTCTCTGAATCAAATAATATACCAAAAAAAGTGCTAGTGCAATAAGATATGACAAAGTGTCTAAAAATCAGCAATATAACAAGTCCACAGTGCTCCAAAGTGCATGTGAAGTGCCTTTTCCTTGGGTGGTTGTTCACAATCTCTGATTATACACGGTCCATTCAGTTGCAGTGGCAAGTAGTAAATCCTTAAGGGCTAATATACTCAGGTGCCAAGCAGGTGCGGGTCACTCGTGCTCCCCTATGGATACCCCACTTACCAAATGACGTCACCCCTGCAGGGGTAAAACGCATGGACGCCTGCCTGGTAACTCCTGTGGGTTCCTGGGTTGGTGGCTGTGAAGTCCTCAGTAGGAGCATGCATGGCCAGAAGCAGGGAGGAAGAAACAAGGAATGTCCATAGTGAAGTCAGTTTAAAAGATATATATATATATATCTTTATTTGTCAATGATCTGAATAAAAACAGAGTCCCAAACAATATATTAAATCCGTTTGCTATAAAAGAGAGTGGCCGGACGATGAATGTATTTGAGCAAGGTGTTCAGCTACTGACCTACAGTTTTTACCTTTATTTTTTTACCTTTACTTATTGAAACGGTCATACACCAGCCTTCTCTTTCAGACCTTTTGCAGGAAACAGTCTTTAATCATGTATTATTGTAGTCCAGATTTACAGAGAAATAATCATTGGGGTGATTTACTAAAAACTGAAGAGTGCCAACTATGGTGCAGCTGTGCATGGTATCAGCTTCTAACTTCAGCTTTGCTTAAGCTTTGAGAAAAAAAAACTGGAAGCTGATTGGTTTATATGCACAGCTGCACCAGATTTTGCACTCTCCAGTTGTATTAATCAACCCCATTGTGTTTGCACACAATGGAAAGTATGGTGGGGAAGCTTTTGTGGATTTACACTTTTACACTTTCATGACCATAATTCACTTGCTCTCATTTCTAAGCTTCAACCAGTAAGAATAAAGGTAATGATGAGATTTGCAAAGAACCGAGACATCACAACAGGCATGTAGTTCAATTTATTATGTAGTATATGTTACAAAATCTATGGAAAACAGAAAAAAAATAGAAAAATACAGGCAGTGCAGAAAAAAGGAGCAGCACATACCTTCCACTTGTTCTCCACCACCCTATTTGCCCAGTGTAACACAGAGCAATTTCTGGTAATTCTGGGTATGTGTTGTGCCTCATAACTCTGTCCTACTTCACCACAGCAAGTGCCTAAGTGGCCAATCATTAGGCCCTATCATTGTCGCATATGGGTGGGTCTTAAGCTCTGTGTAAGCTCTAACCCAGTGCTGGGTCAGAATGTAGACAGCCCATTTTTTAGGGAGGGGCTCCTGCAGGTAAATGAGACTGCATTGGAGTGCCTGGTAGGTATTTAGGCAGATTTGTATGTACTCTGATAGTACAGAGAGCAGCAATGACTTGCAAAGTACAGTAAGTCCTCATTCACATGGTTCTGCATTTGTTTTATCCGAACACAGGAGAAAATTATCTGGCAAGTTTAAAAAAAAGTTTTGCTTCCCAAATCAATTCCTCCTGCATTTACTGAGATTTACACATGTTTAGTTGCATTCAGAGGGGACTGTGCACTTTTCACGGGTAGCTCCACTCTGCAAGGGCATTTGATCCAGAGCGATCAAATGAGGCAAAGTATAACTTTGCAAAGAATGCTCAATCACGAGCATGGAAAACAGCATATTTCCATACACATGATTGGATGATGAAAGTCAGCAGACCTTCCCCTCATTTACTAAGCTCTGGAGCAAATGCCCTTGCAAAGTGCACAGTCTATTTGCTTTCATTAAATCAACCCCAGAGCATCTCCCCCTGGCTGCAAAGATTTATGTTTTTCTAAATGCAGCTAAAAAGATTGCACCTGAATCAGTGGTGGCCCGTCCATTAGGGGTGCAGAGGTGGCACCCCCCCTAATCCATGCGCCCGGCCCTTAATCTCCATGCAAGGCACCGGACGCAAGGATTTCAATGTGGGTTTTTTTTTTTTAAGCAACTTGATTAGAGTTGGAGGCTTCCTGCTTTTCCTCCCAGCCAATCAGGAAGCTGGTCCTGAGACCCGATTGGCCGGGAGTCTTAGGACTGGTTTCAGAACTCACCTCCTGTTTGGCTGGGAGAAGAAGCAATGGCACCAGAAGCAACAGTCTTTTCTAGGAGCAGCAGTGCGCCGCCACTTCGTCCTTCTCCCCCCACCTCTAACGCAGTATAAGGTAA
This sequence comes from Glandirana rugosa, assembly GCA_018402905.1. Taxonomy (NCBI): domain Eukaryota; kingdom Metazoa; phylum Chordata; class Amphibia; order Anura; family Ranidae; genus Glandirana; species Glandirana rugosa. The sequence goes on from BLSH010411801.1 coordinate 3,011,951, forward strand.
GTCAATGGATCGGGCGGGGTGTGTGTGTGTGTTGGGGGCGACGGCAGTGCGAGAGGATCGCGTGCCGGGTGGGGGGGTGTAGTGGCAGTGGATTGCCGATTTGAATGATCGATTGATTGTGAGCCACACGTGGGGTATTGCTAGTGCAAGTGAGGGGGGCCAGGTCTGTTTGCTGCCCCCCCAAAATTTTGACCACCAGCTGCCACTGACCTGAATGCAAGTAAACACAGTGTGCTTTCTACAATTTAAATTAATTGCATGCATTTATGCTTTTATATATGTATATAGTCCCATGCACGTGTGAATGAGGATTTAGTGCCCCAACCCTCTTTCACTTTACTGCCATAAGTATGGTTTAAGCTGCCCAATGACACTAGAGATAAGTCAGGCCTGCAGGTATGATCTTACTGGTCTCAGGAATCTGTGTCTTTGGCAGTATCCCTTAAAATAAAAGTTTATGGGTTGCTGTTTAAGCTGGCCATACACCAGTAGGTTTGAAAACAAATGTTTGAATGAGAATTCATACTAAAATGCATTTGATTTGAAAGTACTTCACAAAAAGTTTGCTTTCACCAATCACTTTTGGAGTGAATGGACTTTCCTGGAGAAAAACATTCACAGTAAGGCTGGTTTCACACTGATCTGCTGCAGTTTGGCATGTATACCTGTAGTTATTGTGCACGTTACCCACACTTTCCCATAGACTTCTATTAGATCTGGTGGTTTTGGTACATTTTATGAAAGTGTTCCGAAAGTGCTGCATTCAGAACTTGCGGTGCACCAAAACTGTCCGATCGAATAGAATAGTCTATGAAAGGGCAGGTTAACTGCTCAAAACTGCCGGTATACCTGGTCTGCAGCCAAACTGCAGAAGATCAGTGTGAAACCGGCCTTAGAAATTTGTTGAAAAATGGTCTTTCCTGCTTCTTTGAATTTACTTGTCACTGCTGTCAAACAAAAATTTAATTAGACCCTACTAACCATTTGAAATCGAATGAGCATTCTTTAAATGAAAATGTTCTCAAATGAAATTCTACTGGTGTATGGCAAGCTTTTAGCGTTAAAATAAAGGAAAGGGGAATAATAGTGACTGGTCAATGCTGACCTGCTGGCTGCTAGCCAGTGGTGACTCCTAATACTTCAGTGACATTTAATAGTACCCTAAGTATTACAGACAATATACAAAATACACAGCATCCTAAATATTAAAAGAAATATTTCAAGTAGTATTGCGGGTTGTTTTCCATCAGGTAAAGAATAGATGTAGCCCACCACAACTTCCTCCATTCCAAGTATGCAGTATAGACACTATGGCAAATATGACAAATGATCTATATGTTTCATTACCCTTCAGTCAGAAGGCTTTCACATTTTTGTTCATGAGGTTTAAATTAAGAGATGGTTCATCTGTTTTCAGGGAGCATTTCTGATAATTGGTTTAGTTGTCATCCGATTATTACCGATTCTTTAAGGCTAAAAACATAAAAACATTTTTTTAAAATAGCTTGCTGTATTAACAATAAAAGTAATCAGTCTGTACCCAAAATTTGATCTCCTATATCAGTTTGTTAAAATGACTTCATACCATGGGTCTAAATCATAATGCTATAGTACAACCCCAATTCCAAAAAAAATTGAGACACTGTGTAAAATCTACATAAAAACAGAATGCAATGATTTGCAAATCTCATAAACCCATATTTTATTCACAATAGAAAACATATCAAATGTTTAAACCGAGAAAAAGTACCATTTTTAGAAAAAAATAAGATCGTTTTGAAATTGATGGCAGCAACATTTCTCATGCAAATCATTGTATTTTTTTTTATGTACATTTTGCACAGCTTTCCAACTTTTTTGGAATTGGGGTTTGTTGAAAGTCAACATGTTTTTAATATCAGATATTTCTGGACAGTTGAGACCAGATTATACGGAAGACATCTGGATACGGCTGGGGGGAGCCTGAAATGCCAGCAGACAAAGGTTACCCAGCAAGGTATTTGTAACAAGGAGTCATAAATGGGAATTCATCTCCTGAAGCATGTTCTCACATAGGCCTCCTGATGTGATGTATGGGGGGTAAACCTCCTGGGGAGGTGTGAATTAAAATGACTGATTTCCTGACTTACAGCAACATCAAAGGAACAGATGAGTTATGAGTAAGCACAATGTAGTTGCATGAAACGCGTCAACCTCTGTGCCGGCTGATGTACTTGTGGTGTGTGTAATGCAGTTTTATGGAATTATAAAATAAAAGGACTTTCGCTACATTGGTGTGCAGCCATTCTCTTCATATTATCAAAGGAACAGATGGTACTGGAAGTTGACCAGGCAAGGCATGTGTTCACAGACTAACGCTGCCCCCTTGTGGAAGAGAATAACATACCTCCTGGTGATTAGGAAGAACAGCCCCTTATAGCTTCTCATTGGACAGAGGACTACATGCGCAGGCAGAGAGTGTTTGTGTGGGTTGTGTCTAAGAATGCTTTAACCACTTGCTGACCACCCCACCGCAAGGTGGCGCGGCTGCGCAAATCGCCATACCGGTGCGGCGATTTGTGCACTAGCTTTCGTGGGCGCGTGTAGATCTCCGTTCTGACATGGGATGACACACAGATCCTGTCTTTCTGCTATACAGGAAGACGGATCTGTGTGATGTCCCAGTAAGTCCTTCTCCCATACAGTCAGTAAACACACAGAGGGAAAACAGTTAACCCCTTGATCGCCCCTGATGTTCACCCCTGAACACTGATCACTGTGTAATAATGTCACTGGCTCCCAAAAAAAAGTGTCAAAAATATCAGTTAGGTGTCCAATCTGTCTGCCGCAATGTCGCAGTCCCGCTAAAAATCACTGATCGCCGCCATTACTAGTAAAAAAAAAATAAAATAGTAAAAATGACATAAATATATGCCTATTGGGTTTTTTTTAACAAAAAATATGTAGCAGAATAAATATTGGCCTAAATTGATGAAGAAATTTGTTGTTTTAAACACATTTCAAGTCATTCATAATTAATTATTTGAAACTCTTCATAGCTAAAAGGTTTTTCAATTATGAAATACAGTTGTTGTGACCATCATTCAAAAAGTTTACTGGACTGTGGATGGGCAGCCATTTTTTAGCAAATGAGATGCTTACCTAGTGGAAATTTTTCGGCCCATCGTAGAGTGAATTGTAGAACGGCTCGTGCAACGCTACGGACTCTGTTAACTGTGAACACAATAAACATATAAATAAGCACTCTGTAGACATGGAGGTTATAGAACACTTCAGGTGCAACAATGACAGTCCTCTTACCCCCAGCTAAATACTTAAAGCAGAATTCCAGGTTTCATTTGAATTTAAATGGTTTGTTTGGGCCCAGATGCACAGTAACACTGAGAGTACTAGTCAGTCAGCATCTGCACAGTGGTGAAACATTCAAATTCAAACTGCACATGCACAACATTTTTGGTTCTACTAGCCACAAATGCACATTCATCAGATGTTGACTTAAGCAAATCTAGGCTCAGTTACAGATTACAGAACATACTGTAAATGTTATGCAAAGATACCAAGGCGTTAGTGATTGCGATGTTGTGACCACTCAAACTTTGATCAACCAGGAAGCTGTCTAAGTACCATGCACAATCCCCTGGAGAGAATTAGTCAATTCTGTAGATTTACATAATCAAAAAACTTTTTTTTTTTTTTTTTTTTTTTTTATGGAGCTCCAATGTAGAGTTCGTAGTTGATGCACAGTAAACAGAAAAGTGAAATGTGAAATCATAGCACACAAAAAAGTGCACAAGAATACAGAATAGAACCAACCTCCAAAGAGGAAGGACTCAATCCCTGAACCCCCGGGGGTGCAAGGCTCCTGACAGGACACAGCACCTACTGGTTTACCTAGGCCAGAGCCAGATGGACCCTCCTTAGGGACCTGCCAAAGCCGGTCCTCCAAGTACTTGGTGAGGAAACTCCTGAAGAGAGAACCCAACCTGAAAAGAGGGCCAAAGATCCTCTCCCTGATGCCAGGGCAGGCCCGACAAACCTGCACCCTCAGTCTCTCTCCCTCTTCACATAGGGACTGACAAGGAGCAGTAGAAGCCATTGGCTCCTGCTGCTGTCAGTAAAATTCAGGGTGTGAGGGGCCAAGCTGCACTGTCTGTGACTATGGATGCAGGCAGCATGGCTTAGGATCAAGCCCACAGGTGTGCCATGATAGGCTTCCTATGGTGACACACTGAGTAGAGGAGGAGCCAAGAGTGCTGGTGTGGGACCCTAGAAGAGGAGGTTTGGCACTGCTTAACAATAATTGTTAATTCACAGTTAAAACATTCAAAGGCCCTATTGTTTCTGCTGATTGCAAGGTATAATGATTGCTTTGCTACCTTGTCCCTGTATTTGGTGTTACATATGTACCTCTATAAAAATATATTTTTTAACTACCAAAACTGTTTTACTGAACTAAACTTTTTGTACAACCTCTAAATTATTATTATTATTACTAGTATAAAGGAATGTAGTGGTTAAATAAAAAGTACTTGTCAGGTTTAATCAATCATTCTTTGCACACTGATTCTTAATGACACACTTAACTGGGGGTGTAGCAAGGGAGCGTGCCTCACCTACATACTTTACTTCTTTCTTTCCTGTCCCAGAAAGTAAAGAGATAGAATTATAGCCTCTTACCAAAATTAAAATAGATCCCGATGGCTTCCAGAATTGCAAATGAAATTAGCCCAATTCCAGCAGAAACTGTCCAATCTAAGGAGAAAGTAAATTATGCAAATGTTTACATTTTTGCCTTAAAGTGTGTCTATGGTCAAAATGTAAAATCATATATTCATTTCTACATTATATTTCTATTTTTTAAAGCCTGTTCCTTTTAACGTGAATGATCTTAAAGTCTGTA